>CM045746.1:11129465-11174465 GCA_024760905.1 Plotosus lineatus
CCGGCCTTTTGATCCTTTGACAACCCAGTTAGCTGCACTGGGGGGACAGTAGCAACCCTGTGGGGACTCGAACCTCCAACCTTAGGATCAGTGATCCTGCGCCCTATCCACTGGACCATCACTGCCCATATATACAACAGGTGTTATATACAAATTCCCAGGACATTTTGGCCATTTCTTTCGAAACACACCTGTTGCATAATGGAATAATGCCACTGTGGACTTTGAAGCAAATTCTGAATTGTTTCCTTTTATCTATTATCTAATGTCCTACAGCTATGTTACGAAAAACATACAAATTCCATACACTTGTGGGATCATCTGATGATCTCGGTACTGAAGGATTTTCTGACAATAGTGCTATGATTGTCCTACACTAAACTCACAGGACTTCATTGTGTACCAGCCATAAATACGGTCTCCTATGATATTTTTTACAACCGGTTAAGGTTCGGTTATATAACTATGCACATTGGTGGTATATCACCAGGTATCACAGGAATATCTTCGGAGGACTTTTTTATCATATCCCTTTCATATGAACATCACACAGTTTGACTGACAGACCTGACCAATTTTCCCTACAAGATATGTACAACACATTCATTCATTCATTTTTTTAAACGCTTAATCCTAATTAGGGTTGTGGAGACGCTGATGCCCATCTCAGCCAACTCTGGGGTGAGCGCAGAGTACAACCTGGCCAGCTTGCCAGGCCATCGCAGGGCAGAAACACGCTTAGGACTATGCAGCTGCTCTTGTACAAAATACATTTTACATGCAAAAGCTACTACAGTACAGAGCTTTTGGAGTGACCTCACCCAAACCTTCACCAGTCCCCTCTGCTGTATCCCCACTAAATCTGCATGGCAAAAAAAATTAGGGTGGCACAGTGTAGGCAATGGTTAGCATGTCTGCCTCATGGCAAGAAGGTCCTGGGTTAAAGAGTTGGGCTTTGTAAATGTGTCTCTTTGTAGAGTTTGCATGTTTACACTGTGGGTTTCCTCCAGGTACTCTGATTTTGTCATACAGTTCTGAAAACATGCACCGTCGGCGAATCGTCTGTTACAAATTGTCCCTTCATGTGAGTGTGAATGGCTCTGTTGGTCTTTTGGTGATCTGCTCAGCGTTGGCAAAGAAAGGCTGAATTTCTTTCTTTTCTAATCAGCCTGTCCTCTCACTGTTCCATATATATATAATATATTATATATATATAAGATAAGATAAGATACAGCTTTATTAATCTCACAATGGAGAAATTCACTGTTACAGGCTCTTGAGGTACCATCAGTAGGGGGTGCAAAAATAGATACAAATACAAACATACACACGTACATATATATTATATAAGTAAATAAATAAGTAGATACATAAATAGTATAAATTAATAAACAATAAAAGAAAAGAATGGAGCAACTTTATAGACTGGCCTATATTAAAGTGTAATGTATCTGAGTGCAGAGTAGATGGGTTGATATGGTTCACAGTCAGTGGGGTAGATGTGGTTGATTAAAGTGCGCGGGGGTTTTATTGCACATAACCAGTATTTTCACAGACAGTTACAAAGTGGCGTTGTCCAGTCTGATAGCGGTGGGAATGATCGACCTGCGGTAGCGCTCCTTCCTGCACTGAGGATGCCTCAGTCGTCCACTGAAGGAGCTACTCAGCTCCTCTACAGTCTGGTGCAGTGGGTGATAGATGTTGAACAGGATGGATGTGAGCTTTGCAACTATCCTCCTCTCACTCACCTCCTCCACAGAGTCCAGTGGGCAGCCGAGGACAGAGCTGGCCCTCCTGACCAGCTTGTTCAGTCTCTTTCTGTCCCGCTCTGTGCTGCCTGGGGCCCAGCAGATGGCAGCGTAGAGGATTGCAGAGGCTACCACAGAGTCATAAAGTCCTGAGCAGAGGTCTGCATACGCCGAAGGACCTGAGTCTCCTCAGAAGATGGAGGCGACTCTGGCCCTTCTTGTACAGGGCGTTGGTGTTGTGGGACCAGTCCAGTTTATTGTTAAGGTGAACACCCAGGTACTTGAAACTGTCCACTGTCTCAATGTCCTGTCCCTGGATGTTCACTAGTAAGTGTGTGTGTGTGTGTGTTTGAGTGTTTCTCCTGAAGTCGATCACCATCTCCTTCGTCTTCCTGGTGTTCAAGCACAGGTGGTTGCGCTCACACCAGTCCACGAAGTCAATGATGACCGACCGGTACTCCAGCTCGTTCCCCTCAGACACACGGCCCACGATGGCGGAGTCGTCCGAGAACTTCTGGAGGTGGCAGCTGTTTGTGTTATATATGAAGTCCGAGGTATAGATATTGAAAAGGAAGGGTGAGAGGACGGTGCCCTGCGGTGCCCCCGTGCTGCAAACTACCACCTTTGACTTACAGCCGCGCAGCCGCACGTACTGTGGACGGTTGGTAAGGTAGTCAATAATCCAGGCAGCAAGATGCCCGTCCACTCCCACGTCCTCCAGCTTCCCTCGCAGACGCGCTGGCCTGATGGTGTTGAAGGCGCTGGAGAAGTCAAAGAACATGACCCTCACAGCGCTGCCGGCGATCTCCAGGTGGGTTAGTGCCCGCTGCAGAAGGTAGATGACGGCGTCTTCTACTCCGATGTTGGGCCTGTAGGCAAACTGCAGCGGGTCTAGGGTGGGGCTCACCATAGAGCGGAGGTGTTCAAGGAGGAGCCTTTCCATGGTATATATATATACACACACACACACACACATATATATATATATATATATATATATATATATATATATATATATATATATATATATATACATACACACACACACACACACACACACACACACACACACACACACATTGCGACAAGGCTGAGAGGGATCATCTGCAAATCTTATTGTTGAAAATGTGAAAAAGTCATCTCACTTCTTGAATCTTTTGCCATGCTGTCCTGCTTTCTCTATTGGATGTCTGTTTAAATGTTAAGGTGTTAGAGTCGTCTGTCAGACCTCATTTGAGGAAGAGAAATGATAGAAGTGGCCCTGAGGACAGCGAGGGGAAGCCGAGGGAAGCTGTGATGGTACTTAGAAGAGAGAAAGAGAAAAAAAAAAACAATATTGAAACACAGGATGTCATCCAAACCATTTTCGCCTCTTTGTTCTTTCCACTGACCTCCAGTTCATCTGAGGATTGAAGTTGAAAGTTGTATCATTTTTAAAACCCCTCAATGGACCTACTACTTTTTATATTGTCAATTTGCTCCATCCACTCACTTTATTTTAGACCTCTAAAGCTCTAAGTGGTTTGAGCCCCATCCCACCACTGAGGCTTTGGAATGATCTGGTACTTTCACTGATTTTTATTTCTCTTTTAAAATCTCGACTGCAAAATTCATTATTATAATATACTGGAGAGGAGGTCATAGGGTGCAATCTAGCTCCGGCGGGCACAAACGGATTATGGTGACAAGTGCATTGATTAATCTGAAAAATTTGCCTCAAAATTAGCATAGTGTGGCAGTGGTGGCATGGTGGTATTGGGTGCTGGATCACTGATCCTAAGGTTGGGGGTTCAAGCCCGTCCCCCCAGTGCAGCTAACTGAGTTATCAAAGGTTGGCCATGTCTCTTACTGTCTATAGTGTGACAAATGTAAAAGAAACATTGCTGACTTTTGACAAGAGTAAGCTGCAAAGCCATCAGTGTTTTTCTGCCCTGCGATAACCTGGTGAGCTGTCCAGGGTGTACTCTGCCCTTGCCCGGAGTTTGCTGGGATGGGCACCAGCCTCCCCTCGACCCTAATTAGGATTAAGTGGTACAGAAAATGAACTGTACTGGTTAAAGAAAATGAAATGAAATGATGAAATTGGCATTGTTATAATTAAATGTCTCCCCAGTGAGCATCTGATGAACATTCATTAACACATTATAAACGTATATTAATGGATTTTATTAAACATGGTTCCAAGAAACTAAACCAAGAAACACGCCTCGGGCAATTTGTAACAGCCAATTAGACAAATGTGCATGTTTTTAGACTGTGAAAGGAAACATGATTACCTGGAAAAAACTTACTCAACCACTGGGAGAACATGGAAGGCCCACACCAAGAACACATGCCGTTCTTGGTGTGAGGTGAACATACTAACTACAAGCAACCCTTAGTTTCCAACCACAATTCGTTCCAGAAGGCTGTTCGGATGGCGATTTGTTCGAATTCTGAATCTATTTTTCCCATTACAAATAATGTACATGGTCTTAATCCGTTCTGTCATCTTTTGAACAGACGTTTACGGTACTGTATCTCCTACCATAGGCAATGGTACACAAATTAAGTGAAAAATTATTGAATACAGTACACTAAAATAAAAACCACAGTTAAAGCATGAGAACAATAAAGATAAGAATTTGTATCTTTGTGGTGTTGAGCAGATGGCATCTGTAAATGTTGCAGAGGGAGAGAGAAGGAGGAGGATGAATTTTGCTGCTTGGAAGGGGAATCCCCTTCCATAACAGCTTCAGGTGAACCAGCCAAAGGTGATTTTTCTCTTGCTACTCGCTTTGGCATGGATGACTCTTCTTCAGGATGTCCCTTTCTTTTCTTGAACATTTCTAACGTGGCTTGTTTCTGCCTTTTCAGAACCTTACGAAAGTGGCTCATGACCTCATTGTTAAAGGTGGTCACAGCTCTGCTAGCTTTAGCTTTATCAGGGTGATACAGTTCAACAACTTCCAGAAAGTGTGTATTTCCCCTCCCTCTCTGTCTTGTTTTTTCTCGACTTTTTCACACTTTTCTTGCGCTTTTCTCATGTTCAGCTTCCAAATTTTGTTTGACTTCTGGGACAAAAAACAAACAAAAAAAAAAAAAAACTGAATTTTTTGGCTGAATACCGCGTTCAAGAACCGAAATTGACTTGTACTAAACACTATGCTGCCCTGACAGTCTGCAGAAAAAAAATCAATCTATTACAGTTGCATCTGTCCTAAAACCCATGTTCCAGAGCTGGGAAAACTTTCTCACATAGTTTAATCTGACCTTTCTGTTGTTGAGTGTCTTGTTTTGCGGTAAATCCTTCATATTTACATTGTTCATGGTGTCTCTTGCGCTGACACGAATAAGCCCAATCCTACCTCCTGAAGAGTGTTTTTGACTTGACTGGATGTTATGAATGGATTTTTCTATTACTTGCTTTACTTGTCTTCCCTGGTCTTCAGGGTCTTTTGGTGTTGCAGAGCTTAACAATGTACTCCTCGTTTTTTAAAAAAATTACCAAATTGATGATTTGGCCACTCCTAAAGTTTCTGTTATTGCTTTGATAAGTGCATTTGTTGTATTCAGTCTATTAACAAAAATAAACTGACAAATCTTTTAAATGTAAATTGAGTTTCCATAGGCAGTTGTCCAGTTCTGTAACTGGCCATGAATTATCAGTCAGCTATCCAGTAATGGTTAAAACTATATCGATAAAGCACTGTGATGCAAAATTTACTTCAGTAGGTTTATTAAATCATTTAAATCACATTTGAACATCTAGACTTCAAATCCTATCTTGACTGGATCATTAAAATCACTTGTGGTGGTGTACCAGGAAAAAAAATGACAATACTTGTTGCCCTGTCCAAATATCTATGGTCTTTACTGTATATTATAAAAGAAGAAATTATCAGACAGGAATAATTTAAACAGTTTGCTTTTACGTAAGAAGCAGATGAAGTCTGCACATTCCTACGTATTAAACTAAATAGAAACAGTCCAGTACAGTTCATTGGGCCTCAGGCATTTTTATAAAGAGGTCTTGCAATTTAATGGTTTTGTACTGACCCAATTATGTAAGTGGTTATGAACCAGAGTGAGCAAATGCATATTCATTTATTGAATTTTTTTTTAGCTCAATGAGACTGCTTTAATAACTTCACTTCAACTCCACTGGGAGCATGGTTAAGGTTAAAGTTGGCTGTCATGGCGTTTTATGGATAATCGATATCATCATTAGCATCATAGCATTCCTACACAAAGATGTGACGAACAGTTACATCAAAACAATTTTTTTATTTTGAGTTATGTTACTGTGTTCCACTAAGTGAAGTATGATGTTATGAGCAGAGCAAATGAGCGAAGGAGTATAGGTATAGAATATAACTCAGATGGTTGTACAGTGTCCTGTCTGGTGTCTGCATTTGGCCACCACAAGAAACCC
Organism: Plotosus lineatus; assembly: GCA_024760905.1. NCBI lineage: Eukaryota > Metazoa > Chordata > Actinopteri > Siluriformes > Plotosidae > Plotosus > Plotosus lineatus. Next base: position 11,135,628 of record CM045746.1, read on the forward strand.
AATAAAGCTGCCATGTCACTTTGATGCTGATTGGCTGTTATTTATCAATGATTTGGATGAGAATGGGTAGCAATAAAGAAAAAACAAATAAAAGATTAATTATCACTACAATATTGAAACTTATAAAAATAGAGGATCATATACCACCACTCAGACTTGCACAGTATAAAAACACACAATATAAATCAGGTAGGCAGGAAAACTTTCTTGAAGCAAAACAGCATGAAACAATGACCAAGGAACATGAACTTGTTGCATGAATAAGCAACAAGACAGGTGATGATATGGTTTGTGTTTTGTGGGCTTTTATTTTGGTTGTTCTGTGGTTCGTTGATTTTGTTCTAATCCTGTTTTCTCCCAGCAGTGCAGGCTGTGGCTGAGGGGTGTGGATGATGTACTTCTGGCTGAGTGCAGCAGCGCACACCTGATCCCACTCCTCAGTCAACTCACTATAAAGACCAGCTGCACCTTCACCTTGCTGCCAGAAGATTTTTTCGTCTTACTCAGTTGCTACCTTGTGTTCTCTCCTGGCTCCTGGTCTTTGCTCTGGGGTCAGTCAGCATTCCCAGCCACAGTCTCCAGTAGTTGTTACTGGGGTTTTTTTTCAGCATCCACAGTGTTATTGTTATTTTCTGTGGCGCCTCCAGTGTTTGTTACTGTTATTTTCTTCAGTGTCTCCAGCAAGTTAATAAACCTTATTTGTTGTACTGTTCATCGTCTCCTGCAATTCCTTGGTCTGGCTGAAAGTTCCACCCCTTAACAGAATCTTCTGGCCATTATGGACCCAGCAGAGACAGAACAGCTTAAACAAGCGTTGTCCAGTAAAGAGCCATGTTGGGCTAACATGACTCCACCCTGAACTTAGTAATGGGCAATTTTCAATGATTAGCCACCAGCATAGCGCAACTCGGAGGACGAATGGACACCATTGCCACCCAGCTTGCCACCCTGACCCCCCCTACCGACCCTCCACCTTCAGTGTCTGCAGCAGCACCAGCCATGCTTGCCATGCCCCGAGAGCCTCACATCCCTATACCTGCTAGGTATTCATGGACTGTAGGGACATGTGCTCAGTTTCTCCATCAGTGCTCACTTGTGTTTTAGTGAACAGCTACTCACACCACGGACCAAGCAAATACTGGCTCACTGACTAAGTTTCATTTTGGGCAGTTTCCACCAGTTTGGGCAGGCTAAGCTTGAGGCGTGGGCCCACTAGAGTGCTGGGGTTCTGGCCAGTGGGGGAACATATAGTCGGCCTTGGGGGCACCCGATGGGCTCTGTTTCCCCCTGATGGGCGTCCTGAACTAGTCATTCTACCTCCCATTGGGCTGCTCCGAGTATACAGGAGGAGGGCAGAATGGTTTCCATGGGAGAGTCTTCACCCGAGGAGAACTGCCTGGAGAGAGCATCTGGCTTCGTATTCCGGGGGCCTGGTCGGTATGTCAGCGTGAAGTCGAACCTCCCCAAGTAGAGTGACCATTGTGCCCGACGGTAGTTCAATCTCTTAGCCGTACGGAGGTAGGACAGATTCTTATGGTCGGTCCAGACCACGAAAGGGTGAGCCGCTCCTTTCAGCCAGTGCCTCCACTCCTGGACTGCCAAGACCACTGCCAGCAGCTTGCAATTCCCAACATCATAATTCCGTTTCACTGGGGACAAGCGATGGGGTAAGAAGGCGCATGGGTGGAACTTCTGGTCTGTGGGGGACCATTGGGAGAGGACCTCCCCACCCCTGAGTCTGAGGCGTCGACTTCCACCACGAACTGCAGCGAGGGGTCCAGGTGGATCAGTACGGGCGTGTGGACGAATTTAGCCTTCAGCTTGTCAAACGCCGCTTGGGCACTTGGGGACCACTGGAACAGGGTCTTGGGTGATGTCATCTGTGTGAGGGGGCTACTAGGCAGCTGTAGTCCCACACAAACCGGTGGTAGAAGTTCACAAACCCCAGGAACCTCTGCAGCTGTTTTCGCGTCCCTGGAGTTGGCGACTCCGTCACTGCCTTCACTTTCGCCGGATCAGGTCCTATCTGCCCCTTCTCCATGATGATGACCCCAGGAACGAGACTGAGGGGATATGGAACTCGCACTTTTCTGCCTTCACGAACAATCTGTTCTCCAGGAGCCTCTTTAGTACCATCCTAACATAGTGGAAATATTCGTCTTGGTCCCTAGAGAAGATCAGAATGTCGTCTAGGTATTCGTATACAATGCGGTTCAGCATGTCCCTTAGCACATTGTTGACCAGAGCTTGGAAGACTGCCGAGGTATTGGTTAGTCCGAACGGCATGATCAGGTATTTGAAGTGCCCCAGTGGTGTGTTGAAGGCCGTCTTCCACTCGTCCCCCTCCCGAATTCAGACTAAGTGGTAAGCTGAGTCGATTAGGGGGGAGTGGGTACTTATTTTTCACGGTGATCTGGTTCAGGCCCCTGTAATCGATGCAGGGTCTCAGGGTCTTGTCTTTCTTTTCAACAAAGAAGAAGCCAGCACCTACCAGGGAAAATGAGGGCCAAATGAGACCTGCAGCCAGCGACTCATTGATGTATGCCTCCATGGCGTCTTTCTCCGGCTTAGAGAGGTTGTAGAGTCGCTGGGAAGGGAGCGTGGAACCTGAGAGTAGGTCGATGGTGCAGTCGTACGGACGATGAGGAGGTAAGGAGCGAGCCTGATCCTTGCTGAAAACCTCTTACAGGTCGTGATATTCTTCGGGCACGCTGGCTAAGTCCAGATCCTCCAGGTCGACCGGGGTTCGTGAGGCTTGGGAGGGGACAGCCGCCATTAGGCAGTGCTGCAGACAGTAGTTGCTCCAGCTGCGTATGGTGAGGGTGCGCGAGTCTATGTAGGGATTGTGGGTCTGCAACCAGGGCCATCCCAACACTAGGGGAGAGAGAGAGGCAGGGAGAACAAACAGTTCCAGGTATACTTGGTGGTTACTTGACAACGTGAGCTTCACTGGCCTGGTCTTGTGCGTGACGCGGGCGATGCGTCGCCCATCTATGCACACCACATCAAATTCCTCCACGGGTAGGTCATGGAGCTCAACCATCCCCAGATCGATAAAGTTAGCGTCAGTGCCTGTCAATGAATACATCTACAGGATGAGAGTGTTGTACGAAGTGTAACGTACCTTGAACTCATAGGCGCTTTCCGGGTGTCGTGGAGGATCCTCTTGTTGCTGTCGGGCTCTGCCGCGCGGGGCACTGGGCGAGGTAATGGCCCTTCTCGGCGCAGTAGATGCAGAGGCCGTCAGCCAGCTGCCGGTGCCTCTCTTCAGCCGTCAGTCTGGTGCGATTCACATGCATGGGTTCTAGGTCATCATCATCTCTCAGAGGGGGAAGTGGCGAGGAAGTTCGAGATGGGGTCCACTTCCGGGATCCCTCTCCCTCAGCCGCAGTCTCATGGACAAGGCAATGAATCCCTCCAGCTTAGTCGTCTCGTCTCGGGTCGCAAGCTTGTCATTCAGTCATTCATTGAGCCCCTGCAGGAAGGCCCTCCCGAAGAGTGGGGTTGTTCCAGCAGCTCTTGATGGCAAAAATCCGGAATCGGATGGCGTACTCGGCCACCGACTGTGCGTCTTGCCAGATTCGTAGGAGCTGGGAGCTCGCCTCCTCCCCTTTCGCTGGATGATCGAATACCTTCTTCATTTCTTGTATGAACTGTTCTACCTGGGAGCATAATTCTGGGGTGTGGGTAGCGACTGCCAGCGCCCAGGACGAGGCTTGCTCCGTGAGTAAGCTCATGATGAAGGCAGTTTTAGCTTGATCTGTGGCGTATGTGAGCTGCTAGCTGAAGACGAGCGAGCACCGGTGGAGGAACTGTGCGCAGGAGCCCAAATACCTGGCTGGCGTGGGGATGAGTGGTTCTCGGTGCGTGGGGAGGATCACTGGAGCTGGCGCTGGTGCTGAAGCGGAGGGTGAGGGGTGAGGGGGTGGAGTCGTGGCAGTGGCGATGGCGTCCATCCTTCCGCCGAGCTGCGCCAAGCTGGCGGTTATGCGCTGGAGAATATCCATCATTAGGTGCAGGGTGGAGTTGTGTCATCCCAACAGGACTCCCTGGTCGGATAAGTCCTGCCGGAGCTGAGCGGTCTCCGCTGGGTCCATGTTCAGGTCAGAAGATTCTGTTGTGGTGAGAGTGTATGCGTAGGACCCAAGCATGGAGGAGACCGAAGGAAGGTTCAACGATTTATTAAACATTAAGCACTGTCAATCACTAAAATACGAAAATCAAGAGAACTGGTCGAGCATGAAGCATGAACCAGCGATCAGAGAGAACGTCGAGGAGCAGAGTCACTGAAGCCAATCTTCTGACAGCAGAGGGGAACATGCCGCTCCCTTTTATCGCTGGCTGCCGCTGATTGCAGATTAGGACCAAGTGCACTCAGCTCGGAAACTCATCTACCGGCAACCACCACGCCCCTCGCCAGTGCCTGCAATGAATTAAGGAAAGGTTAGTTTGCCAGACAGCACAGACCATTACAATAGTTTCAGACCAAGGCCTCCAGTTCACATAAAGGGTATGGAAAGCTTTTTGTGAGACCTTAGGAGTTTCTTACAGTTTGACCTCTGGCTACCACCATCAGTCTAACGGCCAAACTGAACAAGCGAACCAGAACCTGGAATCCTCCCTGTGTTGTGTTGCCTCCCATCTCCCAGCCTCCTGGTCTACACATTTAACATCTGCAAAACACTCCCATAATTTCCTGGTCTGTACTGCTACCGGTATGTCCCCCTTCATGGTGGTAAATGGATTCCAATCCCCTCTATTCCCTAGTCAGGAGACCGAACTGGCTGTTCCTTCAGTTCAGGCCCATTTCCGGCGGGTCTGGAGGGAAGCTTGTGCTGCCCTGGAAAGGTCAGCTGCCTGGAACCAGCAATCGCCAATCACCACTGGACACCTGCACCGAACTATAAAGTATGCCAACAGGTTTGGCTCTCCTCAAAAGACCTTCCTTGTCACACAGATTCCTTGCAGCACTCAAGGTACACTCCATCTTTCATGTGTCTCTTGTGAAACCTGTTGTTGAAAGAACCTTTCATCCTCCTAATGACCCACCACCCCCCTCTCCCTGGCTTGTCGATGGACACCTGGCTTACTCAGTCAACCAGATACTAGATGTCCGCAGGCAGGGTCACGGCTACCAGTATTGGTGGACTAGCAGGGGTATGGTCCCGAGGAACACTCCTGGGTCTCTCGATCCCAGATCCTAGACCCTAACCTGCTGACTGACTTCTACAACAGGCTCCCAGACAAGCCTGGCCGGATGCTGAGTGGCATCCCTGGGGGAAGGGGGGTAATGTTATGCTTTGTGTTTTGTGGGCTTTTATTTTGGTTGTTCTGTGGTTCCTTAGTTAGGTTCTAATACTGTTTTCTCCCCAGCAGTGCAGGCTGTGGATGAAGGTGACTGACCTACTTTTGGCTGAGTGCAGCAGTGCACACCTGATCCCACTCCTCAATCAACTCTCTAGAAAGACCAGCTGCACTTTCACTTTGCTGACAGAAGATTGTTTCGTCTTATTCGGTTGCTACCTTGTGTTCTATGCTGGCTAATGGTCTTTGCTCTGTGGTCAGCCAGTAGTTGTCACCATTTATTTTCTTCAGCACCGCCAGTATTTGTTATTGTTATTATTATTTTTTTTTTGGCATTGCCAGTGTTTGTTTCTGTTTATTTTCTCCGGTGTCTCCAGCAAGTTAATAAAGCTTATTTGTTGTAGTGTTCATTATCTCTTGCTATTCCTGGGTCCGGCTGAAAGTTCCACCCCTTAACAGGTGATCAAATCAAAGTCAAAATGAAAGAGTGAAAGACAGTAAACAGAAAACTCAGAGTTAACCTTTCCTGCTTTTGCTCCGTACAGTCGTCAGAAATGGGGGAGATTGATGGTTGATGCTAATGCACACACAAACAGAAGCTGTTCATCCATTAAAGGAGTCATACTACACCAACCTCAAACACCTATACATTTTAGACAGTGCATAAGTCCTAGTATTTAACAATGAATCTTGCTAACATTTTGTTCTAGAATGTTAGTCAGTGCTTCAGTGACCTTAAATACTGTTATTTACTTTCTCTCTGTGTCTGTGTGTGTGGTGTGTGTGTTGTGCAATGGTCTGGTGAAATGTTCAGAGTGTATCCCACCTTTGCACAGTGCTGGCTGTGACCCTAACAAGATTACACAAGTCTCTGATTGTATTCCTGACAGTGAAGCTTGATAGCGGTTGTATCATATCAAAAATTACACTTGGTCTCTTGGTTGCTTCTCTGTGTTGTGCTTGTACCGTATTCTTTCACTTTTTTTTCAGTGGGCAGTGGTGGCCTGGTGGTAATAGGTGCTGGATCGCTGATCCTAAGGTAGGGGGTTCAATGTTGTCACTGTTCCCCCCAGTGCAGCTAACTGGGCTATCAAAGGCCAGCCATGTCTCTAACTGCCTATGGTGTGAGGTTCATGTAAAAGAACCATTGCTGACTTTCGTAAAGAGTAGGCTGCATAGCAGTCAGCGTGTTTCTGCCCCTTGTTAAAACGTTGTCAGGAAGGGTATCCAACGTAAAAACCTATCCCAAATCAAATGTGCAAATCAGATGATTTGCTGTTGTGACCCCTGAAAAATGGAAAAAGCCAAAAGGAAAAGAACGTTTCTTTCAGTTCCAGATTTTATCATAAAATTGAGGGGGTCAATACTTCTGCAAGGCACTGTAATCCTGCAATGAATTACTTCCAAATAGGTGGACAAACAACAATCGCTTCTGTTATAATAATGTAACCAGAGAGACCAGCACACTCAGTGGAAAAAAGAGAGACATAGCACCATGCAAGTTAGATAGATAGATAGATAGATAGATAGATAGATACAGCTTTATTAATCTCACAATGGAGAAATTCACTGTTACAGGCTCTTGAGGTACTATCAGTAGGGGGTGCAAAAATAGATACAAGTACAAACATACACACATACATATATATTATATAAGTAAATAAATAAATAGATACATAAATAGTATAAATTAATAAACAATAAAAGAAAAGAATGGAGCAACTTTATAGACTGGCCTATATTAAAGTGTAATGTATCTGAGGGCAGAGTAGATGGGTTGATATGGTTCACAGTCAGTGGGGTAGATGTGGTTGATTAAAGTGTGCGGGGTTTTTATTGCACATAACCGGTATTTTCACAGACAGTTACAAAGTGGCGTTGTACAGTCTGACAGCGGTGGGAATGAACGACCTGCGGTAGCGCTCCTTCCTGCACTGAGGATGCCTCAGTCGTCCACTGAAGGAGCTGCTTAGCTCCTCGACAGTCTGGTGCAGTGGGTGAGAGCTGTTGAACAGGATGGATGTGAGCTTTGCAACTATCCTCCTCTCACTCACCTCCTCCACAGAGTCCAGTGGGCAGCCGAGGACAGAGCTGGCCCTCCTGACCAGCTTGTTCAGTCTCTTCCTGTCCCGCTCTGTGCTGCCCGGGGCCCAGCAGATGGCAGCGTAGAGGATTGCAGAGGCTACCACAGAGTCATAAAATGTCCAAGTTGAGTATATTGACTTGGCACGTCTCCTATACACACTCGGTACAGTGAACGGATGTGGTTCCCTGCATGGTGTTACCAAGGTGACAATCCACTCTAATACACACACACACACATGCGCACACACACACACACACATGCGCACACACACACATGCGCACACACACACATGCGCACACACACCTAACTCAGAAGTAATAAAAACCAAATCAAAGACACATTCTGACCTTCTTCTTTTACTTCAAAATTAAGACCAAAACAGCTTCCCAATCCTGACACATACAGGGAAAGCTGCACAGATATACCATTGCAAAACACTTCCATCGTGTATAAATTAAAACACCACTTACACCAAGGTCATGCCACATGATATCAGAGTCCATCTGTCCATATGTTTAAGATGCATTTGAACTAATTTGTGCCTGCACGAGATCATAATGGTGCCCATATAGTTAGAAAAAGCCAAACAAATGCTCAATTATGGTGCAAACTTGTTAACAGTAAATGTTACCACGCTGGCAGGGATGTAGCAAACGATAAGAAAAATACCAGTGGCTTTGACACTGAAATGCACGTGAAACCGTCTGTATAACACAGCCTATGGAAGCTAATAGGAAAAGGTTTTTGGGAGCTCAGTGCTTGGTGGTATCTGTCAATCAAACATATCTTTAAGCTCTAATTAGTCATCGCTTCCATTGTTTAGTTGAAGTCTGCACAACTCCACTTTGAGTTATTCAAGAAAATTCCACTGGTGATCATTTACTTTGCTTGGTCGCTTACCACTTCCTGTGTGAATCTTCAATTACTCCAAAACATATTTGATCTCTGATGCATAGCTATCCAGCATCTAAACTTTTTATGTGCCGTGATTTGATAAAACAAGCTGAATCTGTGAACAATTATTCATTTTATTTTTAAACAATCTGAGTCATCATTGGTAGTAAACAGAACAATTAGTGGTAAATTGTTGTTAATTCAACCCTGTCCTAATTGTGTCTTGTTATTTCCATTTTCTGTATTTACACTGACTCAATAATTTCTCTATTCTTTATAATTATTGATAATATGATAACCAACTTGACTAACAATTAAACATTAAAAAACAGAGAAAATGTTATGCTAATTTGGGCAGTTTGCATGATCTTGTAACAAATTAGCGCTTGGTGCTTTCACATGAGTTGTTTGTTACTCAGAAGAAAAAAAATCTGCCTTTAGTGAGTCTTCTTTTTCTTCTTTTCCTTTCGGCTTTTCCCTTCAGGGGTTGCCACAGCGAATCATCTCCATCTCACCCTATCCTCTGCATCTTGTACTCTGACTCCGTCTTCTACACTTTTCCCTTCATTCTTGCCGATATCACACTCACACCGGACACTTTTCTCCAACCATTCCAACCTGCCTGCACATGCTTCTTCACCTCTTTTCCACACTCTCCATTGCTGTGGATTGTTGAGCATAAGTACTTAAAATCATCCACTTTCTTTGTCTCTGCTCCCTGCAACCTCACCGTTCCTCTTGGGTCCTTCTCGTTCACACACATGTATTCTGTTTTACTGAGGCTAACCTTCATTCCCCTCCTTTCCAGGGCATACCTCCACCTCTCTAGAATTTCCTGCACTCGTTCTCTGCTCTCACTACAGATCACAATGTCATGTGCAAACATCATAGTCCATGGAGATTGTTGTCTAACCTCATCAGTCAGCCTGTCCATCACCATAGCAAACAAGAAGGGGCTCAGAGCGGACCCTTGATGCAGGCCTACCTTGAACTCTTCTGTCACACTGACAACACATCTCACCACTGTCTTACATCTCTCATACATACTAGTATACCACAGTTCCTCTCTCGGCACCCTGTCATATGCTTTCTCCAGATACACAAAGGCATAATGCAGCTCCCTCTGGCCTTCTCGCTACTTCTCTATTAACATCCTCAAAGCACTGCATCTGTGGGGCTCTTTCTTGGCATGAAACCAAACTGTTGTTCACAAATGCTGACCTCCGCCCTTAGTCTAGCTTCTACTATTCTTTCCCATAACTTCATCATATGGCTCATCAACTTTATCCCTCTGTAGTTGCCACAACTCTGCACGTCTCCCTTGTTTTAAAAATGGGCACAAGCACACTTCTCCTCCAGCATCCTCTCACTCTCTAACACCTCGTTGAATGTTCTTGTCAGAAAATCTACTGCTACCTCTTCTAGACACTTCCATACCGCCACCGGTATGTCACCAGGACCAACTGCCTTTCCACTCTTCAGTCACTTCAATGCCCTCCTCACTTCACCCCTACTAATCTTTGCTACTTCCTGGTCATCAACAGTCACCTCTTCTGCTCTTTTTTCTCTCTCTCATTTTCCTCATTCATCAGCTCTTCAAAGTACTCTTTCCATCTTCCCAGCACACTTCTGTCATCAGTCAATACATTTCCCTCTCTGTCCTTAATCACTCTAAAAGTGAGTGTTGAGCTAAAATGACTGATACACAATACTGATGTAATACACACGATAAAGGTCCAGTATAAACCATGTACTGCACTCGACTTGCCAAACTGGTACAATGTATAGTAACTAAGTAAGAAAACATGAGAAATAATCAAATAACAACATCGTGCCTTTCTTCCGAAGAGATTGTAAATGTGGGGGGAGGGGGAGTCTGGGGCCAAATTCAAACTTTAGCTTCTGTTTTGCTGAGGAGAATGTTTCGAAATCTTTTTATTTCCCCTAATAAATCTGCTATCTGGGATGGCGTGAGCAATTACTGTCCGTCCCTGTCACCTATCGCTTTCATATTACTACAGTCAGCAAACAGGCCTCGGCCAAAGTTAAAGTGGTTTGGCTCCAGTCAGAGGGAGGGGGAGAGAAAGAGAGAGAGAGAGAGAGAGAGAGAGAGAGAGAGAGAGAGAGAGAGACGACATGCCTTGTATTGGCAGTGAAATACGTGTCCTGAATGATCATATCTTGGTGACAGGGGAGCTACTCAGCAGAAGCAGGCAGTGTGTAAATGATCTACCTTGTCTGCACACACACACACACACACACACACACACACACACACACACACACACACACACTGACCTTGCTCAGTCACAACAGGAAGAAAGAAGGAATAACTTGAGTTACGGTGTGAAATTAAAGGCGATCTACTGCATCTCTCAGTCATAAATCGCCGTGTAATTACTCGAGCCGATCGATCCCCCGCTCTCTGTCTCTCTCTCTCTTTCTCTCTTGCTTCCTCTCATATCGCTCACTCTCGATGGCCGTGACACTTCTGTTGCTTGCTTGCTTCCTCTACAGCCTCGTTCTTTCAAACTTTTCCTGTCGCGTCCTCTCTCTGTATTACATCTGATTCCTGCTTTCCCCCATCCTGTCGCTCTTTCCCTTTTTCTAGAAACACACTTTATCCAACCTCCACATCTTTCTTTTGGGCTACTAATCCATCATACCTTACTCTTTCTTTCACCCTCTATTTCTGTATATCTCTATATTGTTTTAGTTCAACTTCCTTCTTTCTTTACTTTCCTTTTTTAGCACATCTCTCTCTCTCTCTCTCTCTCTCACACACACACACACACACACACACACTATCTGCCTCTATATCTGGATGATGTGCTAACCACTGCACCACTGTCATGCCATATATATATATATATATATATATATATATATATATATATATATATATTTATATATGTATGTGTGTGTGTGTGTGTGTGTGTGTGTGTGTGTGTGTATGCACAAGGGACAAGGGTGATGTGAAGTGCCAGTGTAGTAGTGTGGTGTCGATAGTGCTTGGACCTTCTCGCTTTTAGCTGCTATCGCTGCCTAGCCACAAGGCGTAAGCCTCTCCTAGCAGTACACTGCCTCTCCATCATCAAGACTCCTACAGTGCCTCTTTGTGGCACCACACATCAACTGGGTATCTTGCGGCCCCAGGCTAAACTGCAGAGGATCTCGGAGAAACTTGGCCTCCAGAGGTACGAGGTGCAGGCCCACTGGCATGTGGACATGCCCTGACTTCCACCAACCAAGCCCCAGCTATGGGTCAGATTGTTCCACTGCCTTGTGGGCCACTAGGGATAGTGGAAGGCTTAGAGAATAAATCCCAACAGGAAATCTGGAGTGAAGCCCCTAAGGCAGTCGGGTGTCCAAATGTGCATTCTTCTGGCAGCTCCGACAGTCAACTTGGTATCAAATGTACTGGTTTTCACCTTTCCTTTGGATGTTACCGGTAAGACTGAGAGAGGGAGTCTGACGCATGGGAAACCCAGTCTCTCCATATCTTCTGCTCTGGCTAGTGCCCTGCAGAGGAAACTTCAGCCTCATTGTAGCAGTGTGGGACAAACACGGAGACAACAGTTACCGGTGATGAGCATAAGTTTAATTGGCATAAAGCTGGGGGTCAGGGGTTGTTCTTGACGGTGGGAGAGGTTTTTCAACTCCATTTGGGCAACGATTGCCTGCCTCAAGCTGGGCAGCCCCCAGCCAATAAGATGTTGCCCCGCCACTGGCCACCTGTATCACTGGGTGCATGGGACTTAGGGTATACCTACCTGACAAATGGTCAGTAACTACAGCACCAAATAATACAAGAACAAGCAAGAAACCTGCACTTAAACTAGGAAGTTGGAACGTTCGCACCATGATGACTAGTTTCTCAGGCCCCATGGATATCGAGGACACATAAAACTGCCATCATTAACAAAGAACTTCTAAACCTCTAGGGTGACATTGCAGCCCTACAGGAAACATGCCTCGCTGACTCTGGCACTTTGAAAGAAAATGATCATACCTTCTTCTGGCAATGAAAGGAAAAAGGGGAAGCTAGACAGCATGGAGTAGGTTTCACCATTAGAAACATTCTCCTGAGTGCAGTGGAAATTGGTGACACCAAGACAGAGTGAATTCTCTCTCTACATCTTAACACATCACCAGGACCTGTGAATATACTGTATCTATGCCCCTACTCCCACTTCTTCCAATGAAACCAAGGATGAATTCTACAGTCAGCTGGACGAGGCAATCAAATGTCTTCCCAAGAAGGAGGCATTATTTCTCCTCAGCGACTTCAATGCTAGAGTAGGTTCAGATCATGATGCATGGCCTGTCTGCCTTGATAGCTTTGGTGTGGTAAAGATAAACAAAAATGGTCAACGCCTCCTGGAATTATGCACATACCATGAACTCTGCATTACCAACACCATTCTCAGTGAAACGCCACCACAGAGTTTCTCCAATCCAAACATTGGCATCAGTTGGACCTCATCATTGTCAAGTGTCACCACATAAACACAGTTCTCAGTACCAGGACATACCACAGTGCTGCCTGTGATAGTGATCACTATCTGTTCTGCACTAAAGTCTATCTGAAATCCAAGAAATGGCATAGAAGCAAACATCCTGCCAAGTGTTACATCAACACTGCCATGATTGATATGCCAGAAAACATGTCTCATTTCAATCAACTACTCGCTGCAAACCTGAGGAGTGATGCCAACACTGGACACGCTAAAGACCACTGGCAACATCTTAAAGGAATCACCCATTCATCCACTGTGCAGGCATTTCGGAAGAGGGAAACAAAGCAATAACTGGCTTGATGCCAAACTTGCAACTCTTCATCCCATTATTGAAGACAAGCGCTCTGCACTTTTGAAGCACAAGAAGTCCCCAACACCTAGGACTCTGGATGACCCAAGAACAGCAAGTAACCAGGTGAGAAAAGAAGCCAAGACCTGCACCAACCAGTTTTGGACAGACCTTTGCGAGGGAATATAGGCTAATGCAAACTCAGGAAACATCAGAGGCATGTACCAAGATATCAAGATTGCAATAGGACCACCTCAGAGCAAGACCGCACCACTGAAATCAGCATCATAATTAAATTAATTAAAGGTAATTAAAAACAAATCCAAGCAAATGGAGAGAAGGGTGAAACATTACTCAGATCTGTATGTAAGAGAAAACATGATATCACAGTCAGCTTTGGATACCATAGAGAGACAGCCAGAAATGATCGAACTAGGCGAGTTGCCAACCAAAGATGAACTGAAGAAATCCATTGACAGCTCCTCATTGGGAAATCACCTGGAAGTGATGACATTCCTGCGGAAGTTATCACCTGTGGCAAGCTAACTCTACTGGATCCATTATATGAGCTCCTGTGTCAATGCTGGAATTAAGGAGCTGTTCCACAGGAAATGAGAGACTCGACCATTGTGACTCTGTACAAGAATAAAGGCGATAGAAGTGATTGCAACAACTACCATGGGATCTCATTGCTAAGCATTGTGGGCAAACTCTTTGCTCACATTGTACGCCGTAGACTTCAGAAGCTTGCAGATAGAGTGTACCCTGAATCACATTGCGGCTTCAGATCAAAAAGATCAACAGTTCATATGATCTTCTCAGTATGCCAGTTGCAAGAAAAATGCAGAGAGCAATAACAGCCACTACTACATAGCATTTATAGACCTGACTAAGGCCATGAATCTAGTGAACAGAGACGGACTCTTTAAAATACTGCCCCTGATCGGGTGTCCCCAAAGCTACTCAGCATCATAAAATCATTTCACGACAGAATGATGGGCACTGTTCAGTATGAAGGAAACACATCAGAAGCATTCAGTATTAAAAGTGGTATCAAGCAGGGCTGCATACTGTCACCTACACTCTTTGGCATCTTCTTTGCTCTGCTCCTGAAACATGCTTTCAAGACGGCAGTAGAGGGCATCTACTTGCACACTAGATCTGATACCAACTTGTTTAACCTGGCTTGCCTGAGAGCTAAAACCAAAGTCAGGGAAGTCCTGATCAGGGACATGCTTTTTGTAGATGATGTTGCCATTGCTGCTCCTTGTGAGCCAAACCTGCTGAGTCTAATTGACTGTTTCTCTATGGCCTGTGATAACTACAGTCTCACCATCAGCTTAAAGGAAACAACGATCATGGCTCAAGGGACACAAGTTGCCCCCAACATCATGATCAAGGATTACAGTCTGGAAGTGGTTCACAATTTTACTTATTTAGGGTCCACCATTCCAGACAATCTTTCTCTTGACACCGAGCTGGGAATAAGAATTGGTAAAGCTGCCACAAGTCTCTCAAGACTTACAAGCAGAGTTTGGGAAAACAGGAAGCTAACAACCAAGACCAAGATTGGAGTTTACAGGGCCTGCATCATCAGTATCTTGCTTTATGGAAGTGAGACCTGGACACCATGGTCCAGTCAGGAACGCAGACCTCAAGTCTTTCACGTGAGGTGCCTTTGTCGCATCCTCCACATCTCCTGGAGAGACAAGGTCACAAATAATGAGGGACTGTCTCAAGCAGCGATACCCTCTATGTACACATTCCTCCGGCAGTGAAGACTCTGCTGGTTAGGGCATGGAAGATTGCTGTATACCAAAGGACATTTTGTACAGTGAACTGGAAGAAGGTAAATGACAGTAGGGTGCCCCAAGCTTCATTTTAAAGACGTCTGCAAAAGAGACATGAAGACCACAGGAATAATCAACTTTGTGCCCTAGCTCAGGCTCCTTCTCTTCCAGAGAGGTGACATTCCATTGAACCCAAAGCCAGTAGCTTAGCATTGGTCCAGCAGAACCCATGCCTTTGGCTGCCACCCAGCTCAAACCACACTTAAACCTAATCATCCCTCCCACAGGAGTTGAATCCATGGGTTGGCATATGCATGCCATCTCTTTGGGCTGGATCCGGCTGGGCTCCAAGGATAGATGCCTGACTAACAGGCACTTGCCTTTGAGCCCCTCCCCTAAGTTTGGCTCCATGGGGACCTGGGTAAAGGAAACTGAGTTTTTCTGATGTGAAATCGCACTTAGTCTGGACCTTTATCTATAACCCGTTTGTCTTGGGTGACCCTACTGGTGGCATAATGCCCCGACAACATAGTCTCCTTAAGACATGCCAACCCCTCCACTACAATACGGTGGAAATTCAAGATGTGGATTAGGACATACAAACCTCTTCACTATGATAAGGTGGTGATTCAAGGGATGTATAACATCACTACATAATATCAATGTATAATATAAGTATATCATATTAATGCATTTAAAAAGGTAAAGTCTGTTAGGCTTTTTACACTTGAGCCTAGTGGCTCATCGGGCCTGTACTTTTCCACAATTTCCGTAGCGTGAAGCGACCAGGAGTTCAACTCCTCCTGGATGCTAGTCCATTACAGGTTACCTTCCCAGTATATTTTTACTGGTACCCATTTATACTGCTGGGTGAACAGATGCACCATTTGTGGTTAAAACCTTTCTCAGGGGATTTGAACACCCAGCCTCCAGATTATGAGTGCAACACCCTAACCACTACTGGTCGTACTGGCCCGGCCCCACAATATGAATGCATAATATCAGTGTATGATGTCAGCATATAATCTCAGCATATAATATCAGTGCATAATCACAGTGTATGATATCAGTATATAAAATTAGTCCATAATATTCTGTATAATATCAGTATACGTATAATAGTGCATAATCAGCAGATGATATCAGTGTATAATATCAGTGTATAATGTATAATATCAGTACATTGAGTTTTGTTTCAGCAGTTGTCTTATCAAGCACTGGGGCCAGAAATGACACCCCAATTCTCAATCCTTGGTAATCCGTGCAATGATCGATGTGGGACGAAATTCTGGTTGAGTTGTATTCATGATTAGTCTTTTGATAGCTCAAAACACCAATTTATGTGAGCTACATATACAGATAATCTTAGTAATTCTAGCAGAACTTACTGAGCGTTGATCGAGATTGGATTCTTCTGCTCAGCGGCTCAGAAACACCCTAACGTTGAAAATACATTGAGTGGTCTTCTTCATGTTCCTCTCCATGAAAGAAAATCAGAGCCCGTTCGCCATTTTGGGTTTAAAATTAGCTAGTCCACCTTGGGTGACCCTACCAGATTACCAAAGACAAAGGTTTTACTGTCCATCTGTGAGTTAGGTATAGATAGTATAAGACCTCTATAAAACAGCTTGCTGATGATGCTGGATGCCAAACTGCAGACTTGAAGTTTCTGGTAGAAGACTGAAAAATATGGAAAGAAAAAGTCAGATTGACATAGTCAGATGATCAGTACATAATAGTATTGCATAATATTGGTATATAATATCAGTGTATAATATCAGTGCAGTGTATCTTCTTGTCCTTTTGGCTTTTCCCTTCAGGGGTCGCAACAGCGAATCATCTGCCTCCATCTCACCCTATCCTTTGCATCTTTTTCTCTTACACTAACTGCCTTCATGTCCTCCTTCACCACATCCATGAATCGTCTCCTTGGTCTTCCTCTAGGCCTTCTGCCTGGTAGTTCCAACCTCAATATCCTACTACCAATATACTCACTATCCCTCCTCTGTAAATGTCCAAACCATCTCAATCTAGCCTCTCTGACTTTGTCTCCAAAACGTCTTACATGTGCTGTCCCTCTGATGTGCTCATTCCTGATCCTATCCATCCTCGTTACTCCCAAAGAGAACCTCAACATTTTCATCTCTGCTACCTCCAACTCTGACTCCTGTCTTTTCCCCAGGGCCACTGTTTCTAAACCATACAACATCGCTGGCCTCAACACCGTCTTGAACACTTTTCCTTTCATTTTTGCCGATACCTTCCTATCACAGATCACACCAGACACTTTTCTCCAACCATTCCAACCAGCCTGCACACACTTCTTCACCTCTTTTCCACACTCTCGATTGCTCTGGATTGATGAGCCTAAGTACTTAAAATCCTCCACCTTCTTTATCTCTGCTCCTTGTAACCTCACCGTTCCTGTTGGGTCCTTGACATTCATACACATGTATTCTGTCTTACTGAGACTAACCTTCATTCCTCTCCTTTCCTGGGCATACCTCCACCTCTCTAGATTTTCCTGCACTTGTTCTCTGCTCTCACTGCAGATCATAATGTCATCTGCAAACATCATAGTCCATGGAGATTCTTGCCTAACCTCGTCCATCACCATAGCAAACAAGAATGGGCTCAGAGCTGACCCTTGATGCAGTCCCACCTCAACCTCGAACTCTTCTGTCACACCGACAGCACACCTCACCACTGTCTTACATCTCTCATACATGTCCTGCACCACTCTAACATACTTCTCTGCCACTCCAGACTTCCTCATGCAATACCACAGTTCTTCTCTTGGCACCCTGTCATATGCTTTCTCCAGATCCACAAAGGCATAATGCAGCTCCTTCTGACCTTCTCTGTACTTCTGTATTAACATCCTCAAGGCAAACACTGCATCTGTGGTGCTCTTTCTTGGCATGAAACCAAACTGTTGTTCACAAATGCTGACCTCTGCCCTTAGTCTTGCTTCCACTATTCTTTCCCATAACTTCATCGTATGGCTCATCAACTTTATCCCTCTGTAGTTGCTGCAACTCTGCACGTCTCCCTTGTTCTTAAAAATGGGCACCAGCACACTTCTCCTCCATTCTTCTGGCATCCTCTCACTCTGTAAGACCTTGTTGTATGTTCTTGTCAAGAAATCTACTGCTTCCTCTCCTAGACACTTCCATAGCTCCACCGGTATGTCATCAGGGCCAACTGCCTTTCCATTCTTCATCCTCTTCAATGCCCTCCTCACTTCACCCTTACTAATCTTTGCTACAACATGGTCCTCAACAGTCACCTCTTCTACTCTTTTTTTCTCTCTCATTTTCCTCATTCATCAGCTCTTCAAAGTACTCTTTCCATCTTCCCAGCACACTTCTGTCATCAGTCAATACATTTCCTCTCTGTCCTTTATCAATCTAACTTGCTGCATGTCCTTCCCATCTCTATTTCTCTGCTGTGCCAACCTGTATAAATCATTTTCTCCCTCTTTACTTTCCAACCGAGCATATAAGTCATCATACGCCCTCTGTTTGGCCTTTGACACCGCTACCTTCGCCTTACGCTGTGTCTCCCTGTACTCCTGTTTACTCTGTTCGGTCCTCTCTATGCCCCACTTCTTCTTAGCTAACCTCTTCTTTTGTACACACTCCTGCACTTCCTTATTCCACCACCAAGTCTCCTTATCTCCTCTCCTTCCAGATGACACACCAAGTATTCTCCTACCTGTCTCCCTGATCACATTAGCTGTAGTTGTCCAGTCATCTGGAAGCACTTCCTGACCACCCAAAGCCTGTTTCAACTCCTCCTTGAAGACAACACTGCACTCTTCCTTTTTCAGCTTCCACCACTTTGTCTTCTGCTCTGCCTTTGACTTCTTCACCTTCCTCACCATCAGCGTCATCCTGCACACCACCATCCTATGCTGTTTGTCAACACTTTCACCCGCTACTACTTTGCAGTCACTGACTTCCTTCAAATTAAATCGCCTACACAAGATGTAGTCAACCTGTGTGCTCCTACCTCCACTTTTATAAGTCACTCTATGCTCCTCTCTCTTCTGGAAGAAAGTATTTACCACAGCCATTTCCATCCTTTTTGCAAAATCTACCAACATCTGTCCTTCTGTGTTCCTGTCCTGGATACCAAACCTGCCCATCACTTCCTCGTCCCCTCTGTTTCCTGCACCAACATGTCCATTGAAGTCTGCCCCAATGACTACTCTTTCATCTTTGGGGGTATTCTGCATCACTTCATCTAACTCACTCCAGAATCTCTCCTTCTCTTCCAGCTCACATCCTGCCTGTGGGGCATAAGCACTAACATCATTGAACATCATGCCTTCAATTTCTAACTTGAGACTCATCACTCTGTCTGACACTCTTTTCACTTCTAGAACATTCCTGACAAACTCCTCCTTTAAGATGACTCCAACTCCATTTCTCCTCCCATCCACACCATGAAAAAAGCATCTTACACCCTGCTCCTAAGCTTCTAGCCTTGCTACCTTTCCACCTGGTCTCCTGAACACACAGCATGTCCACCTTCCTCCTCTGCATCATGTGCACCAGCTCTCTACCGTTTCCTGTCATAGTTCCAACATTCAAAGTCCCTACTTTCAGTTCTAGACTCCTGCCTTTCCTCTTCTCTCTCTGCCTACGGACACGCCTCCCGCCTCTCCTTCTTCGACGTCTTCGACCAACAGCTGGTTAACAGCACTGATGGTGGTCGTTGTTAACCCAGGCCTCGACCGATCCGGTATGAACTTTCTTGATATGACTAGCATGTTTTATTTGGCATTTGTTTTACACCGGATACCCTTCCTGACACAACCCTCTGCATTTATCCGGGCTTGGGACCGGCATGAGGGAGAGACACTGGCTTTTGCCCCTCCCTCACGGCTGCATTAATATCAGTGCAGTGTATAATCTGTGTATAATATCAGTGTATAATATCAGCGTATAATATCAGTGCATAATATCAGTGTATAATATCAGTAAATAAAATCATCAGTGCATAATATCAGTGTGTAATGTCAGCACAGGAATCCTCACTTTCCGTGGTTAATTGGGCCGAGATCCCCACGTGACCATCGAAATCCGCGAAATAGGATCACCCCTGCAACCCCCCAGCTCCCCCCCTGACTGATGTATACGTACATGTATATGTGTATATAATATCAATAAATACACATTCAGTGCTATCTTCTTTTCCTTTCGGCTTTTCCCTTCAGGGGTCGCCACAGCGAATCATCTGCCTCCATCTCACCCTATCGTTTGCATCTTCTTCTCTTACACCAACGACCTTCATGTCCTCCTTCACCACATCCATGAATCGTCTCCTTGGTCTTCCTCTAGGCCTTTTGTCTGGTAGTTCCAGCCTCAGCATCCTATTACCAATATACTCACTATTCCTCCTCTGTACATGTCCAAACCATCTCAATCTAACCTCTCTGACTTTTTCTCCAAAACATCTTACATGTGCTGTCCATCTGATGTGCTCATTCCTAATCCTATCCATCCTCGTTACTCCCAAAGAGAACCTCAACATTTTCATCTCTGCTACCTCCAGCTCTGCCTCCTGTCTTTTCCCCAGGGCCACTGTTTCTAACCCATACAACATCGTTGGCCTCAACAGCGTCTTGTACACTTTTCCTTTTATTCTTGCCGATTCCCTCCTATCACACATCACACCGGACACTTTTCTCCAACCACTCCAACCTGCCTGCACACGCTTCTTGGCCTCTTTTCCACACTCTCCATTGCTCTGGATTGTTGAGCCTAAGTACTTAAAATCCTCCACCTTTCTTATCTCTGCTCCCTGTAATCTCACCGATCCTCTTGGGTCCTTGTCATTCATGCACATGTATTCTGTCTTACTGAGGCTAATTTTCATTCCCCTCCTTTCCAGGGCATACCTCCACCTCTCTAGAGTTTCCTGCACTTGTTCTCTGCTCTCACTACAGATCACAATGTCATCTGCAAACATTATAGTCCATGGGGAATCTTGTCTCACCTCGTCTGTCAGCCTGTCAATCACCATAGCAAACAAGAAGGGGCTGAGAGCTGACCCTTGATGCAGTCCCACCTCCACCTTGAACTCTTCTGTCACACCGACAGCACACCTCACCACTGTCTTACATGTCTCATACATGTCCTGCACCACTCTAACATACTTCTCTGCCACTCCAGACTTCCTCATGCAATACCACAGTTCTTCTCTCGGCACCCTGTCATATGCTTTCTCCAGATCCACAAAGGCACAATGCAGCTCCCTCTGACCTTCTCTGTACTTCTCCATTAATATCCTCAAGGCAAACACTGCATCTGTGGTGCTCTTTCTTCGCATGAAACCAAACTGTTGTTCACAAATGCTGACCTCTGCCCTTAGTCTAGCTTCCACTATTCTTTCCCATAACTTCATCGTATGGCTCATCAACTTTATCCCTCTGTAGTTGCCACAACTCTGCACGTCTCCCTTGTTCTTAAAAATGGGCACCAGCACACTTCTCCTCCATTCCTCTGGCATCCTCTCACTCTGTAAGACCTTGTTAAATGTTCTTGTCAGAAAATCTACTGCTACCTCTCCTAGACACTTCCATACCTCCATCGGTATGTCATCACTCTCACCCGCTACTACTTTGCAGTCTCCTGCCTTTCCTCTTCTCTCTCTGCCTACGGACACGCCTCCCGCCTCTCCTTCTTCGACGTCTTCGACCAACAGCTGGTTAACAGCACTGATGGCGGTCGTTGTTAACCCGGGCCTCGACCGATCCGGTATGTCATTCTTTCTTGTGATTCGCATAGTTTATTTGGCATTTGTTTTACGCCGGATGCCCTTTCTGACGCAACCCTCTGCATTTATCCGGGCTTGGGACCGGCGTGAGGGAGAGACACTGGTTTGTGCCCCCCCCTCACGGCTGCATTACATATTCCATACATATTACATATTCAATGCTATAAATGCTTATAATAACAATTAACCATTAAAAAATAATGCATAAGATGGTAATATACACAGATGCGCATCTCACAACAAGTTTTGATGGGAGATTTTGGGTTGTTGTTTTTTGTTTTGTGTTGGTTTAGGGTTTTTTTTTTTGCCTTGTTTTGTGTCATTTTTCTTGACTTTTTCCCCCTATTCTTTCTTAATTTCTTTATTTTATAATTCGATGAATATTAAAAAAAAAAAAAAGCTTCATGTAAAAAACATATAATGTCTGTCTGTCTTCCTTTCGGCTTTTCCCTTTTACTCGGGAGTCGCCACTTAATCCTAATTACGGACGTGAGGAGGCTGGCGCCCATTCCAGCAGACTCCAGAGTACACCCTGGACAGCTCGCCAGGCCATTGCAGGGCGGAAGCACACTGACGGCTCTGCAGCCCACTCTGACTGAAAGTTAGAAATGGTTCTTTTACATGCCTCACACCATAGACAATGAGGGACATGGCCAGCCTTTGATAATCCAGTTGTTAGCTGCATTGGGGGACAGTGACAACCTTGTGCTGAGTGGGACTCGAATCCCCAACCTCAGGATCAGCGATCCAGCACCCTATACTACTAGGCCACCACTGCCCCTTCAGTGCATAATATTAGTGCATAATATAAGGGCAGTGTATAATATCACTGCGTAATATCAGTGTATAATGTTATTGTATATCAGTGCATAATATCAGTGTACAATATCAGTGTATAATAAAAGTGCAGTGCATAATATCAGTGTATAATATCAGTGCAGGGCATAATGATGAGATTTCCTTTCGGCTTTTTCCTTTTATCAGGGGTCGCCACAGTGAATGATTCGGACGTTTTATTTGGCATAGGTTTTTACATCGGATGCCCTTCCTGATACAACCCTTTAGCAAGGGAAAGAAACACAGCAATGGTTCTTCTGCATGCCTCACACCATAGACAGTGAGAGACAGGGTATAATATCAGTGAAAAATATTAGTAATATTAGTGCAGTGTATAATATCAGTGTATAATATCAGTATATAAGTATCAGTGCAGTGTATAATTTCAAAGCATAAGAGTGCATATTATTAGTTTATAATATCAGTGCATAATTTCTTTCTTCCTTTTGGCTTTTTCCCTTTCTCGGGAGTCGCCACAGCAAATCATCTGATTCGCACATTTTGATTTGGCATAGATTTTTATGTTGGATGCCCTTCCAGTCACAACCCTTTAGCAAGGGACAGAAACACGCTGACAGCTTTGCAGCTACTCTTTACGAAAGTCAGCAATGGTTCTTTTACATGCCTCTCACCATAGACAGTGAGAGAAATGGCCCGCCTTTGATAACCCAATAACCCAATTAGCCGCACTGTCGGGACAGTGACACTCCTGCGGGGACTCGAACCCCCAACCTTAGCATCCGCGATCCTGCGCCCTATCCACTAGACCACCACTGCCCCTAATATCAGTGCATAATATCAGTGCATAAGTTCAGTTTCTGTATCTGCTTAATCCTGATTATGGTTGGGGGAGGCTGGCGACCATCCCAGCCAACTCCAGGCAAGGGCAGAGTACACCGTGGACAGCTCGCCAAGCCATCGCATGGCGAAAACACCCTGACAGCTTTGCAGCTTACTGTTATCGAAAATCAGCAATGGTTCTTTTACGTGATCCTCACACCATAGACAGTGAGAGACATGGTAACCCAGTTAGCCTCACGGGGGGTTACCATGATCCAGCACCCTATACCACTAGACCACCACTGCCCCATTTTGATGGACTAGTATTATATCAGTATATGATATCAGTTTATAATATTAGTGCATAACATCAAGGAATAATAGTATATTACTTTAGTGTATAATTCATTCATTCATTCATTTTTTTGAACCCCTTATTCCTAATTCGAGTCGCGGGAGGCTTGCACCCATGTTAGCTGATTCTGGGCAAGGGCAGGGTACCCCCTGGACAGCTCACCAGGCATTATAGTCAGTGTATAATTTCAGTACATAATAGTGTGTATATTAGTGTATATCAGTATACAGTATAATATCAGTATGCAATTGTGAATGAGTTCCTTTTGGCTTTTCCCTTTATCAAGGGTGCCACAGCGAATGATTCGCACGTTTGATTTTGGCATAGGTTTTTACTTCGGATGCCCTTCCTGACACAATCCTTTAGCAAGGGACAGAAACACGTTGACAGCTTTGCAGCTACTCTTCATGAAAGTCAGCAATGGTTCTTTTACATGACCCTCTCACCATAGACAGTGAGAGACATGGCCGGCCTTTGATAACCCAGTTAGTACGCAATATCAGTGTATATTATATTAAATACTATTATTGCATATAATATAAGCGTGTATAATATCAGCTATGCAGGATGTTTGTTGTATTAAATGCCCACAAATAAGGATTTATCTATTTAGAAAGGTTAGAATGTATTTCAGGATGAGTAAAACCTCAGCTGTGCCTCTCGTATGGATGGAATAATGAGTGTGTATCCTTCTGCTGAAATTCATGTTTCTCAATTTTTA
Organism: Plotosus lineatus; assembly: GCA_024760905.1. Classification (NCBI taxonomy): domain Eukaryota; kingdom Metazoa; phylum Chordata; class Actinopteri; order Siluriformes; family Plotosidae; genus Plotosus; species Plotosus lineatus. Next base: position 11,159,990 of record CM045746.1, read on the forward strand.
ACGTTAATAACTAGCTTTGTTTCTAAGTTTGATTTAGTAAAGGTTATAGGCAACTTTTTCGAAGCCACCAAACAGATGCTACTTCATTAAAAAATGTAAAAATGAAGTGTATAAAAGGAAAAAACAAACTAACTGAAAAATACATATATAAGAAAGGAGCTTAAAATCCTGCAGCGATACAGTAATTTGTTTTTTGTGTTGCTCGCAGCAGGTGAATGAGAAAGAAAAAAAAATCAAAAGAAAGAAAGGGTGAGAAACAATGGAAGAAAGAATAAGTGAAATGAATAAAGAAAGAAACAAAGAAAAAACATGAGAGAGAAATAATAAAAGAAAGAAAGAAACAAACAAAAGAAAGAAATAATGAAAGGGAGGGGAAAGAAAGGAAGAAAGAAAGAATTGGCTGTCTGTGCAAAAACTACTAAAAACACCCCATACTTTTTCATAGAAAAAATGGATAAGTTTTTAAGGTTGTTGTTTTGTGCCAGTCTGCGTGTGTGTGTGTGTGTGTGTGTGTGTGTGTGTGTGTGTGTGTGTGTGTGTGTGTGTGTGTCAGTCCACAAAGTAATGGCTTGTTTGCCGCTGAAACAGTTGCTGACACTTGTAAGAGCTTAAAATTGGACAGAGAATGGCGACAGACACTTAAATAATCTGTCAGAACTGGTGCTGACTGAAGCATCCTTGCATGTGACTGTGTGTGTGTGTGTGTGTGTGTGTGTGTGTGTGTGTGTGTGTGTGTGTGAGAGAGAGAGAGAGAGAGAGAGAGAGAGAGAGAGAGAGAGACTGTGTGTGTGTGTGTGTGTGTGAGAGAGAGAGAGAGAGAGAGAGAGAGAGAGAGAGCGAGAGACTGTGTGTGTGTGTGTGTGTGTGTGTGTTGCTATTAATTTCTAGGCCCAGTGTTCGGGTTGCAGGGTATGATTACAAGTTAACACGCTCACATCCATTAACCATTCTAAAGAAAAGAACAAGGACGACTCATTGACTTGGCTGTGATGGATAAACTCTAACAGTCTCCTTTTTGACACTTTAGCCCATTTAAGCTTTGCATTCGGTCTATTTTTCTTTGCAGGCGACTGGCAGACCTCAGGCTACAAAACAAACCTACAGCTGCCCAACTCATTACTTACAGCAGCCCATTATGGGAAAAGTCATCAGACATGGCGCACGACTGATGGTTTTGTTACCTCTGTCGACCTGCCTGCTTATTCATATGGACACCATGGTCTCATGATTGCAAATTTGCAGGATTACAGCACATTCTGTAAAAACTTTGCATTTGGTCTCATAGGTGGGCAGAGATTCAGTTAGATCCAATGATATTATTGATGCAGCACAGGGAGGTTGGGCAAAAATACTCATCCATATTCACAGGATGTCATTACATGACCATCCCCATTCCGAGCAAGCTGCATAAGACTTATTCAAGAAAACATGATGCGACATTTCTGTCAAGTGTGCTAACATTACTAAATTGAAAATCACTAGCTGAAGGTGGTGGCTAATAACAACTAGCAGAAAGATGGCAATAAAACCTCAGGCAATACTCTCGAAAATAATCAACCTGAGTTTGATGAGAACTTAATACCTGAAATGACTCAGACTTCCCCCTTCAGCACAATTAAATCATACAGTCATTCCCTTATTAGCCAAAGTGCTTCATCCTATTATGCTCGCGAAAGGTCTGGAGCCTATCTCAGCCATCTCTAGGTGAAGGTGCCATACACCCTGAAAACCTCACCAACACACACAGCTACTTACATTCACGTCAGGGGGAAAGTTGGAGAAGTATGCATGTCTTTGGACTGTCGAAGGAACCCGGAGGACCCAGAGGAAACAGGGAAAATACACCAAAAAGTTTCATCCGGGCCCAGTACCTTCATGTTATGAGGTGAATGTGCTAAAACTTGCGCCACAATCCATGATTCTGGCCAGAGCAAAGCGCTCACCAAAAAGCCAAGAAAGAAACAGGGAAGTAAAGGAATGAATCAACCCAGAGAAGCAACCAAGGGTCCTCAGGGAACTCTGAGGAGAAGTGAAATCTGGAAATCAGAAATCTGAAGACTCAGCATAAACACAATGGCGACAGTGAAGCATGGTGGTGGGAGCATTCTGCTGAGGGGATGCTTTATATCACGTGGGAATGTGGAAGTCAGTCCAGGCTGAGGTAAAGATTAATGGGGCCATATACAGGAAAATTGTTGAAGAAAATATGACTCAATCTGTCACAGACTTGCTGCAGACCAGAGTATTCAGAAGATACCCACGTAAGCACAGGGACAGCATGTAAACTCCACAGAGAAATGCTCTCGCCAAGCCCAGGACTCAAACCCAAGAACTACTTGCTAAAAACTATGCTTTTTTCCACCCATGACTCAATCAAACATTTCTTAACGTTATTATTATTATTATTATTATTATTATTATTATTATTATTATTATATCAATACACAAATATTTAAAGTACAGCTCTAGAGTTAAAAAAAGAAAGAAATCTTGATTAATTAGCTTTCTGTGGTTTGGCATTAGCTGTCGCGCTATCCGTGAAGTGATCAGCGTACCTGTCAGTAACAATGGAAAAGGCAAAGAAGCAGAACGAGCTCTTCAAGGATAAGCACTGCTGATTGGCTGATAGCAAACGATGAGTGGTGTCTGAGAGCTGGTGTGATTTATGGCGACAAACTGTCATGGAGATGCTATCTCCTCACAATTCAAACTGCCGGGTGTGGGTTTATCCCAGCGCCTGACAGCTTTAAATCTTAACTGCCTCAATCACTACCGTCAGGATTCAAATGGTTTCTGTATGATAAATTAATCAATGAAGACCATTTGACAGGGAGCATGGGCTTCAGATATCGAGACTAGCTTTAAAAACGTAAGGTTGGCGTGAGTGTGGAGCTGTAGCTACGAGAAAATATGTTTGTTTTTATCAGAATTGTTTTTTTTTTTTTCATATAAACCTGTGAGTTCAATTAGAGCAGGAGCTATTAGCAGAGATGCTGCTAGAAAATGGAGCAATAACTTCTGACCAATCAGAATTGAGAATGAAACAGTGGGTTGTGAACTTCTGTAAACAGTGTATACTTAAGTTTAACTCTTAGGGGCAGTGGTGGTCTAGTGGTATAGGGCGCCGGATCGCTGATCCAAAGGTTGGGGGTTCGAGTCCCACTCTCCACAAGGTTGTCACTGTCCCCCCAGTGCAGCTGACTGGGTTATCAAAGGCGGGCCATGTCTCTCACTGTCTATGGTGTGAAGCATGTAAAAGAACCATTGCTGACTTTCGTAAAGAGTAGCTGCAAAGTCGTCAGCGTGTTTCTGTCCCTTGCTAAAAAGGGTTGTGACAGGAAGGGCATCTGACGTAAAAAAACCTCTGCCAAATCAAACATGTGAATCAGATGATTCGCTGTGGCGACTCCCGAGTAAAAGGGAAAAAGCCGAAAGGAAGACAGACAGACAGACTTAAGTTTAACTCTTACAACTCATTGCAGAAACATTATAGAATATATTTTATGAGAGAGAGCGGGAGACACAACGAGGGGGGGACTAAGTTCATACAAAGGTATTCTGACACTTTAGATGCATGTCAAAGTCAATTAGAAGTGTAGATTCAATTACTCTGTGTGTGTGTGTGTGTGAAAATGGTGTTTACATTCTTGCAGCGTGCTGAGAGACTGCGGGTGAGTGTCTGGCTCTGAAACAATGATTCAAGCTCATAGATTAGATTCACTTGAGAATAGACTACTGTTTTACTCTCTCTCTGTCTCTCTCTCTCTCTCTCTCTCTCTCTCTTGCACTGTCCTGTTAATATGGGGCCCTTGCTGAGTAATTATGTCTTTCAAGGGGCCAAAACTTTCCCATGGCACTTATCACTAGGGCTACACACACACACACACACACACACACACATTTCTCAGGAACAATAATTGTCGGTCACTTCCTAAACAAAGCCCCGCCCCCACAAACATATACTCACACTCTCCCGCGAGCTGAAGTGAGAAAGTGTGACCTAGTGCTGCTTGAGTTGGTGTTTTCAGATGGGTACATCACTTTCACTTAGTCCAAACACACACACACACACACACGTACACACGCGCACACACGCGCACACACGCGCGCACACACACACACACACACACACACACACGTACACATACACACACACACTCACACACACCACATACCTCTCTGCTCTCATTACACACTTGTGCACTTGAGAAGTGCTTCCTCTCTTTCTCTGTACCGCCTGGTCTGTCATTTTCTAGCATCCTCCTCCACCCCCACCTTCACCATCACTTCCCTTCCAACAAGCCCCCACTCCCTCAACCGCCCCCACCCCAAGTCCTTCCTGGCTGGCAGCAGGGGAGGGTGTGAGATTTATTGCCAGTGGAGGGAAATTCATTTCAGAAGCTACTTAATTGGCCTTAAAACAGCTCTCGTTCAGAAGCCAGTCCTACACAGAGATGTCATCTGCTGCACAGCATTATGGGTAAAAATATCCCAGAGCCTGGAATGCATCAGTCTAGTTTTTCTTTTCCACCTACATGGTTCTGTTGGATATTCAGGAGACCTACAACTTTTTCCCCTGTACTGGCCTACAAGTGGAACGGTCATTCCATGTCAATTCACACAAATCTCGAAAGCCTGCCCAGTGACACCTCTTCAATTTGACTAATTTTTAGTCTAGTAGTGCCTTATGATGCTAAATGAAAGAATCTGAAAGTTTAGCTTCTTAGCTCTAATGGTTTTTGGGTTATGGCCCTTCAAAGTTTGGGTGCCACACCCACTTTTGGTGTCTGGGAATTGCAAACTTAATTTGTAAGCAATTTTGCAGGCCCATGATTTTTGTTTGCAGGTATATATGAGCCTGTAAATTTCTATATCTATGTATTCTGGCACCAGCCCATCTCAACACTCACACAACCATTCACACTCTCACCAGGGGCAATTTAGAACAACCAATTAACTTACTGTGCATGTTTTTGGACTGTGGGAGGAAACTGGAATACCAAAGGAAACCCAAGCAAGCATGGAGAGAACATTCAAACTCCACACAGAAGCACCCAGACTGGGAATCAAGCCCAGGCCTTCTTGCTGTGAGGCAGTGTTGCTAACCACTATGCCACTGTGCCGCCCCTTCAAAAGTGTTTTTTTAAATGACCAAATAAATTATTTTTGGGTTCCATTTCCTGGAAAGTATTTGTCTTTATAGGATGTCAACTAATTTATAATCATATTTGGGAACTCCACTATGTATTTAGAGAGTTTCAGAGAACTGAGAGGCTTGATTTGGTGCAGGAGGGTCCTCAATATGACTCAGGGACAAAGTTATCTCTCTAATCCTTGACTTCAGGCCATGAGTTGGCCATGTGGGCACATGGTGACTCGAATGGGCTTCTTTCACGTTTCTGAAGATTTTAATAATAAAAAACTTTGCTTATCAAACTCCTTCACTATAACCCAAGCCTTTGAATATGACACTATTTTAGGGTTTTTCTGAAAGAAATGCTCAGTCCAGAAAGTACAGTAGGTCAACTGTTGTTGTAACTGAGCATTCATAGATTATTTTAATTATATGGGCAGTGGTTGCCCAGTGGTAAGGTGCTGGATCGCCATCCCAAGGTTGGGGGTTCAAGCCCTATTGTCAATGCTCACTGCTGTCCCCCGAGTGCAGCTAAGCGGATTATCAAATGTTGGCAATGCCTCTCACTGTCTTTTGTGAGGGGCATGTAAACGAATCATTGCTGACTTTTGTCAGTGTATTTTTGCCCTGTGATGGCCTGGTGAGTTGTCCAGTGTACTCTGTCCTTGCACCGAGTTGGCTGAGATGGGCTCCACTTTCTCATGATGGTAGTTTTCATTTCACCATATAATAGATTGCAAGCGGGTTCCTTCTGACAGGACTTTTCACTGCAACAACCTCTGCAGGAATTCCTTGATGCTGTATGTGATGTCTTTGATCAGTTTCAAAACCATCACTTTGTAATGAAATCACAGGCTTCTTATCTAAGGTTGCTGGAAGAAGGACTTACACCAAATATCGCAGTCGTACTGCTCGACTTCGCAGAACATTTCAATTTTATAGTGCAGGATGCTGTGCAAGGACACCATTGGGACAATAGTCAAGCCACGATCCACCCCTTTGCTGTTTACTTAAGAGATGGTGAAAACTCAAAGTGTGACAGTTTGGCAGTTGTATCAGACAGCTTTAGACACAACTCAACTGCTGTTCTTTGCTTCATATCAAATGTCATTCACAGATTGCGACAGAGCATCTGGAGAAGGTTATCCACTTGAGAGATGAGGCCGCCTCACAATATAAAAAAACTACATAAAGTTTACAAACTTGTCCAACCATAAGTTGTGTGGCACTTTTTCCACCTCACATGGCAAGAGTCCCTGCAAAAGGTATTGGTCATACTGTGAAGCGCCTGGTTTCATGAGCTTGTCTGCAGGCCACTGGTGATGACCATATTCTCACTGCTGGTCAGATGTATCAGTGGGCAAGGACACATATTGAGAATGTGAAATTCTTATTAATCAGTAATGAGGATATCTCTTCTCATGAGTTCAAATTTGAGACCAGTTCATCTGCCAGGTCTGTGACTGTGACTCGGTCTCATCACAGTTTCATACCAATTATAAATGGGAAACCGGAGTTGCAGAAAATCACAGGATTTGACATTTTCTGTTGTGTCTGTGTCTACCACTGAAGATGTGATGGTGCAGAGAACTTTGGTTCCCATCAGCATGGGCAATATATCGCTTGTGCAGATGACAACAACTGGTAAGTGACAAACATAGTTTGAATGTTCTGAGGAACATAATGATGCAATTTTTTCATTTCATGAAGCGATCAAATATGACGATCTTGGCCTGCTGAAAAACACCAAAATCCACCATGCTGGGTACCATTTTAAGAAATCATGCTGAGAGATTCAAGGTTGTAGTGCTTGCCATTAGAAAATTGTGCAGTTGATATAGAAAGAATTCAGGCTTCATCCCAAATTCATTGATTATACAATAACATTAACTTGAATTGCATTTGCTTGTATTGCATAGTGAATATCTTTGATTTGGATCGGATAAGATGATTTTTTAATAATTACTTTTTTAGTGTAGACAAGGTAGCGATGTTACGTACTGTGTGTCCAGTGTGAGAAGAGTTAATAAATGTAGTTTTCCTATTTATACATGTAAATGTGTGTTTCTTGTTATGATATGTCATTTATGTATATTTTATTATGTGGGTGTGTTTAAAGTGCCAAAAACATGAACAGTTAAAACAAAAATTGACCTACTTTCCGAACTTAGCATTTTTTTCATAAAAACCATAAAATACTGCCATGGGCAAAGCTTAGTTTATTGTGAATGAGTTTGAAAAACCAAGGGTTTGGTTTGGATTTTAATGTTTGATAAAAGTTGACTGTTGATAGGGCTAAAAGCTCATTACAGTCATCATGTGCCCACGTAGTCAACTTATGGCCTGAAGTAGGAGGTTAGAAAGGGTAATTTTGTTCCGGAGTTATATTTATGACTCTCCTGTACCCCATCAAACCTCCCAGTGCTCAGAAACTCTCTTAATAGATAGTAGAGAACCCAAATATCTTGATAAATTAATTGAAATCCTACCAGGACAAATACTTTACAAGATATGGACACCAAAATGTTAAATATATATTTTGTCAAAAAAAAACAACAACCACTTTTAACGGGTTAATATCTCTAAATGTACCCTACCTATGTTGAGTTTAAGTGCACAGTTTGATAGACAGGGTCAGAATATATAGATATAGCAGTTTGCTGGCTTGGGTATACAGTAGGCCCTCGACATTCGCGGGGGTTCGGTTCCGAGCCCTCCCGCGAATCGAGATAATCCACGAGTTCTGTATGTGGAAGTAAAGCCCCATGTATGACATCACATGCGCGAATGAGCAGCTGTAAGTAAAATACTATGTATCTATTACATGCGCTAAAATATGCTTCTTAAACACATTCTAGAGACAGTCTTACTCATTAATACAGTATTAATGTAGTAAACTATAGTAATGATTAAGAAAAACTTTTCAATTTTTATTGATAAAATATAAACATTATACAGCATATAATGTTGTAAAGCACTCGTTTTAAAGTCTTTTCCCATTATTATTCCAGTACAGTACCTAAGTTAATTCTGAGAATGTTTGTGCATGAGATTTTTGTTCTGTAGCATGTTTAACAAATGATACCAGAAGGATAAACTTTATTACGCTTCATGTCCTTTTACAGTGAACTTGGAGTGACGTGTCCAAGATGGCACTGCCCAGAGGGCAATGTCGCGGAGTTCTCAGAGTCAAATTGTTTCTTTGTTCGTTTTAATTTGTTTTATTTGTTTGTTCATGTTTTGCACTATGCTCGTCTATGAGCAGCTTCAGCTTCAGGCAACTAAGCATGCAACAACGTCTATCTTCTATGTATTCTATGCTACGGAGCTCCAATGCTCGCTGTTAGCGGCTAAGCCCAGGCGGAACTCTGTCCGGAAAGGGCCGAACGACGACTCCCGCGCTTGGGATAACAGGGGATGAAGGCTGTGTACCCGGCTGGTATCGCCTTATCGGGTGTATTCTCCTCGAGCCATGTTTCACAGAAACACAGTCCTGTAGATCCCTCTGCGCTGCAATCTGAGCATGAAGCTCATCCATCGTGTTTCGCAGGGACTGAACATTTTCAAGTAGTATGGCCGGAAGTGCTAACCAAGCCTCTGAGAGCTCCGCCTGGGCTTAGCCGCTAACAAACCAGTGTCTCTTCCTCACACCGGTCCCAAGCCCGGATAAATGCAGAGGGTTGTGTCAGGAAAGGCATCCGACGTAAAACAAATGCCAAACTTTATCATGGAAATCACAAATATTATCTCCATACCGGATCGGTCGAGGCCCAGGTTAACAAGGACGGCAATCAGTGCTGTTAACCAACAGGTTGCTGGTGGAAATTGGGCTACTGTTGGTCGAAGAAAGGAGAGGTGGGAGGTGTGTCCGTAGGCGGAGAGAGAGAAAAGGAAAAGCATGAGTCCAGGAAGTAGGGACTTTGAATGTTGGAACTATGACAGGAAAGGCTAGAGAGCTGGCTGACATGATGCAGAGGAGGAAGGTGGACATACTGTGTGTTCAGGAGACCAAGTGGAAAGGTAGCAAGGATAGAAGCTTAGGAGCAGGGTTTAAGCTGTTTTATCATGGTGCAGACGGGAAGAAAAATGGAGTAGGAGTCATCTTGAAGGAGGAGTATGTCAGGAATGTTCTAGAAGTGAAAAGAGTGTCAGACAGAGTGATGAGTCTCAGGTTAGAAATTGAAGGCATGCTGTTCAATGTTGTTAGTGCTTATGCCCCACAGGCAGGATGTGAGCTAGAAGAGAAGGAGAGATTCTGGAGTGAGTTAGATGAAGTGATGCAGAGTACCCCCAGAGGTGAAAGAGTGGTCATTGGTACAGAGACAGACAGGAACATAGGGTGACTTATAAAAGCAGAGGTAGGAGCACACAGGTAGACTACATCTTGTGTAGATGATGCAGTTTGAAGGAAGTCAGTGACTGCAAAGTAGTAGTGGGTGAGAGTGTTACCAGACAGCATAGGATGGTGGTGTGCAGGATGATGCTGATGGTGAGGAAGGTGAAGAAGGAAAAGGCAGAGCAGAAGACAAAGTGGTGGAAGCTGAAAAAGGAAGAGTGTCATCTTGTCTTCAAGGAGGAGTTGAAACAGGCATTGGATGGTCAGGAAGTGCTTCCGGATGACTGGACAACCACAGCAAATGTGATCAGTGAGACAGGTAGGCGAGTACTTGGTGTGTCCTCTGGAAGGAAAGTGGATAAGGAGACTTGGTGGTGGAATGAGGAAGTGCAGGAGTGTGTACAAAAGAAGAGGTTAGCTAAGATGAAGTGGGACATTGAGATTACCAAAGAGAGTAAACAGGAGCACAGGGAGACACAGTGTAAGGTGAAATCAGCGGTGTCAAAGGCCAAACAGGCGTATGATGACTTGTATGACAGGTTGGACAGTAAAGAGGGAGAAAATGATTTATACAGGTTGGCACCGCAGAGAAATAGAGATGGGAAGGATGTGCAGCAAGTTAGAGTGATAAAGGATAGAGAGGGAAACGTATTGACTGATGACAGAAGTGTGCTGGGAAGATGGAGAGAGTACTTTGAAAAGCTGATGAATGAGGAAAATGAGAGAGAGAAAAAAAAGAGTAGAAGAGGTGACTGTTGAGGACCAGGAAGTAGCAAAGATTAGTAAGGGTGAGGAGGGCATTGAAGAGGATGAAGAGTGGAAAGGCAGTTGGTCCTGATGAAATACCTGTAAAGGTATAGAAGTGTATGGGAGAGGTATCAGTACATTTTCTGACAAGAACATTCAACAAGGTACTAGAGAGTGAGCAGATGCTGGAGGAATGAAGGAGAAGTGTGCTGGTGCCCATTTTTAAGAACAAGGGAGACATGCAGAGTTGTGGCAACGACAGAGGGATAAAGTTGATGAGCCATACGATGAAGCTATGGAAAAGAAGAGTGGAAGCTAAACTTTTGTTCACAAATGCTTGGTTTCATGCCAAGAAATAGCACCACAGATGCAGTGTTTGTTTTAAGGATGTTAATAGAGAAGTACAGAGAAGTTCAGAGGGATCTGCATTTGTGGAGCTGGAGAAAGTATTTGACTGGGTGCCAAGAGAGGAACCGTGTTATTGTATGAGGAAGTCTGGAGTGGCAGAGAAGTATTTTCGAGTGGTGCAGGACATGTAGGAGCGATGTAAGACAGTGGTGAGGTGTGCTGTCGGTGTGACTGAAGAATTCAAGGTGGAGGTGGGACTGCATCAAGGATCAGCTCTGAGGCCCTTCTTGTTTGTGATGGTGATGGCTGACAGACGAGGTTAGACAAGAATCCCCATGGACTATGACGTTTGCAGATGACATTGTGATCTGTAGTGAGAGCAGATAACAAGTTTTTAACTTTCTATACCTACTGATCGACCCTGCCATTCCTTTCAGTGTTGGAAATTCTTTTGAATAAAATATAAGAAGACATAAGCACTCATTTGTGAGGACTGCTGCTACATCACCCAGCTTTGCGAAAGAATTCTCCCATCTTGTGAAAGAATCCTCCCATGAACTGTTCACCCATCCCATGAGCTGTTCGTCCCTCTCTATGGGCCTATGGCACAAGTGTCAAACTCAAAGCCTGTGAGTCAAAGTCCACCTGCCAACTCATTTTATGTAGCACCTGGTGAATTCAAAGTATATGATTATCGTACATTCTTAGTATGAACCATTACCATCAAACATTATTGGCTATTCTTCCAATAGATGGCAGCAACCCATTTCAAGTAGATTTCCTTTCGGCTTTTTCCCTTTATCAGGGGTCGCCACAGCGAATGATTCACACATTTGATTTGGCATAGATTTTTACGTCAGATGCCCTTCCTGACACAAACCTTTAGCAAGGGACAGCCTACTCTTTACCAAAGTCAACAATGGTTCTTTTACATGCCTCTCACCATAGACAGTGAGAGACATGGCCCACCTTAGATAACCCAGTTAGCTGCATTGGGGGGACAGTGACAAACTTTGTGGAGAGTGGGACTCGAACCCCCAACCTTAGGATCAGCAATCCAGCACCCTATACCACTAGACCACCACTGCCCCCAAACCATTTCAAGTATAAAACTAGTAATTCATGAGTCAGCAAAAAAAAAACATCGCTAGTTTGTTGCTATCAGGTATAGTCATAAAAGGTAAGTGAGTAAAGGGAAAAAGGAAGAAATCTCTAAATTTTGTTGTTTCCCTTTTTAAACAGATGGTGAATGATATTCGTCCTTTAAAATTGAGCGAAGTTAACCCCCTCCACTCCCGTGAAAGTGACACCCCTGGTTAAATCACACAAAAAGCCACATCCAAATACTAAAACACCTTCTTTCCTCAGGCAGTCCAGCTCTGTAACGTCTTGGTGCCTGTAAATTCACCAAAAGCCTGATTCCCAGGGTTAGCAAAGACCTGGGAACCTATGTGGAGTTTACATTCTCCCAATGCTTTTGTGGGTTTCCTCCAGATAGTTTGGTTTCATCCCACAGTCCATAGACATGCACATGTAGCTAATCGGCTGTGCCATATTGCCTCTGTGTGTACGTGTGAGTGAGAATAGTTGTATGGGTTTTCTCTATGATGGATTTGCGAGCTGTTCAGGGTGTACCCCGCCTTCAACCAGAGTCTGCAGTGACCCTAGTAGGACAAATTGGATATGACCATGAATTCATAAAGGAACTTATGACTTTGCTCTATCTTCAGCTTTATATATTTTTATTTATGTGGTACTTTGTCTGCTATGTTACATGACGTTATTTCAGCATTACTGTATATTTCTCTATGGACCAGCTGAGAATAAACATCTCTTACATCCCTTAAAAAGTTTCCCTCTGCAAGAAATGTTAAGTTATATACTTTTAATAGGAAGTTAAATTTCTCAGAATAAAGCTGTGAATAAAAGTTTTAAAAGTTTAGCCTTTGGTTTTTAAGAACGTCCATTCCCTTTCTGAGAGAATCCTATTTCATTTTACAAAGGCTGTTTCATTCAGTTTTGATATACCCCAAAGATATTTGGGTTTGAGATCAAAACTTTGAAATGAGACGACAGATCAGAATTTCAGCTTTCATTTTCTCTTATCTGTCTAGATGTGTTCAACAAACGCCTGAGAAAGATGATGTCAGCCCACCTCTCCTAGACTATGGACTATGTATAGACTATGAGATCAGCTCCAGCTTTCCTCACGACACCGATGGATAAGTGGTGTAGATAATGGATGGATGGATTAATGTTAAACAACTTACAGCAAAGCACCCTTTGTTTGATCATACCCCATTATTCATAAAATAAATAAATAAATAAAAAAAATAGCACCCATGAATGACTGGTGTTTCTTGTTGGCTATGTCTTCACAGTTAGGTTTTTCACCGAATGTCTCCTGTTTGTTTAAACTCAGGGTTTCAACAGTAATTTCAATTGTGTTTGCTGTTCTAAAGGGTAAACAACATGGAGACCACAAAGCTGTCTATGAGACATAAGCAGGCCCATTTTGAAGCTGTGAATCCACCAGAGATGTTCCATAAACACTGAACATAGTCAAGACAACAACTTGGAGGGTCTGGACAAAGAAATAAACTATTTGTGAACACAGGGCAGTGGTGGCCTAGTGGTAAAGGTGCTGGATGACTGATCCTAAGGTTGTGAGTTCAAGCCCCACTCATGACAGGTTGTCACTGCCCTCACACAGAGTTGGATGGGATGGTCAGCAGCCTCACCGCTACCCTAATTAGGATTAAGCAGTTACAGAAAATGAACTGAAAATGATGATGATAATCAAGCAAGGGGAAGTTGGCTTTGAGTGGTGAGTATGCACATTGCAGCACCCAGAAAGGTCAAACTTTTGCCATGAAGATGGAAAAAGGAGAAACTACTGCTTTTGCTCTCTGGTTTACGAGCCGGTCCAAGGATCAAGCCAGTGACCTTTCGGTCCAAGATCTACCTCTGCCATGCCAGCCCCCTCAGTGGGTTTGTAGAGGGTTTACATAATCCCCAACTAAAAAATTTCAAGGACAGAGTCTCCATTATCAGTGTCTATGATTGCATATTTTAATAATTTTAAAGATTCTGTCTCTTTTAACAACTTCCAAAGTAAAAAATCTATAGAAAAAAATAGCTAATTTGTCTTCTTCTCTTTTTATAGCTTTTTAAAGCACTTGTAATTACTATAAAGTAAGTAAGTCTCACCCAGAGAGCACAGACCTCCATCATGCCCTGTAATCCTTCATAATGTCAAAATGTATTCATATCTTACAATGTCGGCAAAATGGTGGCGTAGTGGTTAGCACACCAGCCTCTCAGCAAGAATGCCTGAGTTCGATTCCCAGCCTGGGCATTTCTGTGTGGAGTTTGCATGTTCTCCATGTGCTTGTGTGGGTTTTCTTTGTTTTCCTCCCACAGTCCAAAAATATGCATAGTAGGCTAATTTTGGCTTTTTCTAATCTCCCCTCGATGTGAATGGTTGTGTGAGTGTCGGGCCCTGCGATGGCCTGGTGAGCTTTCCAGGGTGTCCCCTTGCCCAAAGTTGGCTGAGATGATAGCCACCCTAGTTAGGATTAATCAGTTCAGAAAATGAATGAATGAATCTTACAATGTTAAAGAATCTTTAAAAAAAAACAAAAGCGGATTTAATCTTTTCCAAAAATCTAATTGAGTCTTCTTTTTTTCAAAGTTCTTCCTCTGGTAGAAATTAGATCTGTTTGTGTGTGTGTATACACTGAATATTAAGGGAAAAGCCTAAATCCTACCACGGACGAAACTGAACGACTTATGGGAAACCCATACATGCATAAAAAGAACATGCAAATTTCACACAGTTGCCAGATCCTGGGATTGGAACCCTGGTCCTTCTTGTGACTTGTTAACTATGCCACCATGCCACCAGATAG
>CM045746.1:11179465-11189465 GCA_024760905.1 Plotosus lineatus
ATTGGGCCAGTGGGCTTTTCAGACATTCATTGGTCAAGTGCTGAATTTTAATTAACAATATCAGGTATGGAAGTGCATATTGGTATTTTAACATAGCACTCTTATAAGGATAATAAAAGAGAAGTACAGAGAAGATGAGAGGGAGCTGCATTGTGCCTTTGAGGATCTGGAGAAAGCATATGACAGGGTGTCGAGAGAGGAACTGTGGTATTGCATGAGGAAGTCTGGAGTGGCAGAGAAGTATGTTAGAGTGGTGCAGGACATGTATGAGACATGTAAGACAGTGGTGAGGTGTGCTGTCGGTGTGACAGAAGAGTTCAAGGTGGAGGTGGGACTGCATCAAGGGTCAGCTCTCAGCCCCTTCTTGTTTGCTATGCTGATTGACAGGCTGACAGACGAGGCAGAGCACCCCACATATTGTAAGCGTTGATTGGCTGTTTTAAGCTTCATGTAAAGTGACTCGGCTAAGCTTCATGTAAAGTGACCATCTGTCGACCATCGGAACCATTTACAAGCAGAAAGATTGCATCATAGAGAATAAACTGTCAATTCAAGAGAATTCAAGGTGGTGGTGGGACTGCGTCAAGGATCAGCTCTGAGCCCCTTCTTTTTTGCTGTGGTGATGGACAGGTTGACAGACGAGGCTTGACAAGAATCTTTATGGACTGTGATGTTTACAGATGACATTGTGATCTGTAGTGAGAGCAGAGACACTCTAGGGGGAAATCTAGAGAGGTGGAGGTATGCCCTGGAAAGGAGAGGAATGAAGGTTAGCCTCAGTAAGACAGAATACATGTGTGTGAATGAGAAGGACCCAAGAGGAACGGTGAGGTTACAGGGAGCAGAGATAAAGAAGGTGGAGGATTTTAAGTACTTAGGCTCAACAATCCAGAGCAACGGAGAGTGTGGAAAAGAGGTGAAGAAGTGTGTGCAGGCAGGTTGGAATTGTTGGAGAAAAGTGTCCGATGTGATGTGTGATAGGAGGGTATTAGCAAGAATGAAAAGTATACAAGATGGTGTTGAGGCCAGTGATGTTGTGTGGTTTACAAACAGTGGCACTGAGGAAAAGACAGGAGGCAGAGCTGAAGGTGGCAGAGATGAAAATGTTGGAGTTCTCTTTGGGAGTAACGAGGATGGATAGCATCAGGAATGAGTACATCAGAGGGACAGCACATGTTTGAGGTTTTGGAGACAAAGTCAGAGAGGCTAGATTGAGATGGTTTGGACATGTACAGAGGAGGGATACTGAATATATTGGTAGTAGGAATCTAAGGTTGGAACTGCCAGGCAGAAGGCCTAGAGGAAGACCAAAGAGGAAATTTATGGATCTGATGAAGGAGGACATGAAGGTAGTTGGCCTAAGAGAAGAATATGCAGAGGATAGAGTGAGATGCAGGCAGATGATTTGCTGTGCAACCTCTGAAGGGAACAGCTGAAAGGAAAAGAAGAGGAAGGATGTTGCTTACATGTTGTGCCATTGTCACTCCTGCATTGACCCTCCTGTAACACTACTCACAACAGCACAAGCTGAGATTGTCAACTGCTTCTGGGACCGGCTGCATTCGATAGCACAGAGTGTCCTCTTCCTCCCCAATGAGGGACAGGGTCTTATACATCTGTCCAGCAGGGGAGCAATGTTTAGTCTCCAGTTCATCCAGAGACTGATGACTGGACTAAAAGACCTGATGTAGAGGCCTACAGCTTGCGCAGTTCTGGCTCGGTGCTGGGAATCGGGACTGTAGGACTCACTGTTTTTAATGGAAATTGGAGAGTTTCACAAAAGCCTTTTTAAAATCTGGGGAGTTTGTAAAAAGAACAGATCACAGACACACAGCTCATGGTTCTGGACTTTAATAGAGCCTGTCTGTCGCAGAGAAGTTTGTTGTGGCACACATCACCACACTGGGTCACTTGTTTGACCTGTGTGGTCCATACCTGCAGGATGCTGCTGCTCTCTCTGCTGCTGTCAGGGTTTCTTTGGTGATACTTCTGGGAAATATGCTGAGGGTCTGGAAGGTCCAGCTTTCTCCAGATGAACACTCCAGCATCGTCTCACAAACTGAGAATGTTTTAACTCTCGGCGACATGGACCCCTTTCCTGTTGACAACCTAGCTCCAGATTTTAACGACTGTTCTGGTTGGTTTTCAGAACATGGTGTATCAGGACCTGTACGTTTGTGTAACACTTCAGGTAAAATAATGTACAAACTGATGGTGAAAGTATTAAATAGAGAGAAACTTAAAGGTCGGACTGACACACCATGGAGTGTCCATCTGGGTTTCAAACCAGAGGCGGACCCTTCATGGAGATCACTGTACAAACCACTGTTAACAAAAACGATTTGAGATTTACAGTGGAGGGTTTTACATGGAACTCTTGCAGTAAATGGTTTTGTGCCATTTTAAATACAGGTCTTGAGGAAATGTGTCTATTCTGTTCCCTCAGAGAGACAGTTTCACTGTTTCCTGGGCTGCAGCAGGCTGCAGTCTCTGTTTCTGCAGATAAAGAGGTTGTTCTTTATGTATGCTGTGCTTTTTAGAAACACCTGTTCATTCTGGGTTTTAGGTACCAACAAAAACAGAAGGCCAAGTGCCAGCTGTTCAATTTTCTGCTGGGCCAATCAAAAATGGCCATTTACCTGAGCAGGAAAAGAAAAGTGTAAAGTTCACTGGACAGTGATGTGAACACTATTTTAATCAGAATGATTAAAGAGCAGGTTGATGGCTGATTTTAATTATTATAGTTTAATGAAAGACTTGGAGTCCTTTGAGAAAGTTTCGTGCGAAACTGACAGTTTATGTTCTGTGAAGGAAGAGAAGCTGCTGTTTACAACAAAATTGGTTGAGTTTTTCTGATTATAAAAATATTTTTTTCTGTTAAGATCAAGGTAGTTTAATTTGTTGGAGTTTTTGTTGTTTAGTTATCTATTTTTTTATTTTATTCTTTTATTTTTCTATCTATTTATTTTTTGTCTGGTGTGTTGGTTTCAGTGGCTCGACTTTGCTTGGAGCCAGTCTACAATGGAGAAGTAAGACGACTCCTTCCCTTCACTAGTCTGAGGGTTCACCTTCGGCCAGTGTGTCTCAATTATTTTCTGTGGCTCCCCCTCTAGGAAGAAAAAACACCCCCCACCACCCCGCAAGCGACTATAAATAATATAATTTTTCTAAAAAATTGTACACCGCTGCATAACATTGTATCTTTATTATTATTAAAAACGAAAAAAGAAAGAAATATAGCTCAACTTACAATAAAGAAAAATTCATTAACATTGTTTTTGGCGGCACAGTGGCGTAGTGATTAGCACGTCTGCCTCACAGCAAGAAGGCTTGGGTTTGATTCTCGGGCTGGGTTTGATTCTCGGCCTGGGTTTGATTCCCGGCCTGGACGTTTCTGTGTGGAGTTTGCATGTTCTCACCGTGCTTGCGTGGGTTTCCTCCCATAATCCAAAGACATGCACAGTAGGTTAATTGGCCATTCCAAATTGCCCGTAGGTTCGCATCGTGCAGAAGGCAATGGCAAACCACTGCACTAATCCTGCCAAGAAAACCTCAATGAAGATGATAACCTGGGCATTATCCTTCATGGCAGGTCACCAGTGGTCATCCTACGACTCAGGCACTAGATGGACCATTGTTTTTAATCTGTACCTAACAAGATTTAAAGTGCACCAATGTGCCTGAAATAAAAACAAATACATCATTATTGAGACACATTTTACTTACTTATGTCTTAATATCTCCATCTCTCTCCACCTTTCCCTTTGTTCCTGTTAGAAATTTTCCATGTTATTTCTTGAGGGGTTGGTTACTGCACTTCAAATCTTTTGATCATGCGAAAAACCGCTACACCATAGCACGGCAATGAGAGCACCACTGCCAACTACTGGAGTGGAGGTGCAACTACACTTAATTTGCATATACTATTCCAGAAAGTATTTTTCCCAGGGTCATACGTGCACCCCCCTGGCATCATACCACACCCCCAAGGGGGGCATGCCCCACTATTTGAGAAGCACTGTCTTAGGCAAGTGATAGCACCCTCAAGCCTTCTTACCTAGGGTTACAGGTTTCAGACATTGGCGGCAGGATGTCTGGTGGTGCAAGCGGCAAATGAGCCTACATGCCAATGGCGCTTACACTAGGTGGCATGCTGATAAGAATCAAAAGGTGAGGCCAAAGGATGGCCTCAATCAACAAGTTAGCTGCTACTGCCGGGCGACCTCTTCGTTAGCAATTTATGTTGCACATTTGTGTAACACATTGTATTCGGCGTTGAGGACCAGAGAGATAGTCTGGTGGAGGCACAACACCAACTGGCACTGATACTATGCAAGGTATTTTGTTTTGAGTATGTAGAAAGACCTGTGGCAATAGTGTATGTGATAGCAACAGGCCTAAGTAGCTGGGAGCTATTAGCAGAAGCTCTGCATTTAGGCAGCTTGCATGTGATGGTCGCAACTCAAACTGACTTTTGAGTACCAGTTTGTTGAGGCAGCAATGTGAGTGTCCAGGCAGCCCTCTTTAGGGATAGCACTGCCTACCGGGGAATGGGAAGCCCCTAGAAAAGGTGGGGTAAAAAACCAATGCTTACTCATTTTTTTAACCTGGCTGGCTAGCCGCGGTCAGCGGGACTTCTTTCAAAGTGGTAGAACCTCTAAATCAAACAAGATGACTACTGCAAAATGGAACATACTAACTATGCTAGATAATGATAAGTGACCTGAACGTAGAACAGCTTTGATCGCAAAGGAATTGTAAATGTCTGGCCTTGAGATTGCCACTCTTCAGGAGACACCTTGAGGCTCAGGGACAGCGCCAAGAAGCAGAATACACTTTCTTCTGGGTTGGTAAGACCATAACACTTAGAGAAGCTGGAGTTGCCTTCGTAATCCACAACACAATTGCCAAGAAGTTACCATCACTACCGACAGCGATTTCACCCAGTCTGTAAGAGTGCCTATTGAGAAAGATTGCTCTTTAACTCTAGTGAACATGTATGCCACAACGATGTTTTACACCGTCAAGGAAAAGGAAACATTCTACCAAGGACTCACTCATGTAATCCTCAAGGTTCCCAAAGAAGACAAGCACCTAATATTAGGCGATTTCAATGCTCGAGTTGGAAGTGACTGGGAAACCTATTTGGGTGTCATAGGCAAATTCGGAAAGATGAAAAAAAAAACCCTCCAATGGAGATCTCCTTCTAAACTTCTGTGCAAAACTAGAGCTCAGCATCACTAACACATTTTTCTATCAACCTAACAAGAAGTACTTCACCTGGAAGCACCCTCGATCAGGCCACTTCCACTTGATTGAATGTCATCACCAGAAAGTCAGACTTAACCGATGTACTAGGCACGAAAGCAATGCATAGACCATAATGCTCTACTGACCACTACCTTGTGAGATGTCAACTTAGAATGAAGACTGTGTTACCCCGTAGGAAAACTTCTAGTGCTCAGCCTAAGAAACTGAACACGAGCAAGCTGCTTGACATAAAGTGTTGTCAAGAGCTGTGAAAAGCAATGGACATTGCTCTGGAGAATGTTCAGTTGGCAGGAGAGTTGGATATAGAACAGCATTGGAAAGTCCTCAAGGAAACAGTTTATACTACAAGCATGGAAACCCTAGGCCACCCTCATAGAAAAACTCCAGACTGGTTCTGTGAACATGGTCGTGAAATCGAGAGGCTCTTCAAGGAAAAGAAGCATATCAATCTCAGACATTTACAGGAAAACTCAGAGAGGAACAAGACTACATTTGCTGAAATCAAGGCCAAGGTACAGAGGGAGCTGAGATATCTAAAAAACAATTGTGGCAAACAAAAGCAGAGGAACTGCAGATTATGGCTGATAATCATAACTATAATGGACGTTTTGCTGTTCTGAAGACCATCTATGGCCCGAAAAGTAATGCTGTTGCCCCAGTAAGATCAGTGGGTGGCAGTAAGCTGCTTACAGAACTTCAAGACATCAAATGCACATGTAAGAAGCATTTCAATAATTTACTAAACCAAGAAGCTTCGGCAGAGTCAAATGCATATCAGAATCTGAAAACTAAGCCTAGAAAGAAAGCACTATGTAGAGAATTTAGTATGGAGGAGCTCAAGTACATTCTGAAATCAACAGCAAGTGGTAAAGCACCTGGTCTTGATGGTATTCCAGCAAAAATCCTGAAATGTGGTGGTGAGAAGTTGTATGAAACCCTGTTGGATCTATTTAACAGATGTGTACTCTCTCGTACTGTGCCCCAAGACTTTCGGGATGCTTTAATTGTTCCCATGTACAAGAAAAAGGCAACCGTGCAGATTGCAGAAACCATTGAAGTATATCACTGTTGTCCACAGTGGGCAAAGTTCTTGCAAAGATTGTCTTGAATAGATTAAAAACCATTGCAGAAGAAGTACTTCCTGACTCTCAGTGTGATTTTTGGGCTGGCCGCTCCACCTCAGATATGATCTGTACTCTGAGACAGCTGCAGGAGAAGGCAGCAGAGCAGCAGCAACCTCTACATATAGTTTTGGATTTACAAAGGCTTTTGATATGGTGAATCGCACAACTTTATGGAAGGTCCTTGAAACCTATAGATGCCCAGACAAGCGAGTAAACATCATCAGGCAATTTCATGATGGAATGCGAGCACAAGTCTTAGTTGGAGGGGAATCCAGTGAAACCTTTCCGGTCAACCGTGGTGTGAAGCAGGGTTGTGTACTAGCCCCAACTCTTTTCTCCCTTTATCTCATAGCTGTGTTGGATACTATGAAAGAAGCCTTGAACAAGAGTGTTTTCATCCGCACAAGAACTGATGGTAAACTTTTCAACCTCGCTTGGCTTTGTGCCCACACGAAAATACAAGAGATGTGTGTCAGAGAACGACGATATTTACATTTACATTTACATAGAATTACAGTACCTGTTTGAAAGATCGGAGATCCTCATTCAATATTAACTTGCTTCCTTGTGAGATCAAGGTTTTTTCCCACGGAGCACTCTGTTTTAATATCGTGCCAAAATAATTGCCGACATCACTGTATTTCCGCTTTAAGGTCTCCTTCTGGTTGAATATCATTACAATTGCACAGGGGTTTCAGTGATAACGAAATGCAACGCTGCATGATCAATCTCAAAACAAGCCAACAGTCAAGTCTGCTTCATGCATGTGACAAACAAGAAGTATGGGTACAGGAAGTTCAGCTGTGTCATCCCTCCTAGCCAATGAGACGCCAGCCGGGCGGGATGTTGGGAGACAGCCAATGAGAGCAACTCGCGCATTGTTAGAAATTTTGATTGGCGTGTTTGAATTTTGAATGGCACATTTTGAAAGAGGAGGTTGTTTTTGTATCCCGGGGATGAAAACTTAGGAAAATGTTTGTTGTGATGTTTGCAGATGACATCGTGATCTGTAGTGAGAGCAGAGAACAAGTGGAGGAAAATCGAGAGAGGTGGAGGTATGCCCTGGAAAGGAGAGGAATGAAAGTTAGTCTCAGTAAGAAAGTATACATGTGTGTGAACGACAAGGACCCAAGAGGAACGGTGAGGTTACAGGGGGCAGAGATAAAGAAGGTGGGGGATTTTAAGTACTTAGGCTCAACAATCCAGAGCAATGGGGAGTGGAAAAGAGGTGAAGAAGCGTGTGCAGGCAGGTTGGAATGGATGGAGAAAAATGTCCCGTGTGATGTGTGATAGGAGAGTATCGGCAAGAATGAAGGGAAAAGTGTACAAGATGGTGATGAGGCCAGCGATCTTGTATGGTTTAGAGACAGAGGCCCTGGGGAAAAGACAGGAGTCAGAGTTGGAGGTAGCAGAGATGAAAATGTTGAGGTTCTCTTTGGGAGTGACGACGATGGATAGGATCAGAAATGAGTACATCAGAGGGATAGCACATGTTAGATGTTTTGGAGACAAAGTCAGAGAGGCTAGATTGAGATGGTTTAGACATGTACAGAGGAGGGATAGTGAGTATATTGGTAGTAGGATGCTGAGGTTGGAACTACCAGGCAGAAGGCCAAGAGGAAGACCAAAGAGAAGATTTATGGATGGAGTGAAGGCGGACATGAAGGTCGTTGGAGTAAGAGTAGAAGATGCAGAGGATAGGGTGAGATGGAGGCAGATCATTTGCTGTGGTGACCCCTGAAGGGAACAGCCGAAAGTAAAAGAAGAAGAAGAAGACGATATATATGTATATATAAAATGCAGCTGTGGGGGGGCACAAAAAAGTGCCCGCCCTCACGCCGGTCCCAAGCCCGGAGAAATGCAGAGGGTTGCGACAGGAAGGGCATCCGACGTAAAACCTTTGCCAAAACACAAAATGCAAACCATAAAGACAAATCTCATACCAAATTGGTCGAGGCCCGGGTTAACAACAACCGCCATGAGTGCTGTTAACCAACAGGGTGCTGGTGGAAATTGGACTACTGTTGGTCGAAGACGTCGAAGAAGGAGAGGCGGGAGGCGTGTCCGTAAGCAGAGAGAAAAGGGGAAAAGCATGAGTCTAGGACTGAGAGTAGGAACTTTGAATGTTGGAACTATGACAGGAAAAGGTAGAGAGCTGGCTGACATGATGCAGAGGAGGAAGGTGGACATACTGTGTATTCAGGAGACCAGGTGGAAAGGTAGCAAGGCTAGAAGCTTAGGAGCGGGGTTTAAGCTGTCTTTTCATGGTGTGGATGGGAAGAGAAATGGAGTCGGAGTCATCTTGAAGGAGGGGTTGGTCAGGAATGTTCTAGAAGTGAAAAGAGTGTCAGACAGTGATGAGTCTCAAGTTAGAAATCGACAGTGTGATGTTCAATGTTGTTAGTGCTTATGCCCCACAGGCAGGATGTGAGCTAGAAGAGGAGAGATTCTGGAGTGAGTTAGATGAAGTGATGCAGAGTACCCCCCAGAGGTGAAAGAGTGGTCATTGGGACAGACTTCAATGGACATGTTGGTGCAGGCAACAGAGGGGACGAGGAAGTGATGGGCAGGTTTGATATCCAGGACAGGAACACAGAAGAACAGATGTTGATAGATTTTGCAAAAAAGATGGAAATGGCTGTGGTGAATACTTTCTTCCAGAAGAGAGAGGAGCATAGGCTGACTTATAAAAGTGGAGGTTGGCGCACACAGATAGACTACATCTTGTGCAGGCGATGCAATTTGAAGGAAATTTGCAAGTGAGAGTGTTGCCAAACAGCATAGGATGGTGGTGTGCAGGATGATTCTGATGGTAACAAAGGTGAAGAAGGCAAAGGCAGAGCAGAAGACAAAGTGGTGGAAGCTGAAAAAGGAAGAGTGTCGGGTTGTCTTCAAGGAGGAATTGAAACAGGCTTTGGGTGGTCAGGAAGTGCTTCCAGATGACTGGACAACTACAGCTAATGTGATCAGGGAGACAGGTAGGAGAGTACTTGGCGTGTCCTCTGGAAGGACAGTAGATAAGGAGACTTGGTGGCGAAATGAGGAAGTGCAAGACTGTGTACAAAAGAATCGGTTAGCTAAGAAGAAATGGGACATATAGAGGACCGAAGAAAGTAAACAGGAGTACAGGGATACACAGCGTAAGGAGAAGATAGTGGTGTCAAAAGCCAGACAGAGGACGTATGATGACTTGTATGCTAGGTTGGACAGTAAAGAGGGAGAAAATGATTTATACAGGTTGGCACAGCAGAGAAATAAAGATGGGAAGGATGATACCAAACCTGCCCATCACTTCCTCGTCCCCTCTGTTTCCTGCACCAACATGTCCATTGAAGTCTGCCCCAATGACCACTCTTTGACCTCTGGGGGTACTCTGCATCACTTCATCTAACTCACTCCAGAATCTCTCCTTCTCTTCTAGCTCACATCCTGCCTGTGGGGCATAAGCACTAACAACATTGAACATCACGCCTTCAATTTCTAACTTGAGACTCATCACTCTGTCTGACACTCTTTTGACTTCTAGAACATTCCTGACAAACTCCTCCTTCAAGATGACTCCTACTCCATTTCTCTTCCAATCCACTCCATGAAAAAACAGCTTC
>CM045746.1:11191965-11196965 GCA_024760905.1 Plotosus lineatus
TCTCTCTCTCTCTCTCTCTCTCTCTCTCTCTCTTTCTTTCTTTCTTTCTTTCTCTCTCTCTGGAACTGGAACGATCTCTGTGCGTAAGGGTCAAGGCCGAAAAACCATACTTGATGCCTGTGATCTTCGGGCCCTTAAACAGCACTGCACCACAAACAGGAATGCTACTGTAAGGGAAATCACAGAATGGGCTCAGCAATACTTCCAGAAACCATTGTCGGTGAACACAATCCACCATGCCATCCGCTGTTGCCAACTGAAACTCTACAGCACAAAGAAGAAGCCATTTCTGAACAGGACCCAGAAGCGCAGGCGTTTTCTCTGGGTCAGGCATCATTTAAAATGGAGTGTGGCAAAGTGGAAAAATGTTCTGTGGTCAGACAAATCACGAATTGAAGTTCTTTGGACCGCCATGTCATTCAGACTAAAAAGGTTACGGACAACCCAAGTTTTTATCAGCGCTCAGTTCAGAAGCTGCATCTGTGATGGTATGGGGTTGCATGAGTGTGTATGGCATGGGCAGCTTGCACATCTGGAAAGGCACTGTCAATGCAGAAAAGTATACAGTATTCAGGTTCAAGAACAACATATGCTCCCATCCAGACATCGTCTCTTTCAGAGAAGACCTTGCATTTTCAACATGATAATGCCAGACCACATGCAGCATTAATTACAACATCATGGCTGTGTAGGAAAAGGATCCGGGTATCTGCAGTCCAGATCTTTCACTGATAGAGAACATTTGGCGCATCATAACGAGGAAGGTGCAACAAAGAAGGCCCAAAACAATTGAATGGTTCGAGGCCTGTATTAGACAACCCTATTTCTAAACTTGAGAAACTTGTTTCCTTGATCCCCAGATGTTTGCAGACTGTTGTAAGAAGAAGAGTGGATGCTTCACAGTGGTGAAAATGGCCTCGTCCCACCTTTTTTGAAATTTGTTGACACCATGAAATTTAAGATCAACATATTTTTCCCTTAAAATGATACATCTTAAACTTTTGACCATCTCAGCTATGTTCTAGTCGAAATAAAATATTGAAATTTGGCACTTCTATATCATTGCAGTCAGTTTTTATTCACAATTTGTATAGTGTCCCAACTTTTTTGGTTTGTATTTCTCAATCTCCACCATTTCCATATTGAGAGAGATTTCCTTTTGGTTTTTTCCCTTTATCGGGATCGCTACAGCGAATGATTCACACGTTTGATTTGGCATAGGTTTTTACGTCAGATGCCCTTCCTGACACAACTCTTTACAGCTACTCCTTACGAAAGTCAGCAATGGGTTTTTTTACATGAACCTCTCACCATAGACAGTGAGAGACATGGCCCGCCTTTGATTTCCCAGTTCGCTGCACTGAGGGCTCCACCATTTCCATATTGACATCCTGAATTTAAACAGGGGGGGGCTGATGTTTTGGATCTGCTAAAAATCCACAATCTGTGCCTTGGTCTTTGTCACATTAAGCTGGTGATGATTCTGCTTACGCCATGTGAAGAAAGAATCCCCGGCGCCAGATATTCCTCCTCACCTCCACTGATACATCCGACTACAGCAGAGTCATCAGAAAGAATACTTCTGAAAATGGCAGGCCTCTGTGCAGTAGTCTAGTCAGTTGTGTAGACGGTGAAGAGGAAAGTTGTGAGGATGGTCCCTTGTAGTTTTTTGGTGTTGCTGACCAATGTGTCCAACACACAGTGCTGTAGTCACACATACTGTGGTCTTCTGGTTAGTTAGTGCACAATCCAGGAGGCATCCATGTGCATCACTGTCAGCTTCTCACCAGGAAGGTTGGTCTGATGATGTTGAATGCACTCGTAAAGTAACAATGTCCATCACAGTGCTTGCCAGCTGATCCATGTAGATGTAAACAGAGTTAAGCAAATAGATGGTTTCGTCCTCAACTCCAAGACAAATGCTGGTAAGCGAACTGAAAGGGGTCCGTACGTGGTCTAACCATGGGTTGAAGTTGATCTAGGATGAGTCTCTCAAGGGTCTCCATGACACGTTAAGTCAGTCTAATGGGTCTGTAATCCTGGGGGCCATTGAGACGTGGGTTCTTTGCTACAGGATTGAGGCATGACGTCGTCTGAGGGACCCTCGGAAGATTCAGAATTATGGATGTGGTGAAGGAGGACATGAAGGCAGTTGGTGTAAAAGAAAAAGATGTAGAGGATAGGGTGAGATGGAGGCAGATGATTTGCTGTGGCGACCCCTGAAGGGAAAAGCCGAAAGGACAAGAAGAAGAAGAAGAAGCGATGTAAGATTCCACATAGCTCGGGGGCACAGACTTTAAGGACACATACCACATCCTTTTCTGCTGCCTTTCTGAGTGGATGGAGTCTTTTCAGCTGCTTCTCAGCCTGATTATTGGTGAAGTTGACTGGTGGGAGAGGGGTGTCAGTTCTATCACAGAAGGCAGAGGTGCAGTAAGTTAGAGAGGTTCTGCACAGTAGCCGCAGTGTCAAATTGGTTAAAGAACATATTCAGCTTGTTGGCCCTGTCCTCACCACCGTCAGCTCCTCTTCTGATATGGATGGCCTGAACTCAGTGATGGTCTTCATACTGCTTCAGAATTATTTTTATGTTGGAGTTGACACTCCAACTTTCTCCTGTAATTGTGTGTAATTAGCATCTCTGATCCTGATTCTTACTAAACTTTGGGTTGTTCACACCTCCTCTCTGTTGCCAGCTGTGACTGCCCTCTTCTTGTCATTAAGGAGGGCTTTGATGTCTTTAGTCACCCACAGCTTGTTATTTCAGGAACAATAGAATGTCTGAGATGGAATAATGTTGTCGGTGTTGAAAGTTATGCAGTGTGAGATACACTCAGTGAGCCCATCAATGTCCTCATCTTTGGGCTTAGAGTACTTGGCAGACTGTCGAGTTAAAACAGTCCTGTAGCTCCTCCAAGGCCTCCTAAAGGGGATAAAGTTGTGATCTGATCTCCCCAGGGAGACGGGGGGGGGGGGGGTGAGGGTGGACTGTAGGCATTGGTGTTTGCATACAGCAGGTCTAAAGTCTCTCCTCTTTGGTTGGACCACACAAAGTTTGGCAGTGCAGTGTCCATGCAATGTAGTGTCCATGGTGATATGGTTGAGGTCACCTGAGATCACAATGAAAGCACTGGAGTGCTCAGTCTGTAACCAGACGATGGAAGCATGAACAGTGTCACAAGCAGCTGTGGGGTTAGTTGAAGGAGGAACATAACCAGCCACTAAAATGACATTACAAAATTCCATAAGCAAATAATATGGTCTGAGTCCAACAACATACCGTTCAATATCCAGTCCACTTGCTCTTGGGTGGTTAGGTGGGCATGGTTTACACCACCAGTTATTGACAAGAGTAGTAAGCCCCCTTCCTTTCTGTTTACCACTCACGGTACAGTTTCTGCTGGCCCAAACAATGTTCAAGCCCTCAATGGATGCATTGTCAGCACAAATATCCTGATACATGTCTCCACGAAGAACATGAAACTACATTCCCGATACTCCCTTGGACTCTTGTCCAGCACTGTCAGCTCATCCATCTTGTTCACCAACGGCATCACTGTCCCCAAGATGGAAGACTTGGCTTGTACCTTTTCCTCTCTGTAAGTTACTGCTGTTTCGCACCTCCTCTATTGTCCTCAACCTCTGCATCCAGGGTATGTTTTCCTCAAGATTTCAGCTAGTAAGTCCATGGTCTGGCCATTAATCCGGCCGGCTTCAGGGTGATCAGCTGTTTCCTGGAGTAAACAAAGCACGTTGCTGTGTTGTGGTTCTAACTCTCCATGAAAGTAAACGTTCCGCAGCAATAAAAAGTACAAAAACCCCCTCTCAACCCACATATTGATAGGACATCTATATGTAAAAGAGAAAAAAGTTAAAGTAAGTAAAAAAAGAAAAAGGTTAAAGGTACAAGACCTTGCTAACAATACTTCACTGAGCATTTGAACATCACTGCCTGCATTGCCACAAATTCTGTAAGTGCTCACAAGCTTCTGGAAAGTGTAATATAAACCAGTCAAAGGAGTATTTTTAAATTTCTCTTTATTGTTTGTCTGTGTTGATGTTGCTTGGTACAAAATGGTATGTCATTAACCGGGCCTCACACGGGAGCAGTACCAGCTCCGTTTCAAACCATGTTGGACAGCAGTAACACTATCTTGACATTATGTTAGCCACTGAATAAACCATCCTAAAACCATGGGATTTTTAAATGTGTTCAAATTTATGACAGTTCTCGAAACAAACAAACAAAAAAAGTGGTGCGTGGTGCCATGTTATCAACTTTTCTAAACTGCGATCAATACAACCTTAATACTACCTATTCGCAACACATTTACACCTGATGCTTCTGCCACAGCACCGTCATTTTAAACAGCTGATGAACTGTCTTGAGAATCACCCTGTTCCTCCTGACGACATGACTCTGATGGGTGTGGCTTACTCCACTTCTTGAGGTGGTGCAAAGTGTTCAGTTCGGTTCATTTTCTGTAACCGCTTAATACTAATTAGGGTCACGGGGAGGCTGGCACCCATCCCAGCCAACTCAGGGCAAGGGCAGAGTACACCCTGAACAGCTCACCAGGCTTTGCAGCCTGCTATTGTTGAAAGTCAGCAATGGTTCTTTTACATGCCTCACACCATAGACAGTGAGAGACATGGCCGGTCTTTGATAACCCAGTTAGCTGCACTGGGGAGGACAGTGACAACCTTGTGGAGAGTGGGACTCGAACCCCCAACCTTTGGATCAGCGATCCAGCGCCCTATACCACTAGACCACCACTGCCCCTTCGGTGCACATTGTTTCAGAACATTTAGTCCCAGGTAAAATTTACCATCTGAACACAATTGGTGTCAAGTTGGAGGGTGTTTACGCGTACGCAATGGGTGGTTGTTCTTCAGAGGTTTGCGTACTAGTTGCACAAAGAGAGTGACACAAAGAAAAAATACGGTTCTCTCCCTTCGTTGGTGTGATTTAAACTTTCTGAAACGCCGGCATGTATTTG
>CM045746.1:11201965-11211965 GCA_024760905.1 Plotosus lineatus
AAATATCTCTGTGATGCCCAGGCGAGCTGTTTAGGATGTAGTCTGCCATCACCTGGAGTCAGCTGAGACGGATGCCCGCCTTCCTACGGCCCCTAATTAGGATTAAGTGGTTCAGAAAATGTACAATAAAATAATTCTGTTCAAAATATATTAAAAGGAAAACAAAAAAAACTGTGGAATACCTTTCATGGGTCTCTCTATTTCCCACCCAAACACCCCGTCTTAATTCTATATATATTTGAGTTGGCAATTAGGTGTAATCAATTAAATAAAATCAATTAAAAATAGGGCAGTGGTGGCCTAGTGGTATAGGTGCGGGATCACTGATCCTAAGGTTGGGGGTTCACGTCCTACTCCCATTGGGTTGTCACTCCCCAAACACCCCGTGAAGCTGACTGGGTTATGAAGGGCCGGCCATGTCTCTCACTGTCTATAGTGTGAGGGTCATGTAAAAGAACCATTGCTGCCTTTCATCAAGAGAAGCTGCATGGCCATCAGTGTATTTCTGCCCTGTGATGGCCGGTGAGCTGTCCAGGAGGGATTCTGCCCTTGCTAAGAGAGAGTGGATACATGCAAGGGCCAGTGATGCCATAAGAATGTCAACACACCAGTAATTAAAAATAATTGTAAAAATAGTTCTTGTTTTTAAAAAGTTTAATAAATTAAAAGCATCCCTTTTAAAGATATTCTGGAGTCTATCTCAGGAGTGGTCCACCCTGCACAGCTGAGCCTTTCGCTAGTGTGTTGCTCTGTTCTAATCCTGAATTAAGATTATTAAAGGAATAGGTCAATGTGTGTGTGTGTGTGTGTGTGTGTGTTTCCTGAGGTGGTATTTTCCTGTGCTAGGAAATCAGGATTTGATTCTCAAGTTAAGTGACCAGCCTCAGGACAGTAGTTAGCAACGGCTAAGCTAACCAGAATGCTAATTAGCCCAATGAGCCATTTTATTGGATGGCTAATCATTAAAGGCCATTAGAAAAGCTGTTAAATAATACAGAAGGCACATTAGAAGGCACTCGCTCTTGTTCATTGTCTGGGCTCTTCTGGTTCATTCAGACAACTGACGGTCTGTTACGATATGCCAATCCCGAGCAGTCTTGGCATCTCGGAATTCCCACCTAAATCTAATACGGTAACACAGATGACACATTCCATTGAACCCTTGATAACATAATTATGTAAATGGTGAAAAATATCAACAAGAAAAATGAAAGTGGAGGAAAAATGTTCTTATTTCAAGCAATAATATGATTTAAAAATCCCTGGTATTATTTTTCCAGCTGACAGCTCCATTTTTTTGTTTGTTTGTTTATTTGTTTTTAATGGCGGCATGGTGGCGTAGTGGTTAGCACATCCGCCTCACAGCAAGAAGGCATGGGTTCGATTCCCGGCCTGGGCGTTTCTGTGTGGAGTTTGCATGTTCTCCCTGTGCTTGCCTGGGTTTCCTCTGGGTGCTCCGGTTTTCTCCCACAGTCCAAAGACATGCACAGTAGGTTAATTGGCCGTAGGTTTGCATCATGCAGAAGGCAATGGCAAACCACTGCACTAATCCTACCAAAAAAACTCCATGAAGATGATAACCAGGGTGTTATCCTTCATGGTGGGTCACCAATGGTTGTCCTACAACTCAGACATTAGATCGATTTGTTTTTAAAGATGCTATAATATCTGGCCAGCAAGTCATTTAGTTAGCATGCTGGTGACTACATTCATTTAATCGCTAAGAGCATTACTTCAACTGCATCTTTCTTCTGTACAAAAATGAATTTAAACTCACTCACAGCCAAAACACTTAATCCCACCAGGGTCACAGGGAGGCTGAAGCCTGTCTCAGCCAACACTGTAGTGAAACGGAAAACATCCTAACCCGTTCGCCAGACAATTTCTGAGGGGGAACACACACACACACACACACACACACACACAACCATTCGCATCTTGAGAATGAGAAGAACAGACTCATTGCCAATCCTGGGGCTTAAACCCAGGGCCTTCTTACTGTGAGTCGGACGTGCTAACCACTACGAAATGGTGAAAGTTATTCTGACTAATGGATCACTTACAAGTGATCATCCATATCACGTAACACTAATGTATACTGTATACCCTTTCACCAATAAAAATCGACTGGATTGCATGAGTTTCACTGAAAGATGCTATTGAGCTAATGTAGCATATTTTTTCCAAAACAGTATTATTCATGAGACTATGAAGAGGCGCTGATGATCTCTCTTGTGCTGGTAATACAGTTCCCACCTGTAGGCTCTCCTCATCAATCTAGTCTGAAAGGAAATATGGTAGATTCACAATAAAGACACTGATTAGCGACACTTGCCCCAGTGGTATAAACAACTTTACCCCAAAACATTAATGACACCTCATTAAGCCTATGGAAATGAAAATAACTAACTCAATACAGTCTCGCCTCTCTCTCTCTCTCTCTCTCTCTCTCACACACACACACACACAGAGAGAGAGAGAGAGAGAGAGAGAGAGAGAGAGAGAGACATTAATGTTACTTTACAATAGAATTTATTGATTTTTAAGTGCGTCATACATACTCGCGCATCCTCTAAATAGCTGCCATGACATTTTTCAGTCCCACATCTTGACGCAGTCTTGTAAACAAGGAGGAATTACACGTGACTCTTGAAAGTCTGAGAACAATGCCACATCATATTATTGGCATTAAATCCCGCTTTCCAAAAACCCAAATTAAATATCTTCAATGGGAAGGAGTTAGGGGTCTTGCTTGCAGGCCAAGCATTACAAAAATGTGTAAATTAAAAAAACAAACAAACAAACAAGCAAAAATATGAATGAATTCCCTCCTGTACAGCTAACTGGGTTATCAAAGGCGGCCATGTCTTTGACTGTTGTGGTGAGAAGCATTTAAAAGAACCATTGCTCACTTTCTGAAAGAGTAGGTGCATAGCGATCAGCATGTTTCTTCCCTGCAATAGCATGGCGAGCTGTCCAGGTTGTACACTGCCCTCACCCGGAGTCGGCTGAGATGGGCACCAGCATCACCGTGGCACTAAATAAGATTAAGTGGTTCAGAAAATTAGTGAATGATAATGAATGAATGAATGAATGAATGAATAATTATTGTATTTCGCATGACCAAATTTGCTGAGTCATGCTAACCCAGTGACTTTCAGTGCTACAGGACATGACACCGGATGTAGAGCTTGAGCACCAAAGCCTCTGTACAGATTTCGACTTGGTGGTCATCCAGGTCCTTAAGTACCATAGGATAAATGAATCCATTTATTCACCACTCATTCAATCAACACAGTGTGAGAGATGAGTTACAGAGCCAAAGCCCAGATGAAAGATGTTCCAGCCTTGAATGAATGCATGTAGTGGAGTGGAAGCTAGGAAGAAGTGTAATGGAAGGATAGAGAGATAGACTGGTATTTCCACTTGATACCTCAATACTTCCAAAAGAAAAGTCATTCACTGAATCTCTTACTTAACCTGTTAGGATCATGGTGAGGCTGGTGTATATCTCAGAAGAGTTTGATGAAGGTCAGGTACACCCTGGACAGTTCACCTGTTGTGAAAAAAGCCAACATTTGTCTAAGTTGAATTAGTTTATGGTTTATCAATACTTACAATAGTACGTACATTTAGGGAGAGTGCTTTAGAAATCAGTTAATGATTAGTTATGATTAATACAAATTTAAATGCTCACATATGATTTCATAATAACCCTGTTTAGCTTTAAAATAGATTGCAGAAAAAACAATCACACTGACACCAAAATGGAGGAAAGGAAGGTTTATTAAATGAATTTGAAGTTACACATCAGTCAGCCTGTCCAAGGGAATGATGGGCCATGTCGGTGGAGGAAGAAGGAGGCTCAAGCTCAATAGGTGAGGTTGGCGAATAATCGGTGAGAGAATCAGGACAATTAATGGGAGAATCAATACCGAGAGATTGTGGAGAAGGCTCGAGGGGGGTGGGGGTGTAGTCAGGAGAAGCCAAGAAGAAAAGATGAAGCAGTGGAGCTAAAAGAATGATCCATAGGCACAGAACAAGAAGTTACAGGAAAATAAGGTTGATGACAAAACTGACGCTTTTAAAAAGCATCAAGTTTATTAAACGTCATTACCGGGAAAAACGTATAAAGGGAAATGATGTCACTACGGGGTAGGTCACTTCAAATTAGAGGTTGTACAAGGGACAACCAAAAACATAATCGAAAATTGGAAAAATATGCAAATTAAGGTAGGAATGACCAAAATTGGAAAAGTTGCAAACATAAGGGAGAATTGATTTGGAATAAGAAAGCTGACTCAGCACAATGAAGAGTACAGTATAAGTACAGTGGTTTTTCTGGGTAGTTTTTCTGATTGTAGGCTGCTTGATTGACTGCTATTAGCTGACTTCATTTTCCAACATTCCTAATTAAAGTTGAGTGGAGCTGGTGGTGTAGTGGTTAGGGTGCTGTACTCATGATCGGCAGGTTGTGTGTTTGAAGCCCAGTTAGACCCCCCACTGTGCTAAGACCCCTCGGCAAGATCTTAACCACAAGTGTGCCTCTGTTTACTCAGCAGTATAAATGGGTACAAATAAAAATATGCTGGTAAGGTAACCTGCGATGGACTAGCCTCCCATCCAGGAGCTGTACTCCGAGGCGCTTCGCGCTATGGAAACCAGGGATAAGCACCGGTCCAATGAGCCACTATGGCTTGGGTGTAAAAAGCCCAATGGACTTCACCTATTTTTTTTTTTTTTACCTGATTAAAGGTGTGAAAGAAATAACAGGATATTTGCTTATTCTCATCTGCTGTACCTAGTTTCTTTATTATTATTATTATTATTATTTTTTTTTTTTTTTAATAAATTTGAAATATTATTTGGGCTAACTGATTGAACCCAAGAACTTCAAGAGAACGATATTGTGACTTTCTTTCCACCTGCATATATCCAACTTGGGCAAGAGAGTCTGAGGTTTTTCCAACACACCAGTCCATCATCTATTGGGCCAACACACACAACCACACCCAACCATTCACACTGACTGACACCTAGGGACGATTTTGAACAGCCAGTTAGCTGAATGTGCATGTTTTGGGATTATAGGAGGAAACCATATTACCCACAAAAAACCCACATAAGCTTAGAGAGAACATGCAAATTTGACACAGAAATGCCCTCTCCAAGCTCAGGACTTGAAACCAAGACCTCATTGCTGTGAGGCAGACATGCTAACCATTACACTACAATGGACACCCCCCCCCCAAGATAATGAACTGTCTTAACAACAGAGTGCTTGGGTGCACATCGGGATCAGAATCAGAATTAGAATACTTTATCGTTAACACCATTGCTGATATTTGTCAAGACTAGGCTGCACTGCCGTCAGCATGTTTCTGCCATGTGATGGCCTTATTTCTATTCATATAAGAGTATAGATATAGGTTTTGCTATTTGCTGGGATCCCTGCATCTCCACTTGAATATCACTGGTCAGCTGCATGGTAATCATCCAAGGACCACCAATCCTTGAAATTGTGGTTCTTACCCCATGTCCTAGTGGGGAGCAGTCATCTTGCAAAAGTTGGTGTTCTGTTCAGTGGTATGTTCTCCAGCTCTCTTAATTTCCGTGAGCCACAGCCAAAAACTGGTCTACCCTACCTACCTTGGCTGAGCTCTCAAAACCGCCATCCCTGAGGAAATCTTGATGTGATAAGGCCTCAGCATCTGAACTCCTCAGGGGATATATGATGGCATGGCCCTCCTGTTGGCCACCCTGCATCGAGAGCTAGTTCTCAGCGCTTGGCTAACTTCTTTCATAGATGGCTTCAACTTCCTGCTCTCCTCAGGGAGAGAATTGAATGACAGCACTTTTTGGAGTTATGTTAAGATGAGCTCATGAGGGAACTGGAGTTGCCTGCCAATATTCACCTTCATGTCCCACAGACTTGGTGTCTTCCCATATAAAATAAATGTAACTTCCTAACTTTAACATTGGCAGAGTACTGTAGGTGTAAATAATCAGAAAATTATTCTAATTCAGAAAAGGCTTGTGGATTTCACAACAGGTCAGACCAGCTGATTGACCTTTTGGTCTCACAGATTGTCCATTGTCCTAGTTCACTTTAGTCCCTTCCTTCATCTTATACCATATACCACTCTTACTTCACTCTTACCACCTCTGAAAGTATGATAATTAAAAAAATCATCTAAAAATAAAAATATAATTAAAAAGATAATTAAAAATAATACATAGTAAGGATTGTGTGCGCACGCCTGTGCGTGTGTGTGTGTATATATATATATATATATATATATATATATATATATATATATATATATATATATATATATATACAGTAAAACCTCCGCTGACTTAACGCTTAAGATCACGAACTTTTCGCCTCAAGAACATTAAATTTGCGAGCATATAGTCTCTACTGACGAACTAGTTTTCGGCGGATCTAACCAAACCACGCGGTCGAACAGCGCCACGGTGGCGGCCACGAGAGAAGTTGACGACGCTCACGGCGGCGTCACAGTTCCTCACACCCCTTTCTTTGAGTGCGGAAGTGGTTTGTGTTTGATAGACATTTTGGACCATATTGAGTGTACTTTTGCTATTATGGGACCGAAAAAGACCCCACCACAGGCGGAGATCATTGAAAAACACGAACAAGGTGTGCGCTTGTGTGACTCAGCGTCCCAGTACCAGTACAAGGAACAAGGAAGCTATTAAGGGTGCGTGTGTGGCTAAGGGTGTTTCCAAACAGTAGGCGTTTCCAAACACTCCTTCCAAACAGTAAGTCCCTCCCTCCCTCCTCCTCCCACTCCATTCCATCAAGCCATCAACTACCATCACAAAGGTAAATAAAACGACTTAATTATACAGTAGTTTATTTCTTTAATTACAATACAATAGCACATTTATTATACATAAAATAAGGTATATTTTGTGTAGTTTTAAGGCTTATTTAGTAGAAAATTATGTTTTATGGGGACCTGGGAACGGATTATTCTCATTTTAATGGTTTCTTATGGGAAATAAATGTTCGGAAGACAAACTTTTCGCCTCACACACACTTTCTGGGAACCAATTATGTTCGTGAGCAGAGGTATCACTGTATATATATATATATATATATATATATATATATATATATATATATATATATATATATATATATATATATACTCATTATCCCTCCTTTGTACATGTCCAAACCATCTCAATCTAGCCTCTCTGACTTTGTCTCTAAAACATCTTTCATGTGCTGTCCTTCTGATGTACTCATTCCTGATCCTATCCATCCTCGTTACTCCCAAAGAGAACCTCAACATTTTCATCTCTGCTACCTCCAACTCTGCCTCTTGTCTTTTCCTCAGCACCACTGTTTCTAAACCATACAACATTGCTGGCCTCAACACCGTCTTGTACACTTTTCCTTTCATTCTTGCGAATACCTTCCTATCACACTGGGCACTTTTCGCCAACAATTCCAACCTGCCTGCACACGCTTCACCTCTTTTCCACACTCTCCACTGCTCTGGATTGTTGAGCGTAAGTACTTAGAATCCTCCAGCTTCCTTATCTCTGGTCCCTGTAACCTCACCGTTCCTCTTGGGTCCTTGTCGTTCACACACATGTATTCTGTCTTACTGAGGCTAACCTTCATTCTCCATCTTCCACTATTCTTTCCCATAACTTCATTGTATGGCTCATCAACTTTATCCCTCTGTAGTTACCACAACTCTGCAGGTCTCCCTTGTTTTTAAAAATGTGCACAAGCAGACTTCTTCTCCATTCCTCCGGCATCTGTTCACTCTTTAAGACCTTGTTGAATGTTCTTGTCAGAAAATCCACTGCTACCTCTCCTAGACCCTTCCATGTCATCAGGACCAACTGCCTTTCCACGCTTCATCCTCTTCAATGCCCTCCTCACTTCACCCTTACTCATCTTTGCTACTTCCTGGTCCTCAACAGTCACTTCTTCTCCTCTTTTTCTCTCTCTCATTTTCCTAATTCAGAAGCTCTTCAAAGTACTCTTTCAATCTTCCCAGCACACTTCTGTCATCAGTCAATACGTTTCCCACTCTGTCCTTAATCACTCTAACTTGCTTCATGTCCTTCCCATCTCTACTTCTCTGCTGTGCCAACCTGTATAAATAATTTTCTCCCTCCTTACTGTCCAACCAATCATACAAGTCATCATACGCCCTCTGTTTGGCCTTTGACACCGCTACTTTGACCTTCCAATAGTTTGTCTTCTGCTCTGCCTTTGCCTTCTTCACCTTCCTCACCATCAGCGTCATCCTGCACACCACCATCCTATGCTGTTTGGCAACACTCTCACCCACGATGACTTTGCAGTCACTGACTTCCTTCAAATTACATCGCCTACACAAGATGTAGTCTACCTGTGTGCTCCTACCTCCGCTTTTATAAGTCACCCTATGCTCCTGTCTCTTCTATACTATTCACCACAGCCATTTCCATCCTTTTTTGCAAAATCAATCAACATCTGTCCTTCTGTGTTCCTGTCCTGGATAACAAACCTGCCCATCACTTCCTGGTCCCCTCTGTTGCCTGAACCAACATGTCCATTGAAGTCTGTCCCAATGACAACTCTTTCACCTCTGGGAGTACTCTGCATCACTTCCTCTAACTCACTCCAGAATCTCTCCTTCTCTTCTCGCTCACATCCTGCCTGTGGGGCATAAGCACTAACAACATTGAACATCACACCTTCAATTTCTAACTTGAGACTCATCACTCTGTCTGACACTCTTTACACTTCTAGAACATTCCTGACAAACTCCTCCTTCAAGATGACTCCGACTCCATTTCTCTTCCCATCCACACCATGAAAAAACAGCTTAAACCCTGTTCTAAGCTTCTATCCTTGCTACCTTTCCACCTGGTCTTCTGAACACACAGTATGTCCACCTCCTCTGCACCATGTCAGCCAGCTCTTTACCTTTTCCTGTCATAGTTCCAACATTCAAAGTCCCTACTCTCAGTCCTAAAGTCATGCCTTTCCTCTTCTCTCTTTGCCTATGGACAAGCCTGCCTCCTCTCCTTCTTCGACCAACAGTAGTCCAGTTTCACCTGCACCCTGTTGGTTAACATCACTGATGGCGGTCGTTGTTAACCTGCGCCATACCAAGGTATAAAATTTGTTTTGTCGGTTCGCATTCTGTATTCTGGCAAAAGTTTTACGCCGGATGCCCTTCCTGTCACAACCCTCTGCATTTATCCTGGCTTGGGACCGGCATGAGGACGAACACTCGTTTGTGCCCCCCCCCACGGCTGTGTTTTATATATATATATATATATATATATATATATATATATATATATATATATATATATATATAAACTGTCACGCTCGTTGGAACGGTACATCCTGGTAGACATCAATGACATATTTGTGGGAAAGAAAGGGACAAGGATGAATATATATATATATATATATATATATATATATATATATATATATATATATATATATATATATATGTATATATGTGTGTCTATAAAATTAACAATAACTAACAATAGCGCACTGAAGTCAGGGTGAAAGTCACTGAATATTCAGGTAGGGGTATACAGAATGTCGAAGGGAATATTAATTTTTGTGACGTACACTAAGCATGAGGTGCATCAATGTTTTAGTAAATGTCTATGACTTTGCTAAAGGAGCCATAAATCGGAACACCAAGCCTAAATAGTCAAGTTAAATAAAACAAGATTTAAATCATGACATTAGTTAAAACCATTCCTCAAAATAATGTGTCGGTTTTGTGGCTTATCTCTGTGTACATTACAATTGGCAGGCTTCTTAAGTTACTCTGCTCAAAGATTTTGTGAGTTTCGTGTTTGGAAAGCAGATCATTTTGTGATATATGAATGTG
The DNA here is from genome assembly GCA_024760905.1 of Plotosus lineatus. Taxonomy (NCBI): domain Eukaryota; kingdom Metazoa; phylum Chordata; class Actinopteri; order Siluriformes; family Plotosidae; genus Plotosus; species Plotosus lineatus. Next base: position 11,211,865 of record CM045746.1, read on the forward strand.
AAACAATTTGAAATTTGTTTGGTCTGCTAGAAGTATTCGGTAGCATGTGGAAAATTCTAAACGTACAAAGTGATAGATTTAAAGGATGTTTTTTATGGAGG
>CM045746.1:11216965-11261965 GCA_024760905.1 Plotosus lineatus
AAACCCAGCAGGAACTCAGTGAGAAGCCTCAAGATATCTGTTTTACACACACACACACACACACACACACACACACACACACACACACACATATATATATATATATATATATATATATATATATATATATATATATATATATATATATATATATATATATGTGTAAGTACAGTATTACAGTCACAAAGCAAGACTCCCATGGTGCAAGCGGTGTCCGTGTGTACATCTGTTTTTTTAATATTAATGAAGATTAAACGTTGGCCTTGTGGGGATTTTAAATTGTTCCTTGGATAGACCGCTCCCCCCACAAAAGCCTTTGTTTACATGTATAAGAAGGTGTTGAAATGGCACCCCTGGTGTTTCTGCGATGTTCATAGTAGCATGATTTCATACAACACTATTTTTTCCTTCTAGGAACTCTCTCTCTCTCTTTCTCTTACTCTCTCTCTCTCTCTCGCTCTCTCTCTCTCGCGCGCTCACTCTCTCTCGTTCACTCTCTCTCTCGTTCACTCTCTCTCTCTCTCTCTCGCTTGCTCTCTCGCTCGCGCTCTCTCGCTCTCTCTCTCTTGCGCTCTCTCTCTCTCTCTCTCTTTCGCTCTCGCTCTCACTCTCTCTCTCACACACACACACACACACACACACACACACACACACACACACACACACACACTCCCTCTCTCTTGCTCTCCCTCTCTCTCTCTCTCTCTCTCTTGCTCCATCTTTCTCTCTCTCTCTCTATCTGTCTCTCGCTCACTGTCTGTCTTGTTCTTTCTCTCTCTCTCTCTCTCTCTCTCTCTCTCTCTCTCTCACACACACACTCTCTCCCCTTCCTTTTGCTCTCTCTCTCTCTCTCTCACTCGTCCTCCCTTTTGCTCTCTCTCTCTCTCTCTCTCTCACTCTCCCTTCCTTTTGCCCTCTCTCTCTATCTCACTCTCGCTCTCTCTCGCTCTCGTTCTCTCTCTTTCTCTCTTACAAGCTCTGAGCTAAATATCAAATCAAGCACGTTACAGTAGTCGGTTTATGAGGGAAATGTTTGTTGGTACAAAAACAACTCAAACCAAATGCGTAATTATTTTTGAGACCGCAATTATCATTCTGTTCAGAGAAGAGGAACAACTTGTAGATGGAGATGAATATGTATGTAATTTGAGAAGAATCAAGAAATGATTTGTGGCAATTTCGAGCTAGTTTCATTCCCACATCGGCTACGGCTTTTACTATTCCCATCTACTGAACCCAAAACAACAGGATTATAAGAGTCATAATGAATGACTTCTTTGATGAATTTTGTTTTTCTCCTTTTTGAAAAAGAACAGTTTCCGGAGACCATTTCAAAAGAAAAAAAATTATTGAAATAAAAAGTACTTGCTTAACTATTAGCATTGTAACACTGCAAGCATTCACGAACCTACTGGACACACCGAGGTTTAACACTGACGATTAAAACCTGAGAAATGATGTTTGCAGATGACATTGTGATCTGCAGTGAGAGCAGAGAACAAGTGGAGGAAAATCTAGAGAGGTGGAGGTATGCCCTGGAAAGGAGAGGAATGAAGGTTAGTCTCAGTAAGACAGAATACATGTGTGTGAATGAGAAGGACCCAGGAGGAACGGTGAGGTTACAGGGGGCAGAGATAAGAAAGGTGGAGGATTTTAAGTACTTAGGCTCAACAATCCAGAGCAATGGAGAGTGTGGAAAAGAGGTGAAGAAGCGTGTGCAGGCAGGTTGGAATGGTTGGAGAAAAGTGTCCGGTGTGATGTGTGATAGGAGGGTATCGGCAAGAATGAAAGGAAAAGTGTACAAGACGGTGATGAGGCCAGCGATGTTGTATGGTTTAGAAACAGTGGCCCTGGGGAAAAGACAGGAGGCAGAGCTGGAAGTAGCAGAGATGAAAATGTTGAGGTTCCCTTTGGGAGTAACGAGGATGGATAGGATCAGGAATGAGTACATCAGAGGGACAGCACATGTAAGACGTTTTGGAGACAAAATCAGAGAGGCTAGATTGAGATGGTTTGGACATGTACAGAGTAGGGATAGTGAGGAAATTGGCAGTAGGATGCTGAGGTTGTAACTACCAGGCAGAAGGCAAGGAGGAAGATCAAAGAGAAGATTTATGGATGTGGTGAAGGAGGACATGAAGGTCGTTGGCGTAAGAGAAGAAGATGCAGAGGACAGGGTGAGATGGAGGCAGATGATTTGCTGTGGTGACCCCTGAAGGGAACAGCTGAAAGGAAATGAAGAAGAATTAAAACCTGAGAAACATTTAAATGTGTGCGTGTGTGAGTGCATGCGTGCGCGCGTGCGTGTGTGTGTGTGTGGGGGGGTGTTGGTGGGGGGTGTGAAGAATTACTGATCTAAGATTAACCCTGTACTGAGCAAAACTACCTCAGTCTTGCTAGCATGACGAGCATTTAATGCTACTTCTTGTGGCCTATTTAGATGTAAACTTTAACCTAAATAAATAAAGTTTATTTTTTAAAGTTAGATTTAGTCTGTAAAAATAAAAAAACAAAAAGAGCATTAAAAACTTTTCTTGATACCAGATAAGTTAGAAAAAATAATTTCAATTCTGAGTCCTGTGATCTGACCTGGTGCACTGATGCTGGCTGGAAGACAACGCCCCCCCTCCCAACACGCGCCTACTGATGAAGATCTATATGAGCTTAGGTGAGCACTCAGAGTAGATGACTTTTCACCACTGGTGATATAAAGTCTTTTCCAACAATTATTTAGGACTTACAGTTGTGGTAAAATGAACAGTGGTGGTCTAGTGGGAGAGGACGCTGGATCGCTGATCCAAAGGTTGGGGGTTCGAGTCCCACTCTCCACAAGGTTTTCACTGCCCCCCCCCAGTGCGGCGAACTGGGTTATCAAAGGTGGGCCATGTCTCTCACTGTCTATGGTGAGAGGTATGTAAAAGAACCATTGCTGACATTTGTAAAGAGTAGCTGCAAAGTCGTCAGCGTGTTTCTGTCCCTTGCTAAAAAGGGTTGTGACAAGAAGGGCATCCGACGTAAAAACCTCTGCCAAATCAAACATGTGAATCAAGATGATTCGCTGTGGTGACACCTGGGTAAAAGGGAAAAAGCCGAAAGGAAGAAAGACAGACAGACAGTTTTGGTAAAATGAACCAGACTACATGTAGGACTGTCATGAATATTGATAATGTTTCTCATGTATGGTTTGCATCTTTATGGTTCCACCAAAATGAAGATGGGTTTCCCTTTTGGGCCTGGTCCTCACGTCAACTGAGGGAGCTTTTCCTTACCAGCAATGCCGCGGGTAATGCTCATTAGGGATGGGGATGGGTTGTAGAAAATGTTTAAATTCTCCTGTACTCTGTAAACTCCTTTTACTGTGTAAAATTGCTTTGTGACAATGTCAATTGTTAAAAGCATAATACTACAAATAAAACAACTGAATTTAATTGAATATTAAACTCATGTCCTTCACCACATCCATGAATCATCTCTTTGGTCTTCCTCTTGGCCTTCTGCCTGGTAGTTCCAGCCTCAGCATCCTATTACCAATATACTCACTATCTCTCCTCTGTACATGTCCAAACCATCTCAATCTAGCCTCTCTGACTTTGTCTCCTAAACATCTAACATGTGCTGTCCCTCTGACGTGCTCATTCCTGATCCTATCCATCCTCGTTACTCCCAAAGAGAACCTCAACATTTTCATCTCTGCTACCTCCAGCTCTGCCTCCTGTCTTTTCCCAGTGCCACTGTTTCTAAACCATACAACATCGTTGGCCTCAACACCATCTTGTACATTTTTCCTTTCATTCTTGCCGATACTCTCCTATCGCACATCACACCGGACACTTTTCTCCAACCATTCCAACCTGCCTGCACACGCTTCTTCACCTCTTTTCCACACTCTCCATTGCTCTGGATTGTTGAGCCTAAGTACTTAAAATCCTCCACCTTCGTTATCTCTGCTCCCTGTAACCTGAACGTTCCTCCTGGGTCCTTGTCATTCATGCACATGTATTCTGTCTTACTGAGGCTAACTGTCATTCCGCCCCTTTCCAGGGCATACCTCCACCTCTCTAGATTTTCCTGCACTTGTTCTCTGCTCTCACTACAGATCACAATGTCATCTGCAAACATTATAGTCCATGGGGAATCTTGTCTGTCCTCGTCTGTCAGCCTGTCCATCACCATAGCAAACAAGAAGGGGCTCAGAGCTGACCCTTGATGCAGTCCCACCTCCACCTTGAACTCTTCTGTCACACCGACAGCACACCTCACCACTGTCTTACATCTCTTATACATGTCCTGCACTGCTCTAACATACTTCTCTGCCACTCCAGACTTCCTCATGCAATACCACAGTTCCTCTCTCGCCACCCTGTTATATGCTTTCTCCAGATCCACAAAGGCACAATGCAGCTCCGTCTGACCTTCTCTGTACTTCTCCATTAACATCCTCAAGGCAAACACTGCATCTGTGGTGCTCTTTCTTGGCATGAATCCAAACTGTTGTTCACAAATGCTGACCTCTGCCCTTAGTCTAGCTTCCACTATTCTTTCCCATAACTTCATCATATGGCTCATCAACTTTATCCCTCTGCAGTTGCTACAACTCTGCGTGTCTCCCTTGTTCTTAAAAATGAGCACCAGCACACTTCTCCTCCATTCCTCTGGTATCCTCTCACTCTCTAAGACCTTGTTGAATGTTCTTGTCAGAAAATCTACTGCAACCTCTCCTAGACACTTCCATACCTCCACCGGTATGTCATCAGGACCAACTGCCTTTCCATTCTTCATTCTCTTCAATGCCCTCTCACTTCACCCTTCCTAATCTTTGCTACTTCCTGGTCCTCAACGGTCACCTCTTCTGCTCTTTTTTTCTCTCACTCATTTTCCTCATTCATCAGCTCTTCAAAGTACTCTTTCCTTCTTCCCAGCACACATCTGTCATCAGTCAATACATTACCCTCTCTGTCCTTTATCAATCTAACTTGAGGCACGTCCTTCCCATCTCTATTTCTCTGCTGTGCCAACCTGTATAGATCATTTTCTCCCTCTTTATTTTCCAACCGAGCATACAAGTCATAATGCGCGCTCTGTTTGGCCTTTGACACCGTTACCTTTGCCTTACCTGTGTCCCTGATCACATTTGCTGTGGTTGTCCAGTCATTTGGAAGCACTTCCTGGCCACCCAAAGCGTGTTTCAACTCCTCCTTGAAGACAACACGACACTCTTCCTTTTTCAGGTTCCACCACTTTGTCTTCTGCTCTGCCTTTGCCTTCTTCACCTTCCTCACCATCAGCATCATCCTGCACACCACCATCCTATGCTGTTTGGCAACACTCTCACCAACTACTACTTTGCAGTCACTGATTTCCTTCAAATTGCATCGCCTGCACAAGATGTAGTCTACCTGTGTGCTCCTAACTCCGCTTTTATAAGTCACCCTAAGCTCCTGTCTCTTCTGGAAGAAAGTATTTACCACAGCCATTTCTATCCTTTTTGCAAAATCTACTAACATCTGTCCTTTTGCGTTCCTGTCCTGGATACCAAACCTGCCCATCACTTCCTAAACCTCTCTGTTTCCTGCACCAACATGTCCATTGAAGTCTGCCCCAATGACCACTCTTTCACCTCTGGTGGTATTCTGCATCACTTCATCTAACTTACTCCAGAATCTCTCCTCTTCTAGCTCGCATCCTGCCTGTGGGGCATAAGCACTAACAACATTGAACATCACACCTTCAACTTCTAGCTTGAGACTCATCACTCTGTCTGACACTCTTTTCACTTCTAGGACATTCCTGAAAAACTCCTCCTTCAAGACTCCTACTCCATTTCTCTTCCCATCCACACCATGAAAAAAACAGCTTAAACCCTGCTCCGAAGCTTCTAGCCTTGCTGCCTTTCCACCTGGTCTCCTGAACACACAGTATGTCCACCTTCCTTCTCTGCAACATGTCAGCCAGCTCTCTACCTTTTCCTGCCATAGTTCCAACATTCAAAGTCCCTACTTTCAGTCCTTGACTCATGCCTTTCCTCTTCTCTCTCTGCCTATGGAAACGCCTCCCACCTCTCCTTCTTCGACATCTTCGACCAACAGTAGTCCAATTTTCACCAGCACCCTGTTGGTTAACAGCACTGATGGCGGTCGTCATTAATCCGGGCCTCGACCGATCCGGTATGTCATTCTTGCTTGTGATTCGCATATTTTATTTGGCATTTGGTTTACGCCGGATGCCCTTCCTGACGCAACCCTCTGCATTTATCCAGGCTTGGGAATGGCGTGAGGGAGAGACACTGGTTTGTGACCCCCCCCAACGGCTGCATTTTATATATATATATATATCTTCTTCTTCTTTTACTTTCGGCTGCTCCCTTCAGGGGTCGCCACAGCAAATTATCCGCCTCCACCTCACCCTGTCCTCCGCATCTTCTTTTCTGACTCCAACGACCTTCATGTCTTCCTTCACCACATCCATAAATCTCTTCTTCGGTCTTCCTCGAGGCCTTCTGCCTGGTAGTTCCAACCTCAGCATCCTACTGCCAATATACTCACTATCCCTCCTCTGTACATGTCCAAACCATCTCAATCTAGCCTCTCTGACTTTGTCTCCAAAACATCTTACGTGGGCTGTCCCTCTGATATACTCATTTCTGATCCTATCCATCCTCGTTACTCCCATGGAGAACCTCAACATTTTCATCTCCGCTACCTCCAGCTCTGCCTCCTGCCTTTTCCTCAGCACCACTGTTTCTAAGCCATACAACATCGCTGGCCTCACCACCATCTTGTACACTTTTCCCTTCATTCTTGCTGACACTCTCCTATCGCACATCACACCGGATACTTTTCTCCAACCATTCCAGCCTGCCTGCACACGCTTCTTCACCTCTTTTCCACACTCTCCATTGCTCTGGATTGTTGAGCCTAAGTACTTAAAATCCTCCACCTTCGTTATCTCTTCTCCCTGTAACATCACCGTTCCTCCTGGGTCCTTCTCATTCACACACATGTATTCTGATTTTCTGAGGCTAACCTTCATTCCTCTCCTTTCCAGGGCATACCTCCACCTCTCTAGATTTTCCTGCACTTGTTCTCTGCTCTCACTACAGATCACGATGTCATCTGCAAACATCATAGTCCATGGAGATTCTTGTCTCACCTCATCTGTCAGCCTGTCCATCACCATAGCAAACAAGAAGGGGCTCAGAGCTGACCCTTGATGCAGTCCCACCTCCACCTTGAATTCGTCGGTCACACCGACAGCACACCTCACCACTGTCTTACATCTCTCATACATGTCCTGCACCACTCTAACATACTTCTCTGCCACTCCAGACTTCCTCATGCAATACCACAGTTCTTCTCTTGGCACCCTGTCATATGCTTTTTCCAGATCCACAAAGGCACAATGTAGCTCCCTCTGACTTTCTCTGTACTTCTCTATTAACATCCTCAAGGCAAACATTGCATCTGTGGTGCTCTTTCTTGGCATGAATCCAAACTGTTGTTCACAAATGCTGACCTCTGCCCTTAGTCTAGCTTCCACTATTCTTTCCCATAACTTCATCGTATGGCTCATCAACTTTATCCCTCTGTAGTTGCTGCAACTCTGCACGTCTCCCTTGTTCTTAAAAATGGGCACCAGCACACTTCTCCTCCACTCCTCTGGCATCTGCTCACTCTCGAGTACCTTGTTGAATGTTCTTGTCAGAAAATCTACTGCTACCTCTCCTAGACACTTCCATACCTCCACAGGTATATCATCGGGACCAACTGCCTTTCCATTCTTCATCCTCTTCAATGCCCTTCTCACTTCACCCTTACTGATCTTTGCTACATCCTGCTCCTCAATGGTTACCTCTTCTACTCTTTTTTCTCTCTCATTTTCCTCATTCATCAGCTCTTCAAAATACTCTTTCCATCTTCCCAGCACACTTCTGTCATTAGTCAATACAGTTCCCTCTCTGTCCTTTATTAATCTAACTTGCTGCACGTCCTTCCCATCTCTATTTCTCTGCTGTGCCAACCTGTATAGATCATTTTCTCCCTCTTTACTATCCAACCTATCATACAAGTCATCATACGCCCTCTGTTTGGCCTTAGCCACTGCTACTTTCGCCTTACGCTGTGTCTCCCTGTACTCCTGTTTACTCTCTTCGGTCCTCTCAATGTCCCACTTCTTCTTGGCTAACCTTTTCCTTTGTACACACTCCTGCACTTCCTCATTCCACCACCAAGTCTCCTTATCTACTTTCCTTCCAGAGGACACACCAAGTACTCTCCTACCTGTGTCCCTGATCACATTTGCTGTGGTTGTCCAGTCATTTGGAAGCACTTCCTGGCCACCCAAAGCCTGTTTCAACTCCTCCTTGAAGACAACACGACACTCTTCCTTTTTCAGCTTCCACCACTTTGTCTTCTGCTCTGCCTTTGCCTTTTCACCTTTCTCACCATCAGAGTCATCCTGCACACCACCATCCTATGCTGTTTGGCAACGCTCTCACCCACGATGACTTTGCAGTCACTGACTTCCTTCAAATTACATCGCCTACACAAGATGTAGTCTACCTGTGTGCGCCTACCTCCGCTTTCATAAGTCACCCTATGCTCCTGTTTCTTCTCAAAGAAAGTATTCACCACAGCCATTTCCATCCTTTTTGCAAAATCTATCAACATCTGTCCTTCTGCGTTCCTGTCCTGGATACCAAACCTGCCCATCACTTCCTCGTCCCCTCTGTTGCCTGCCCCAACATGTCCACTGAAGTCTGCACCTATGACCACTCTTTCACCTCTGGGGGTACTCTGCATCACTTCATCTAAATCACTCCAGAATCTCTCCTTCTCTTCTAGCTCACATCCTGCCTGTGGGGCATAAGCACTAACAACATTGAGCATTACACCTTCAATTTCTAACTTGAGATTCATCACTCTGTCTGACACTCTTTTCACTTTTAGAACATTCCTGACAAACTCCTCCTTCAAGATGACTCCGACTCCATTTCTCTTCCCATCCACACCGTGATAAAATCGCTTAAACCCTGCTCCTAAGCTTTTAGCTTTGCTACCTTTCCACCTGGTCTCCTGAACACACAGTATGTCCACCTTCCTCCTCTGCATCATGTCAACCAGCTCTCTACCTTTTCTGTGCATAGTTCCAACATTCAAAGTCCCCACTCTCAGTCCTAGACTCATGCCTTTCCTCTTCTCTCTCTGCCTATGGAAACGCCTCCCACCTCTCCTTCTTCGACGTCTTCGACCAACAGTAGTCCAATTTCCATCAGCACCCTGTTGATTGACAGCACTGATGGCGGTCGTTGTTAACCCGGGCCTCGACCGATCCGGTATGGAGGTAATACTTTTGATTTGCATCATCAATAATTGGCATTGGTTTTACGTCGGATGCCCTTCCTGACACAACCCTCTGCATTTCTCCGGGCTTGGGACCGGCATGAGAGGAGAGACACTGGTTAGTGCCCCCCACCTCATGGCTGCATTTATATATATATATATATATATATATATATATATATATATATATATATATATATATATATATATATATATATATATATATATATATAAAATAGAGGCGGGGTGGCACAAACCAGTGTCTCAAGTATATATGAGATGAGATGAGATTTCCTTTCTGCTTTTTCTCTTTTTCAGGGGTCGCCACAGCGACTCAATCGCACGTTTGATTTGGCATAGGTGTTTACGTTGGATGCCCTGCCTGACACAACCCTTTGTGTGAGTGCATTTGGTTGTATCTATGCTACTGTGATAGTCTGGCAAGCTGTTCAGGGTGTACCCTACATTAACCCAGTGTCAGCTGAGAGGCTTCAGCCTCCTCGTGACCATACTAGGATAAAGCTACTCAGCAAAGGAGTCAATGAATAATTTATATTTATATTCTATACTGTATGTTGCTTATTGAAAAACTAACTTATTTATACTAACACAATAAATGTAATACTAAGCTATGCGTCATATTAACGTCTTGCTAGGTGATCATTTCTGAAATTAGTACGAATTGTAGTGAGAACCAAAGTTCAGACAGGAGTTGGTTCCAGTCAAGTTACTGCAGTGGTTAATAAACAATGATAGGATTGCAGATCACCTGAGGTGAATTTCCTTCTCCCTTTCCTTCAATCACTTCTTCTTTACCTTCATTCTGTTTCTTAGGGTATCGCTCTCGGCCTCTACCTGGGCTGATGAGGTGTAGAGTGAGATGCTCTGTGTGTGTGTGTGTGTGTGTGTGTGTGTGTGTGTGTGTGTGTGTGTGTGTGTGTGTGTGTGCCTCTACCTGGGCTGACGAGGTGTAGAGTGAGATGCCGGTGTGTGTGTGTGTGTGTGTGTGTGTGTGTGTGTGTGTGTGTGTGTGTGTGTGTGTGTGTGTGTGTGTGTGTGTGTGTGTTATCTAAGATCATGTTATCAGGTTTAACTGCACTTCTTTTCCTGTTTACTGACACCAGAAAATCTAAGATACACAAGAAGGGAATGTGTACAGTACGTTGACTATCTGTCAGAATAGGGAATGATGTGTGTGTGTGTGTGTGTGTGTGTGTGTGTGTGTGTGTGTGTGTGTGTGTGTGTGTGTGTGTGTGTGTCCTTATCAGTTACATGGTTTAAATCCAGGGCCTTCTTGCTGTGAGGCAGAACGGCTAAGCACTATGTCTCCATGTTGTCCTTATTAAAAAACCTACACATTTTACTACAATGTTATAGTATATAACACTACTTTCTATATACTAGAAAGTATATAGCACATGGTGCAGAGCAAATAGGTTCCATTTGAATGTAATGTGTTTTCTCTGCACTATGTGCTATATACTGTTGAGCATAACTGCAATTTGCTTTGCAGCTATAAAGAGAATGACAGCTTTTATTAAAGGACCTTATCTCAGCTGTAAAATATGGTGGGGATATTGTGATGCTGTGAGGCTGTTTTCCTTTGAAGGCCCTGGAAAACTTGTTAGAGTATATGGCACCATGGACTGGGTGAAGTACTGGTGCAATTTAAATTAAAATCTACCTGCCTTTGCCAGGAAACTAAAACTGGAACGTCAGTGGATCATCCAGCAGTGAGCCAAAGCATATGTCCAAGCGGGCAAAAAATAGTTCAATAACAGAATCAAGGTTCTGTTTGGTTATCAGTCTCTTGATCTGATTCCTATTAAAATAATGTGGGATGAAATGAAGGGGAGTGCACAGAAAAAGAGCATGGACCCCAAAGAGATATTGTGAAGAGGAATGGTTTTAGATGCCCCTCTATGTTTTCTCGAAACCCTTAAACTGTTAGAGGAGAAGATTCAGGGCTGTTTTTTTTTATTTGTTTGTTTGTTTGTTTTTATAAAGGGTGGCCGTACAAAGTATTAAATGAAGAAATGCTACTAAACATGGTGCACATATTTTTTGGTGAAATAATTAGTTCTTGATGAAGAATGAATTCTTCCAGAAATGGAGCAGATTTATACACTACCTGAGATTATATCCCTTTTATACAGAGACATTCAACACTGAATGTACTAACACCCAGCAGTGTAACTTATCTTCTTCTTCTTTTCCTTTCGGTTGTTCCCTTCAGGGGTCGCCACAGCAAATCATCCGCCTCCATCTCACCCTGTCCTCTGCATCTTCTTCTCTTACTCCAACGACCTTCATCTCTTCCTTCACCACATCCATAAATCTCTCTTTGGTCTTCCTCTAGGCCTTCTGCCTGGTAGTTCCAACGTCAGCATCCTACTGCCAATATACTCATTATACCTCCTCTGTACATGTCCAAACCATCTCAATCTAGCCTCTCTGCCTTTCTCTCCAAAACATCTTACATGGGCTGTCCCTCTGATGTACTCATTTCTGATCCTATACATCCTCGTTACTCCCAGAGAGAACCTCAACATTTTCATCTCTGCTATCTCCAGCTCTGCCTCCTGCCTTTTCCTCAGCACGACTGTTTCTAAGCCATACAACATCGCTGGCCTCACCACCGTCTTGAACACTTTTCCTTTCATTCTTGCTGATACTCTCCTATCGCACATCACACCGGACACTTTTCTCCAACCATTCCAACCTGCCTGCACACACTTCTTGACCTCTTTTCCACACTGCAATGGAGACATTGCTCTGTATTGTTGAGCCTAAGTACTTAAAATCCTCCACCTTCCTTATCTATATATATATATATATGTAAAAGTAGAAATGAAAGTGAGGGATCCCTGTATATATATATATATATATATATATATATATATATATATATATATATATATATATATATATATATATATATATATACTAGTCCTTCTAAAAAAATTAGCATATTGTGATGAAGTTCATTATTTTCTGTAATGTACTGATAAAAATTAAACTTTCATATATTTTAGATTCATTGCACACCAACTGAAATATTTCAGGTGTTTTATTGTTTTAATACTGATGATTTTGGCATACAGCTCATGAAAACCCAAAATTCCCATCTCAAAAAATGAGCATATCATGTTCAGGTACTCTAAACGAGCTATTAACCTAATCATCTGAATCAACCAATTAACTCTAAACACCTGCAAAAGATTCCTGAGGCTTTTAAAAACTCCCAGCCTGGTTCATTACTCAAAACCACAATCATGGGTAAGACTGCCGACCTGACTGCTGTCCAGAAGGCCATCATTGACACTCTCAAGCAAGAGGGTAAGACACAGAAAGAAATCTCTGCGTGAATAGGCTGTTCCCAGAGTGCTGTATCAAGGCACCTCAGTGGGACGTCTGTGGGAAGAAAAAGTGTGGCAGAAAATGCTGCACATCCAGAAGAGGTGACCGGACCCTGAGGAAGATTGTGGAGAAGGGCCGATTCCAGACCTCGGGGGACCTGTGGAAGCAGTGGACTGGGCTACAGGTGCCGCATTCCCCAGGTCAAGCCACTTTTGAACCAGAAACAGCGGCAGAAGCGCCTGACCTGGGCTACAGAGAAGCAGCACTGGACTGTTGCTCAGTGGTCCAAAGTACTTTTTTCGGATGAAAGCAAATTTTGCATGTCATTCGGAAATCAAGGTGCCAGAGTCTGGAGGAAGACTGGAGAGAAGGAAATGCCAAAATGCCTGAAGTCCAGTGTCAAGTCCCCACAGTCAGTGATGGTCTGGGGTGCCATGTCAGTTGCTGGTGTTGGTCCACTGTGTTTTATCAAGGGCAGGGTCAATGCAGCTAGCTATCAGGAGATTTTGGAGCACTTCATGCTTCCATCTGTTGAAAAGCTTTATGGAGATGAAGATTTCATTTTTCAGCACGACCTGGCACCTGCTCACAGTGCCAAAACCACTGCTAAATTGTTTACTGACCATGGTATTACTGTGCTCAGTTGACCTGCCAACTCTCCTGACCTGAAGCCCATAGAGAATCTGTGGGATATTGTGAAGAGAAAGCTGAGAGACCCAACACTGTGGATGAGCTTAAGGCCGCTATCGAAGCATCCTGGGCCTCCGTAACACCTCAGCAGTGCCACAGGCTGATTGCTTCCATGCCACGCCACATTGAAGCAGTCATTTCTGCAAAAGGATTCGCGACCAAGTATTGAGTGCAGAACTGAACATAATTATTTGAAGGCTGACTTTTTTTTGTATTAAAAATACTTTTATTTTATTGGTCGGATGAAATATGCTAATTTTTTGAGATAGGGATTTTTGGTTATTCTTTACGTTTTTACCAAAATTATCAATATTAAAACAATAAAAGGCTTGAACTACTTCAGTTGTGTTTAATGAATCTAAAATATATGAAAGTCTAATGTTTATCAATACATTACAGAAAATAATCAACTTTATCATAATATGCTAATTTTTTGAGAAGGACTAGTATGTATATATATATATATATATATATATATATATATATATATGTGTGTGTGTATGATGTATGTATATGAGTATACATTGCCTGCACTGCATATACAGTGTGTGTGTGTGTGTGTGTGTGTGTGTGTGTGTGTGTGTGTGTGTGTGTTCCTATGAATGATTCCTGAATATATGACAATCAATGTGTATCCACATTTTATCAGGTCTGGATTACACATAAAATGAGCCGGAGAGAGGAACCCAGATAAAAATAGTTGTCTGTATCATAGCTTGTAAACTGAAACCTTCATTTGACAACCACGCATCTGTAACTTTCTCTTGCTCAACATGTTACAGATTGCTTTCTTTTAAATCATGAACAGGAAACAACAATTTGAAACTGGAGGGACACTCATAGACTGCAGGGTAACTTCCGCCACGCATCACGGGGAATGTAGAAAATAGGCTTCAAACTGGTACTGGTTTTAATTACTTCTGCCAAGGGGGTGTGGAAGATAATTAAAAAATACATTTCTGGCCAATCTACTGTTTAAGTATTACCATATAATACGTATAATGCATATAATACATTTTGTAGTGGGTTGATGTGTTTTGAGAAAGAAATTAACACAGAAAGAATAAACAGATTGATGGGTATTAAAAGGCTGTGTTCTTAAATTGTTAAATCCAGCTTTTATCAGAATGTACTGTAAATTGTTTCTGAAGACTTGACATTAAAACCTAATAAAACAAAGGAAAACATGTAAACCGAATTACTAGTGGTTCATTCATTGATATATGCTTATACATTATGCTTTCATGGAAATGGATTTGTTTGTTTGCTGTCTGGCTGTTAGAAACTTCCTGCCCACACATGTGTGACAGGGTCATATGAATTTTTTAAGGTTGGTATGTGATTACTCAAAGATGTTCCCAATAAATGTCGGCAAAAATAAATAAATAAATAAATAAAAATTGTCAACATTTGATCTGAATAAAATTTATGTAGTTGTACAATCAGAGGCTTTGAATTCAGTTTTATCAGACCTTATGCATATTTGCATTCATTTGGCTCCAATATAAATTCATCCATTAATTATTTTAGATTTTTTGGAAGTGTGTTAGTCCAGCTGGCCCAGCAGGGGGTTTATCAGCAGGCAATTTATCAGGTAAGGTGGAGATTTGCACTACCTGAGTACTTATTACTTTACTTAATATGTAAAAATGACCAAATAAAAAAAAAAAAAAAACTTTTGTATTTTAAGTGTATAGACTTGATGCGATGGCTGGGGTTTCACCTTTCGTAGTCATTAAACATCAAAGGTTATTATCTAATGTGCTATGGTTTCCTCTTAGTGTTCCATAGTAACGGCCTGTCTATCAGCATTTCTTTCATATAAGTGTTCTACAGTATAGGTCTATAATACAGACCTTGCTCTAACCTTCACCAATGACTTTGACATTCCAAAATCACATCATCCCTGGGACGCATGTAGGGTTATGTCCCCAACAAGTTTGGTGAAAATCTGTGCATGGGTGTGGTCAGGATTTTGTTCATAGGCAATCAAATAGATGGATGAATGGACAAACAAATGCCTGTAATTACAAAACACAATACAAAACTCTGTTTTGTGGTGGAGATATTCAATCAGTGATTTAAAGACGACAGAAAATCTGATCTGCATATAGAATTGCGATAAGAAATAACCAAAGAAATGGCATTGCGATGTCAATTAAATAAGGATGAAATTATTGAGATTCTTTATGAGTAGATACAGTGTTAGGATTTAGTTGTTGATTTTATATGCACTGAATATTAAGAGAAAATGACTCAATTTTTTTTTAATTCAACAAATTCTCACATGCTTGGTTTTCAACAACCCCGACCCCCCACTCTAACATTACATTCATTACATCAGGTCAGAGGAGAACACAGGAACACAGCACACACGCTCATGGTCAGCAATGCTCTCTCTCTCTCTCTCTCTCTCTCTCTTTTTGATTCTTTGGACTTTTATACAATTTGTCTTAGGTAAGACAGCCCAGGATTGGTCAGTTCAAAGAAAGCGCTACACATATTTCACACTGGATAGGCTAGTTCAAGTGTGGTAGGCAGCATGGCTAGTCATAATAGAGATGTGGCAAGTTACAGTGCATTCAATGTATGCACGTGCAGAGTCTCGGATTTCCACATGTGCTTCTTGGAGTACATAAATAAGAGAAAATGTGTGAAAAGTGTATACTTGGTTTTATCTTACACACAATATATAAACAAAACTCAGGAGTTGTTGTGTTTCTGAACTGAACACATTTTGTGTATGCGAAAATCATGCGTCTTGTGCAAATTTTCCTGTAAATGTGTTTATTTTTTCTTGTGCAGACAACACTCTGATTTTGACCACTTTTTCCCTGAAGTGAATGCAATACCAAGACTGGTACGCTTTCTGAAAAATATCCATTGTGGTCTAAATGACAAATCAAATCCGCAGTAATCCCTGAAAGCGACGGCAAAGTGAATTAGGACTCTGTTGTTTGACGTTAAAATCCTTTTGTAAACTAAATGGGTCAGGACTAATTTTAGACATGTTTCAGGGGACCTTTTTGAAGTGTAGACTTTTCTTCACATTATCCCCTCTTGCTCTTTCTCTCTGTTCCAATCAGAGCCATCACACGAAAATGGAAATGTATTATCCAATATTATCCTCTATCATGGGGCAGTGGTGGTCTAGTGGTATAGGGCGCTGGATTGCTGATCCAAAGGTTGGGGGTTCGAGTCCCACTCTCCACAGGGTTGTCACTGTCCCCCCCCAGTGCGGCTAACTGGGTTATCAAAGGCGGGCCACTGTCTATGGTGTGAGGCATGTAAAAGAACCATTGCTGACTTTCGTAAAGAATAGCTGCAAAGTCGTCAGCGTGTTTCTGTCCCTTGCTAAAAGGGTTGTGACAGGAAGGGCATCCGACGTAAAAACCTCTGCCAAATCAAACATGCGAATCAGATGATTCACTGTGGCGACTCCCGAGTAAAAGGGAAAAAGCCAAAAGGAAGACAGACAGACATGTTGTAGATCAGGAGTCGGGAACCTATGGCTTGCTGGATCTGTCTCTCAGATAAATTAGGTGGCTTTTCTTAACAGAATAACGAATACATCATTTCACTGTCATTTAAATAAAAATACAAAAAAAGCCATCAAATAAAACAAAAACACATGAATAAATCTCGCGCATTTAAATCTATACATCTATTTTCAGTGCCACATGTCACTGTGGCGTGCAGCGGAGAGCTAATCCTTTCTTTACGCCAGTATGTGAGCGGGTCCGATACCTTGAAACTGTAATTTTATTGGATTATAACAACAGCCACGGACTGTGCTTGTTGTTTTTGAGGAAAGAGATCAATTTCCTTGTTTTGATCAGGTCATTTGCATAAAGCCAAACACAGCTGGCAAGCAAACACAAATGGACAGACATGGAAAAACTTCAACCCGCAGACCAGCTGATTGCCAAAACTTGGGACGCGCTTCCTGTCACACACCAAACACTGCAGCGTGTGAGTCCTGTTGTATTGACCATGTTTGGCTCCACATGCGCACGCTAGCGGTTCTTCTCACTTGAAAAACATCAAGACCAACCTGCGGTCACATGTAACAGATGGAGGCCTAAAGCGCCTGCATGAAGCTGAACCTCACCACATATCAACCAGACTATAAAGCCATCAGCAAAACCATGCAGCACCAGAAGTTACATTAATAGTAAGAAGTACTTTTCTTATTAATAAATAACTTCATTATGACAATGTCATTTAAAATTAATTCAGTCTTATTATACTCTCAAATTGTTGGTTTTCTTTTTCAATTAAGTTGTATTCAGTATTAATACACACACAGTATATGGCTCTCAGAGGATTCGATTTTAAAATATGTCTTTTTTTTTTGGCTCTCTTAGTCAAAAAGGTTCCTGACCCCTGTTGTAGATTATTTACCATCCATATATGTTGAAGATGAAGCCTTTGTTCTCCACTGTACATGCATAACGATCTTCTAAACAGAAATATAGTCATAGAAAAATATAAAGAGGCCGGTGGTGTAGTGCTTAGGGTGTTGCATTCATGATTTGAAGGTTCTGTGTTCAAATCTGAGTTAGACCCTCACTGTGCTAAGACCCCTGGGCAAGGTCTCAACCACAAGTGTGCCTCTGTTCAGCCAGCAGTTTAAAAGGGTAGCAATAAAAATATATTGGGAAGGTAACCTGCGATGGACTAGTGTCCCATCCAGGAGGAGTTGAACTCCTAGTCGCTTCACGTGACGGAAATCGGGATAAGCACCGGTCAGATAAGCCACTCTGGCTCGGTTTAAAAAGCCCAAAGGACTTTACCTTAGCTTGCAAAATATAAAGGTGGTGGCATAGCGGTTAACACTTCTGCCTCTCAGCAAGAAGGTCCTGGGTTGGGATCTCAGACAGAGGCGTTTCTGTGTCGAGTTTGCATGTTCTCATCTTGCTTGTGAGGGTTTCCTCCAGGTACACTGGTTTCCTAGTACAACCCAACGACGTGCTCATCATGCTAACTGGATGTTGCCTCTAAGTGTGAATGGTTGCATGTGTAAGTTGCCCTATCCTTCTGATCAGGGTGTGCCCTGCCTGTTTCTGACCTGTGACGGCTGGGTGAGCTATCAAGGGTGTACTCTGCCATCACCCAAAGTCAGCTGAGATGGACGGCAGCCTTCTTCCAACCCTAATTAGGTTTAAGCAGCTCAGAAAATGAATGAATGAATAATAATATATAACCATTAAGCGTTAAAACCTTAGTGTAAGGGGTAGTGGTGACCCAATGGTAGTGTGGGTAGGGTGCTGGATTACTGATCCCATTGTTGGGGGTTCAAGCCCCACTATCACAGGGTTGTCTCTGCAGTGCCCACAATGCAGGTTACTGGCTTATCAAAAGTCCGGTCATGTCTCTCACTCTTTATATTGAGAAGTGTAAAAGAACCATAAGTTTCATCAAAAGTAGGCTGCATAGCCGTCAGGTGTCAGAGGTTGAGAGATACCTCTTCTTCTTCTTCTTCTTCTTCTTCTTCTTTTCCTTTCGGCTGTTCCCTTCAGGGGTCGCCACAGCAAATCATCTGCCTCCATCCCACCCTATCCTCTGCATCTTCTTCTCTTACGCCAATTACCTTCATGTCCTCCTTCACCACATCCATAAATCTTCTCTTTGGTCTTCCTCTAGGCCTTCTGCCCAGTACAGTGGTTCTTAACCTTGCTGGCGGTACTGAACCCCACCAGTTTATTCAACGAACCCTTCTTTATTGAAAAATAAAATGATTTTTTTTCAAATTCAAGACATAGGTACATGTTTTACTGGGGAACCAAAATGAACCGTACATTAACATCACTGTGTTCAAAGAACCAAACCAATAGTGAACACATACTGAATACTGAATACATGAACTCCCCCATCACAACTACTTACATTTTTATTTGAGGTGCGCATCTGAGTGCGTGCACGCTCATCTGTGTGTGTGCGCGCACGTCTGTATTTTTGTGTATTTGTTCTATTTACATCTTATGCATTATTTTTGAATGTTTATTCATTATTATAAGCATTTATAGTATCCAATGTGTATTTATTGATATTATATCCACAAACATATGTATGTATATGTCAGTCAGTGGGAGTTGATCCTACTTTGCAAATCATGCAGATAGGACGCTGAATAGCATCACGTTCCGTTATATATGTGAATCCATGTTGTACATATTCGTCCGACCACTTTCTTTTTTGCTGAACAGAGTATGGATTAAAACATTGAGAAAGAAATCACACGACGTACCATCGCAACAGTCACAAGTCGACTACTGAGCGCACCAAATTTCCTGGAGCACAGATTGGCCAAGCAATGTAGCACGATCACCTGCAGCCAATGATGGCCAAGCGGGGCATGTCGTCATGAATATGAGCTGAGTGTATGTCTTGACCTCTGCCGAACCCTTAAGACTGACTCACCGAACCCCTACGGTTCGATCGAACCCAGGTTAAGAACCACTGGCCTAGTAGTTCCAACCTCAGCATCCTACTACCAATATATTCACTATCCCTCCTCTGTACATGTCCAAACCATCTCAATCTAGCCTCTCTGACTTTGTCTCCAAAACCTCTAACATGTGCTGTCCCTCTGATGTGCTCATTCCTGATCCGATCCATCCTCGTTACTCCCAAAGAGAACCTCAACATTTTCATCTCTGCTACCTCCAGCTCTGCGTCCTGTCTTTTCCTCAGCGCCACTGTTTCTAACCCATACAACATCGCTGGCCTCAACACTGTCTTGTAGACTTTTCCTTTCATTAGGTTGAGAGATACCGACGAGGTATATTTGGACTCACCTCCACACATGGCTTGGGCTCTGGAGTCACCCATCATGAGAGGGGCTGGACCTTTTTCCATTCTGGAACTATGAATGTATTTTTATTTAAACTTTTATGCGGGATGTTGTATAAGTGTGTAAGAGAAATAAATCTGTTCAGGGTGTGCTGTTCGAGGAAATGAATCAACACATTTGCCGTGTCACATACAGACTCACCTTATTAATGAGCAAAAGAAAGTGTGTGTGTGTGTGTGTGTGTGTGTGTGTGTGTGTGTGTGTGTGTGTGTGTGTGTGTGTGTGCTGTGTGTGTTCCTGATTACTGATTACCTGTCTCCCAGCAACATAGCAAAAGGTCAGTAGAAAAGAAAAAGCACAAACAAGAATGTGTGTGCGAGTCTGTGTGTGTGTGTGTGTGTGTGTGTGTGTGTGTGTGTGTGTGTGTGTGTGTGTGTGTGCATGTGTGTATCGTGTTGTGTATGTTGTGTGAGTGTATAATTAATAATGCTGTAGTTCCTGTGTAGAGTTTCAGCTTCGATCAATGCATCCTGTCCGTCTGCTGTAATATCAGCCGGGTATGTGTCGCTGAGTGTAAGGCGACATCATTTCACACACACACACACACACACACACACACACACACACACACACACACACACACACACACACACACAGTGATGTCCACAGATTAGCCCTCTTCTCCAATCCTATCTTATGCATCAGTTTCTCAGAACAAAAAATGACAAACCTCCTCCTTGTCCTTTGTATTTTCTCTCTTTCTCTCTCTCTCCCCTCTCTCTCGCTCTCTCCACCCACTCTCTCCTCTACATCTCCCTCTCCCCCTCTTTCTTTCTTGCTCTCGTTTACATCTATCTTCTTTCTTTCTTTCTTTCTTTCTTTCTTTCTTTCTTTCTCCATCTTTCATCTGTCTTTCTTCTTCTCTCTCCTCTACATCTCTTTATCTTCTACATTTTTCTTTTGTTTTCTTCCATCTCTCTCTCTCTCTCTCTCTCTCTCTCTCTCTCTCTCTCTCTCTCTCTCTCTCTCTTTCTCACTCTACATCTTTGTTTCGCTCTCTTGTTCCTCTATCCCCTTTTTTTCTTTTTTGGCTCTTCTTTCCGACATCTTTCTCTCTACATCTTGCTCTCTCTCTCCCCCCTCTTTTCCGCTTTTTCTCTTTCCTCTACATCTCTCTCTCTCTCTTTCTCTCTCTCTCTCTCTCTCTCTCTCTCTCTCTCTCTCTCTCTCTTCTACATTTTTCTCTCTTTCCTCTACATCTTTCTCTCCCTCTTCTGTCGGAAACTCAGGCCCTTTTAAAAGTCGACATAACACCAGTGGGAAGTCGGGTACCCATAGATTCCTTCTGGTATTCTTGTCCAATTTACTCGAATGACAACCAAAACTTAGTAAAAATAAAAGAGACTATCATGCCAGATGAGAAGAAGCAGGTTTCCTTTATTTCATTGGGCTTTTAATCATTAATCATAACCACAAAAATCAGCTGCCAATCCGCCAGTGCGTCAGTCAGTTTGTCTATCAGTCTAAAAGTCTCCAGAGAAACCCCTTCTTATATCTCCTGAGCACTTCCGCTTTTAATTTGTATACGCCGAGTCAGCCCCCCAGTGATGAGTCAATTTCCTCTTATAATTCATGTTTAAGCCATTTTCATACCTCTTATCTTAATTTGTTTATTTTTCCTATTTCCCCTTGTTTTCTCCTTTCTCCTGACGCCACCCATGATCTGATGTCACCCACCACTTGGTGATATCATTTCCTCTCATAAAAATGCCCCTTATTTTTAGGATGAATTCGGATTTTTAAAATAAAAATTGCCACATACTTATAAGCGCTTTCTTCCTTATCAGATTTATTTGGCTGCCTTCACTCGAGCTGATTACACGGATTATCTTGACACCACTTCATTCCATTATGTGTAAGTACCTTATTCTTCCTTTCATCTTAAATGACTTAATCCTTATCGAAGATAGTAAATATAAAATGTATAGCTACCATTATACTTTATATACGTTAAACTGTGTGATTATTATTGATGTAATTTCATCGTCATTAGTGTACCAATGTTGTATATTGCTAAAATGTAAGTACATATCCTGGGCCCAAAGCCTGTATGCGTTCCATGAGATGTTCCTGCTGCCTTTGTGTCAGATTGTACTTCATTATACATTCACAGGACATGCACCATTCTTTTTCATTCCATTTTTTTTTGTTTCCTTTCTTTAGCTCAGTCAGCTTGTCGTTCCCTTTTTAGGAAAAGGAGCGTCATGCAACATCACCATCCCACTCAATCATCGATACTGTCCGCTGATCTCTTTGACTTCCTCAAATTTCCAACAGCTGCTCAATTTCAGCCTGCCCCTCCTGTCACCCATGAACTGGCCATTCGATCTCAGCCAGAGACCTGTGGCCAGTCCACCCAGACTGATGGTTTTACTTCTGATGGCTTTTCTACCGCTTCGTCCTCCCCTCCAAATTTCCCCTATACAGTGGTACCTTACTTGACGAAAGTCTCACCAAACGAAAAATGCAGGTTATGAAATGCTTTTTCCTAATATTTTTGTCTCTGGATACGAAACAAGTTCACGTTGCAAAAGCGCCATCTTAAAAATTCAAACGCGCCATTCAAACATTCAAACAATGCGTGAGTAGCTTTCCCATTGGTTGTCTCCCAACACCCCACCCCACTGACCTCCCATTGTCTAGGAGAGAGATGAATCTCCATAATACAGTACTTACCCATAATGCTTTTCGTGTGCCTTCAACCCATTGTTCAACACACGTGTGAAGGATAGTTGTACAGTTGGTTCGTGAGTTTCGTGAGTTTTTTTTTTGAGTGTGCTTATTGCGGTGTTATTTTTCATTATTAATCATGAGCCCCAAGAAAGTGATTCCCGGTGAGACTGAAAAGAAGAAGCGAGCTCCGTTATCAATAAAAGTAAAACAGGAGGTGATAAAAAAATATAAAAGTGGGATTCGGTTGAGTGAAATCTCAAAGGAGTATGGCCGAAACCTCTCTACAATCGGGACAATATCGAAGCAGAAGGAGGCATTAAAAGCGGAGATACAGTGACGGAGGCGATTATTTCGGAAAAAGCAACCGCCATATTTAAGGACCTTGTGAAGGAGGGTGGGGGTTCTTCAGACCAGCAACCCCAGGACTTACAAGCATCGCATGGGTGGTTCGAGAGATTTAAAAAAAGGTAAATAATTTTCTTTTACTTTTGAGCACACATTTCATACGTTTCATACAAAATTGGTGAACTTTTATAATCTTTAAAGGGTTTATGGGGGTAGTCTTGGGAGCCTTGGAACAAATCACACGTTTCACGTGTAAAATGCTGTTCAATTTACGAAAAATGCAGTTTATGAAAAAGGTGCTGAAACGGATTAATTTCGTAAAATGAGGTACCACTGTATTCCTCTGGCTTCTCCTGAATACAGTGTTCTTCTCCGCAGCCTCTCACTATTGATTGGCCTATAACTGATTTGTAATTTCATTCAATAAATTTTATCTTTTCTTCTTTTAGTTTCTGTGTGGTAATTTCTCATAGTAGACTAATATCAATAGCCATATATGGTCATTATAAAGTTACATATCATTGGGACACCTGCATTAGTCCAAGCTAATTAATCTGATTAACTGCTCATTAAGATGTATGCCATTTTACCGAATACCTGCCACTGATATGAAAAAATATTGCTAAAACTTCAAGCAAAATATGAACTTAAGGCATAGTATAGAATTTTCCAGACATTTCTTCCTCAAGCTTTTAGTGAACAGTTTGTCTGCACATTGTTCAAATAGCAGCAGCCCCCTCCCCATCTCTCCCACCTCCCTTTTTTCTTTCTTTGTCTCTTCCTGCCAGTTTCTCTTACTGTATGCAAAGGGTATTTGTAAGGCACAAGGCATATACCAGCATTAGGTCACTGTAACCTTGACCTTTGACCCCACTTAAAGAAAAAAGATGGCCCGGGACACATTTCCGATATGCTTACCTTCACATAAACCAAACATTATTCTTATACATCTTGGATAAGAGGAGTATCATGTACTATTAACCTTTTGACCTTGACCTTTGAACCCACTTAAAGAGAAAAAGCTTGTACTATAGCGAGAGCGGGGCCTTCAGAGATGCGTGATGTCACAATGATATCTGGATTTCTCTGGCATGTGCTCTCTCTCTCTCTCTCTCTCTCTCTCTCTCTGTCTCTCTCACTCTCTGTCTTTCTCACTCTCTGTCTCTCTCACTCTCTGAACCCCTATATTTTGAGATATGCTTTCATTTGGCATCACTTTACACTTCTCCTTGCAGAAGTGAAAGAAAGCAACAGGGAGAGAGAGAGAGAGAGCGGGAGAAAGAGAGAGAGAGAGACTGGATTATAATGAGGTCAGTCACGGTGACGGTATTACATCTTATACTGAACCAATTTCTTTGATTAAACTTTTGTGTATTCATAACACTGAGCTGTGAAGGATTTTTTTTAAAACTGAGTTTTCTTGTAATTTGGTCATTGCAGGTTCCACCTGCTCGCTGAGTCGTCATTATCACAACCTGAGAGGGGGAAGATAACGGACTGTTTGACTGACATTAAAATAATAAGCCCTAATTACGCAGTCTTCAACTTCTCACCAAACACAGTTGTGGTGTTTTTATGGTTTAAGGAATAGTACAATACAGGATCTCTTCAAAGTTGATGCAGTGTGAGCCATATTGTTCAGTTCATCATCATCAGTTCATTTTCTGTACCCGCTTAATCCTAACTTGGGTCGCGGGGAGGCTGGCGCCCATCCCAGCCAACTTCGGGCGAGGGCAGAGTATACCCTAGACAGCTCACCAGGCCATCGCAGGGCGGAAACACACTGACGGCTTTGCAGCCTACTTTTTTCGAAAGTCAGCAATGGTTCTTTTACATGCCTCACACCATAGACAGTGAGGGACATGGACAGCCTTTTATAACCCAGTTAGCTCCACTGGGGGATAGGGGACAGTGACAACCTTGTGCAGAGTGGGACTTGAACCCCCAACCTTTGGATCAACGATCCAGCGCCCTATACCACAAGACCACCACTGCCCCGAGCCATATTGTAATGCCTTGATTGTGATTGGTCAGAAAGCATACACACGTTTTCCCTAAAATTGTTCTCCTGTATTAAAGGGCCCGTCGTTAATTCTGGAGAAAGATTGTTTATATTTTCTTTGAGTGAACCAGCCAAACAAATGGACCCTTCGCTTCAGTGCTCCTTCAGAAGCTCCGCCCACATAAATTCATAGATGTGCATTATCACACTGCTGTCTCTACTCCAGTCAGTCAGCAACAGGATGTATTTATGCATAAGAACAATCCCACCCAGTTGTTGATTGGCTAGAATAGTATTGTGTGGATCTCCTTTAATTCCTATTTCCAGAGGCGTATGAATAATATACCTTGTTTCAGCTTGCACATAAAAAAACAAAGATATTCTAGGAATCTAAAAAAAAAAAAAATGGATTAGATTAGAATCTGTGACTGTACCTTCATCATCATCAGCATCATCTTCCACTTAATCTGGGGTCGGGTTGCGGGGTCAGCAGCCTTAGCAATGAAGTCCAGATGTCCCGCTCCCCAGCCACTGAGTCTATCTCTTCCAGAGGGACACCGAGGCGTCCCCAGACCAGCTAAGAGACATAATCACTCCAGCGTGTTCTAGGTCAACCACAGGGTCTTTTCCCAGTTAGTAATGCCTGAAACACCACACCACGGTGGCGTTCCAGAGGCATTCTAAGCAGGTGCCTGAGCCACCTCAACTGGCTCCTCTCCTCACGGAGGAGCAGTGGTTCTACTGTGTGACCATAGCTGTGGGTTGGAATGCACATCGACTGGTAAATTGAGAACTTTGCTTTGTGGTTCAGCTCCCACTTCACCACGGTAGACCAATACAAACTCTTTCAGAGGCTGCAACGATCCATTCACCTGACATTCTCCTGTGCCATCCTTACCTCACTTGTTAACAAAACTCCTCCACTTGGGGCACGTCCTCTTTTCAAACCCGGAGGGGGCATTCCACCCTTTTCTGGCTGAGAACCATGGCCTCGGACTTGGAGGTGCTGATTTTCATTCCAGCTGCTTCACACTTGGCTGTGAATCACACTAATGAGAGCTGGAGGTCCTGGACTGATGAAGTCAAAAGGAGAACATCATCTCCAAGAAGCAGAGACAAGAGCCTATGGCCACCAAACCAGAACCCATCAATGCCAGAGCTACGCCTAGAAATTCTGTCCGTAAAAATTATGAACAGAATTGGTGACAAAGGACAGCCTTGATGAACTCCAACCCTCACCGGATACTAATTCAACCTGTTGTTACCAATGTAGACCAATCTCTGGCTCCGGTGATGCAGAGACCGGATGGCCTGTAGCGACAGATCCGGAACGCTGTCCTCCCAGAGCACACCCCACAAGATAGCTCAAGGGACACAGTTGAAAGTTTTCTCTAAATCCACAAAACACTGTACCTTTAAAAGACAAAATAAAATTGTTGGGTTTAACTACGACCTTGTTCAACAAGGAATGAAGGAAGGAAGTAAGTAAGGAAGGAAGGACAGTTGGGTATCTCCAGCTGAGCAGAATGATAACATCATTTAAAATTGCTTGAAGTACCGAACACCCTCAATGCCTTATAAAATCCTTATAAATTGTTTTTATTTTCCATTCACACAAATGCATTTTGAACACTACACATTCTATTCCAAATCAAAACATGAAGTAAAATATATAAATGTTGTGTTATTCCTTGAAAGAAATTGAACAAAAGTGAATATTAGACTGTTAAAAAAAGAAGTGTCTGCCACTCCTGTGAACAGGTTTTCCAGTCCAGGATGATTGGACTACATTCCACAGGTCTTCTGTATTTCGCCTCAGAAACTGCATTTGTTACCCCAGAAGTTTTCGATTGGATTAGGGTCCGGGGATCAGGTCGGCCACTCCATAATCTCAATCTTGTTGGTCTGGAACCAAGATGTTGCCCGTTTACTGGTGTGTTTGTGGTCATTGTCTTGTTTGAACCCATTGCAAAGGCATTTCCTCTTCACCATAAAGCAGCACAACCTCTGACAAACTGTCTCCGGCCACTGGACCCAAAAAGAACAAATTACTTTCTTCAGTACACAAAATGTTTCTCTTTAGGCCAGTCAATGTGCTCTTTGGTGAAATGTAACCTCTTATGCACGTCTTTTTTTTATCAACAGTGGGACTTTCTTGTGGACAGCTCAACTTCACATAGTCTCCTTTTAATTGTAAATGGACTCACAGGTAATAGTAGATCTTCTTTGATCTTCCTGGAGCTGATTGGTGACCGAGTCCTTGATATTTTGGCTCTTCTTCCATCCATTCGAATGATAGTCTTTCACTTTTTTCCATATCTTTCAGGTTTTGGTTGCCATTTTAAAGCATTTGGGATCATTTTAGCTGAGCAGTCCATTTTCTGCACTTCTTTATGTTTTCCCCTCTCAAATCAACTTTTCATTCAAGGTATGCTGTTCTTTTGAACGAAGTCTGGAACGACCCATTTTCCTCAGCATTTCAGAGAAAAGTGCTCTATAAGCAGCAGGTACAACATTTGCTGCCATCCTTTCTTAAATAAGGACGATAATTGGCACGTGTTTTTCAAAGAATGAATGATGTCACTAATTGAACTCCACACTGCTATTAATTTGCACACGCTCCTTTTGATTAGTGATTTAATTACACGGTATCAGCAGGTCATGACTGTTGAGTCTATTGGATTATTGGATTCTATTTAGCCTACTACACCTTCTGGTAAGTTATTTACCATGTAGTCGTATCATTTCTACCAAAAAATGGTCATTGATCAGGTTAGTGATGTTTTGGCTGTTATTTTGAACACAACTGTAATCTAAAGTTTCTCTCTCTCTCTCCCCTCCTCCTCCTATTCCCTCTCTCCCCCACCCCTCACCTTCTTCTCTTCCTCCACCTCTCTCTATCACCTCTATCCCTCCCCTCTCCCATGCTGTCGCCCTCACTACTCTGTCCCTCCTCTCTCCTTCTCTCCACTCCCCCCTCTTCCTGTCCTTCCCTGTCTCTGCACTCCCCTCCTCTCTCGCTCGCCCCTCCCACCTCCCCTCCCCCTCCCCTCTCTCCCCTCTTCCTCCCATTCCCTCTCTGCCCCCATCTCTTTCTCGCTACCCCTCTCCCTCTCGGCCCCCCTCCCCCTCTTATTTCTCTTTTCACTGTATCCCTAGCTAAAGGCCAAAAAGAAGACATGGTCACATTTCCCATCTGCCTGGATTATGAAAATCAAACTGCTGTGCAAAAATCCTCTGGATCAGATAAGAAAGTGAAATGAACGAACTGCTCAGTTCTGCTTGCTCAGGCAGAAAATTTTTTTTTTTTTTTTTTTGCATCTTTAACTTCATAAGTGGTTATCAGCATTGCAGTGTTTATGTTTTGCAAGTCTATCATTATTTACGGTAATTAAAAGAGTAGCCTATGTTGGGCTCCCTTGATATGGCAGGTTCGAATCCAGGTTGACACATGCAGCTGTCCGTGGCCGAGAGTTCATAGGAGCCAATTGACTGAGCTCTTCTAGAAGGGAGGGATTTCATACACTCAGCTCCATCACTCTAGCGGATAGGTATCTGTGAGCTCCTGAATACAAACCAGCAAGCGGATAGCGATTTCCTGCCGAGTGAGATTTGCAAATGTGGGTGGCGGCAACGCGTTTTATAGAGAGGGCACATGCTTGATTACGCCCTTTCCTGATTGAACATGAGAGGGAGGCAATATAGCAAGAAGTTCTTGGGTTCCAATTCCTATTTGGGTTGGTTTCATCCCTCTAATCCATTTTCCTTCCACATTCAAGGCTGTTCCAAATCACCCCTGGGTGTGAGTGTGTTGGGATAAGTAAGCTGTTCAGGGTGTACTCTGATGTCTTCGCTCTGACTCTTGGTGAGCCTGTGCCCATGGGAGCCACCTGTTAATTCAGATATGCTTTTCTGCTCAACATGTTTGTAAGGAGCAATTACTTGAGCTGAGTTTCAGGATAAAGGTATTTATTCTAATTTGATTTTATCTTCTATTTTATTTCATATCAAAATAACTTAAAATTCTCCATGCACTTCTCCATGCTTTATCATTACAGACTTTGCGTCAGCCGAACCATCTGAACTTGATAATCCAAGCTTGTGCTCCATAAGTGAAATGCACTTTCTCTACTGCATGCAGGCAATTACCGGTTCAAAGCCACCTGAACATCTCATCAACGTTTTCAGCGGCAACAAATCATCGCTGCTTGCGTGAGGACATATGATTTATTTTGAGAAACTGTGACTCTGTGTCCATAATAAACAACCAGATAAATTCTCCAAAGCATCCTTCTCTTTCTCTCGCTCTCTCCTCCTCGGCTGGATTGAAATTGACATGGTCAGATGCAGTGTGATGAATATAATCGGCATCGATTTCAGCCGAGGTATTTAGAGCAACCCATCTGCATTTCTTAACACTGAATCATACGCTCAGCCGAGCCAGGGTGTCATAAACTATTACCACACAAGAGGAACGTGAAGACCCAACAACTACTAAACAAAAAAAAGTGTTTGTTTGTTTGTGTGTGTGTGTGTGTGTGTGTGTGTGTGTGTATGCATAATTACAATTTTATTTTGGTCCTATGATAAGCATTGATGCAGAACAGCCTTCATTTTAAACTCTCTCTCTTTTTTCTCTCTCATACACACACACACACACACACACACACACACACACACACACACACACAACATTAACACATTTATCTTTCTCTGCACCTACTTTTGCTGAGATGAGTATAAACCTGAGCTATATGTAATTCTAAACATGATTCTCCCACCACCATGCTTCAGTCTGCTTCTATTTTTGCTTTCAGGATTTTTGTCAAGCATACAGTTTGTTCAAATTTGCGCACTAAATAACCTTTTTAAATCCCTTTACTGAGTCCGTAACTTGCCAATAAACCTCATCCAATCATTTGCCAAATTACTTTATCCTTTAGGGTTGCCAGGAGGCTAGAGGCTGTCTCAGCCAAGTTTAGCCTGAACTGCTGGTCAACACACACACACACACACACACACACACACACACACAGACACAGACACTCATAACTATTCATGAAAAATGTGTGGTGATGCTGGAGTGAGCTGTGCCATCCTTTGCTCCACATAAATGGCTGAATTACTTATGAGCAAGACACCTAACCCCCAAGTGCTCTCAGGGCACCCAATGTGTGTGACAGCAAACTACTCCGAGTGTGTGTACTGACTGTGTACATGTGTGTGAGTGTGCTCACTTTGAATGGGTTAAAATCAAATTAAATTAATTTCCCTTATGGGATTAATACAGTATATCAAATTAAAAAAATACAGTATATCAAATAAAAAAAACATCACATTCACACCTTGGGCCAACTTAAAATGTCTTTAGACTGCTGGAGGAAACCAGAGGAAACAGAACCTTCTTGCTGTACAGCACATTTGATAATATCTTCGTTTCAGACAAGACGTCTTCTCATGCATTGTTAGAATCAGTGGCATCGCTTACCAACAGGCAAGGTAGGAAAGTGGCCTCCAGGCCAGTAGGGGCCCCCAATGCCTATTACGCTTTAAACTACAGCAGTGGCAGTGTTTTTTTTTTTTTTTGTTTTTTTTTATGAATACTGGTTACAGGGTCCCCTTGTGCATTCTAACTTCGGGCCCCAACAGACTCTAGCCTCACCACTGGTTACAATGTCAGCTTATTTTCCAGCGCCTCTGCACCTTCCTAGCCATCCGGTTGCCGTGGCTTTAGTGACTGCAGTTCCATTAACTCGATCTCACAAGCCTCTGAGGAGTTGTCTACCAAACATTGGCTCCAGCAGATAAAGAACTAGAACAGCCTTTAAGATGGCAACAAGGTCAAATGTAGATGGAAGATCAACGAGGTCATGACTGGGACAGAGACATTTGACAGGCTCAGATTCAGTACTGGAGAAAGAAAAGAGAAAGAATTGAAACAGAAAGTGCTTTAATACCGAAGTGTGGAATAAAAGTTTATAAACTTCTACACAGCCTATGCAATGAATCTTTATGTATTCAACCCTAGGCGAGATTTGTGTGTGTGTGTGTGTGTGTGTGCGTGCGTGTGTGTGGTATATCCAAGGGGTCATATCATATCAGGCTATTGTTTGTGCGTGGGTGCATTCATCATCTATTAATTCACTGACTGTCAATTTCCAATATATGTGTATGTTAATGTGTGTGTGTGTGTGTGTGTGTGTGTGTGTGTGTGTGTGTGTGTGTGTGTGTATGTGTGTGTGTGTGTGTGTGTGTGTGTGTGTGTGTGTGTGTGTGTGTGCGGCGTGCGCTGTGCCCCTTGCTTCCCTCATTAAAATGCAGACAGAAATGTTAGTAATGGCTTTCTCCCTGTGTGTGTGTGTGTGTGTGTGTGTGTGTGTGTGTGTGTGTGTGTGTGTATGAGAGAGAGAGAAAGAGAGAGAGAGAGAGAGATAGAGAGAGAGAGAGAGAGAGAGAGAGGAAGTCTGTGGCTGGGAGGGTTATCCATGTATATATAAAGGGTATTTTCCATTTTGCTTTTTCTGATTCCTATTAAAGGTGTGATCTGTAAATTGTAACTGTGGCTCTAGATCTGAATTTCTAGATTATATTCTATTTTAAAGAAATTAAATTAAAACTGGGGTTTATAACATATCTGTGAAATCGCTCTGGTTAGTTTTATACATTTCAGGCTTCTGATTTGATCTTTTGGCTCAGAAATTAGCTTTGCAGCACGTTTAAGTATTTTAATATTTTCTTGATTGATTCTTTTTACTTGAATATTAATGCATGTACTGCAGATTACAAACACATTCTAAAGAACAATCCATTCATTCATTGCCTGAACCGCCTAATCATAATTAAGGTTGTGGGGAGGCTGGTATCCATCTCAGCCGACTCTGGGCGAGGGCGGGGTACATCCTGGACAGCTTGCCAGACCATCACAGGGCTGGCACTCACACAACCATTCATACTCACACTTAGGGGGATTTGACCAGCAACCTACTGTGCATGTTTTTGGACAAGAGGAAACCAGAGTGCCCTGAGGAAACTCAGGCAAGCACGGGGAGAACATGCAAACTCCACACATAAATGCCTGAGCTGGGAATTGAACACAGGACTTTCTTGATGTGAGGCTGACATATTAAACATTCTGCCACTACGCCGCCCTTTTCTAAGGAATGATTATAATCATTCAGCTTTTATAGCATAGCTGTCCAGGGTGTACTCTGTCCTCGCTCCGAGTTGGCTGAGATGGGTGCTAGCCTCCCTGTGACCCTATTTAGAATTAAGCGGTTCAGAAAATGAATTAGTTAATAATGTTACCGTGGATAACCACATAAACAGCTGCATTATAATTGCATTTAAAAGGAGAAGTACTATAAGTATTCGTAGGACTGTGATGCCGGGAGCATTCAGTCACATCCAAAGATGCAGAAGACAGAGTAGGGTGATGAGGTTTATTGTTACACAGAGCAGGCATTGGAGTACATTGGAGTACATTGGAGAATCGTAGTCACCGTAGAGGTGAGGGGAAACACAAAAACCAAAATTACTAAGGGGAACTTCAGAGCGGGAACTAGTCGTGCACGGAGCTGAGAACCAGGAGCCAGAGAGATCATGGAGAAATGGGATTGATTTGAGGGTCAATCTTCTCGCGCTGGGAGGAGTGCGCCACTCCTCTTTATAGCCCGGTGATGACTGAGTGAAATCAGGTGTGCTGCTCCAGACTCTGCCCGTGAGTGACAGCCATGCCCCTCACCAGCGTCTACAGTGCATAAAGAGAGAACAAGAGAGTTAAAAGCTGCCAATTTCAGAGCCACTCCCAACACAGACTATAACAAGTACAGTGCTACCTCACCTTATGAAATTAATCCGTTTCAGAGCTTTTTCCGTAACCTGCATTTTTCGTAAGTTGAACCGCATTTTACATGTAAAACGCTGATTCATTCCAAGGCTCCCAATACTACCCCCTAAACCCTTTAAAAATTATAAAAGCATACCTTTTAAGACCTTCTTCTGCTTCAATATCGTACCGATGATAGACGGGTTTGGCCATATTCCTTTGTGATATCACTCAAGCCCGTTTCTTCTTCTCACTCACACCGGAAATGTGTGTGTGTGTGTGTGTGTGTGTTGACCATGTCTTCTTGGCAGAGTTATAATCTTACAAATATTTCTGGAAGGTTAAAAGCCTGAGTCAAGAAATAAAGCATAAAACAACCGTAACTCTGTCCAGTTCAGTTCATTTTCTGTAACCGCTTCATCCTAATTAGGGTCGTGGGGAGGCTGGTGCCCATCCCAGTCAACTCAGGGCGAGGGCAGAGTACACCCAGGACAGCTCACCAGGCCATCACAGGGTGGAAACACACTGACGGCTTTGCAGCTACTCTTGTCGAAAGTCAGCAATGGTTCTTTTACATGCCTCACACCATAGACAGTGAGAGACATGGCCGGCCTTTGATAACCCAGTTAGCTGCACTGGGGGGGGGGCAGTGACAACCTTGTGGAGAGTGGGACTTGAACCCCCAACCTTTGGATCAGCGATCCGGCGCCTTATACCACTAGACCACCACTGCCCCTTGTAACGCTGTCCTTTACACGAAAAGCATCATGGTGGATTCAGCTCTATAATAGGCAATGGGATGTAGATGCATCCTCCTAGGCAATGGAATCCCTGTCCAAGATGGTGTCAGGTGGACCTGCCCAAGATGGCGCTTGAGTGAAGACAGCTCAGTTGTTAGCCAATGGGAGGCCAGCGGGGCGGGATGTTTGAACGTCATTGATGGGAGAGCAGCTCGTGCATTGTTTGAATGTTTGAATGGCACGTTGTAATGTTTGAATGGCGCGTTTGAATTTTTAAGATGGCGCTTTCGTAACGTGAACTTGTTTCATATCCTAAAACAAAAAATTTTAGGAAAATGCTTTTTATAACCTGAATTTTTCATTTGGTGAGACTTTCATGAAGTGAGGTACCACTGTGCAAGTATAATCACAGGTATGACAATCCCTGTATCATTTAATCATTCAAGCTTCAGGGATCGATGTCTATTCCTCGTGATTGCATGTAGACGTAGATAGATAGATAGTACAAGTATAAGTAGTAATAACTTATACAGTATACTTTCAAAGAACGGGGCGCTACCTGTTCCGAGGGAAGGTGAAGGATTTGGAGTAAGGCTGTATCAACTTATAAACGTTCCCTTTAACTAAAGTCCTGCTACCCTATTGTTGAATAAATGTGGGCACACACTGTTTGTTTTCTTTTATTTCTGTAACCCAAGGAGCACATGTAGAAATCGGAGTCCCTGCAAACAGTAAATGCAACTGGGCATGACTCTTCTGAAGAAAACACTAGACCAAGTCTATTCAGTTTGAACTACATGTAGCACTGGCGTTTCTTTTACACTGACCAATCATGTGCTTCCTTCACCCAGGGATTGTGTATAACAGTCTGAAGAATCATAAAATACAGAGAACCTAGCTGAGCACGATTCCAGTGTTCTCTTGAGGCCTGATGATGCAATGTAATGTCTGAGCAGGCGTTGGGGGTGTTGAAAACTTTGCACGTGGGATTTTTTTTTTTTTTGCTCAAGTTGAATTGCAATCACATTCAATGTACACAAAATCAAAAGGTAAAACCTAACAACTACTATTTTTATCATTATTGTTATCAGTGCTTGGTGAGTGATGGATGTCGTTTCACTTAAATACTAAATTCCCCGTAAAAGGTGTCATGGAACGTGTTGGGGAATTCTCTTATTTGTTCGGCTCCTGTTAATGTGTAGCATCTTTGTAAACAGAAGCGAGTCTTTCGGGAATACAGTTGCACAAATTTTCCAGAACATCGCACATGTTTTTCCTGGCCATTGAGTCCAGGTGGGAGCTCATTTTTAGCAACACACACACACACACACACACACACACACACACACACACACACACACACACACACACAGAGAGAGAGAGAGAGAGATATCTTTGATTTTTAAAAAGACACTTTTTGTTGCAGTTATTAGCAATATAAAAATATTAATGTCAAAAACATGCAAAGTTCTTAATGCACATGAGGGTCTTTTTGATTCCTCTTGCTTGTGTGTGTGTGTGTGTGTGTGTGTGTGTGTGTGTGTGTGTGTGTGTGTGTGTGTGTGTGTGTGTGTGTGTGTGTGTGTCCTAGTGAGTGCTGATAAAGAAATGAAGGAAAGAAGGAGTCGTCAGTAGAAGCAATTTGTGAATGTTCTCAGCAATATAATTGTAGTTTTCATTTTGGTGGCAGAATGATGAGCCAACAGCTTTTCCAAATGCCCCCGTGATGTCTGCTGGTTCTTAAAAACCTTCTAAATCGCTAATGTTCAAAAATCTCACGGACTTGAACACCCAGTGTCACAATTCCTAACCTACATCATGGAAAAATGCAGTGGGACATCATTCATTTATGCATTCATTTGCCAAACTGTATAATCTTTCTAGAGTTATTGGGGGGGGTATCTCAGTGAGTGACATCAGGGTAAAACCTGAACATCTTACCTATCCCCACTGCAAAGCGATTTGATTGTCACGGACTGTTAAAATACATAGAAATAAACTAAATTCTAATTTAGATGCGTTTTTCTTGAGTTTCCTTTACAGAGTATGGTTTACTTATGCTCCGTTACTTCCATTCAGTCTCAGAAATAAGGCGGTTTCATAGACGCTATTAGCTACACAGTGCTATTAGCGTAGCTCGTTGCACAGAGCTCGTAGCCTGAATTGCCTCTCTTATCATCAAAATATGTAAATATAAAATATAATCTCTTTTTAGTTTCCTTTTCATTATATTTCTGCATACCTTAACTCTTAAATAGAGTTAAGACCTCTGCTCATGCGTGCACTCAGAAGTCATCTGCATCCGTCATTATTTTTCAAAAAAAAGAAAGAAATAATAGTGTTTAAGTGTATGTTTTTTTTTTCTCTCTCTCTGTGTAGTACATACTAAAACCTTGATAGCCCTCAGGCTTTATGGCTGTCACTGGATTGAAAACTCAGCTTTACATTCCGTTTCAGGGACTGTACAGTGGCATCCACCTTGCCATTTGAATGTAATTTTTGATTATCCACCTCTCAAAATTGTGAGAATGCTTAAAATCAGTAAAATTAAAAAAATAATAATAAAGTACATTACTTAAAATCTTATCTCTAGGGGTAGTGGTGGTCTAGTGGTATAGGGCGCTGGATCGCTAATCCAAAAAGGTTGGAGGTTCAAGTCCCACTCTCCACAAGGTTGTCACTGTCCCCCCCCACAGTGCGGCTAACTGGGTTATCAAAGGCGGGCCATGTCTCTCACTGTCTATGGTGAGAGGTTCATGTAAAAGAACCATTGCTGACTTGCGAAAAGAGTAGCTGCAAAGTCGTCAGCGTGTTTCTGTCCCTTGCTAAAAGGGTTGTGACAGGAAGGGCATCCGACATAAAAACCTCTGCCAAATCAAACGTGCAAATCAGATGATTTGCTGTGGCGACTCCTGAGTAAAAGGGAAAAAGCCGAAAGGAAGACAGACTTAAAATCTTATCTCTAACCAAAAGTCCTTTTCGATCTTGTTTTGGAAATGATATACAGGGATCCCTCACTTTCAGCGGTTGAGACCGCGATCCCCCCACAACCGTCAAATTCCGCGAAGTAGGATCAACCCCACGACTGACGTATACGTACATGTATATGTGTATATAATATCAATACATACATATTCAATGCTATAAATGCTTATAATAACAATTAAACATTCAAAAATCATGCATAAGATGTAAATAAAATATAAATAAACTCACATACACATACATTTTTATGTGAGTTGTGCATTTGAGTGTGTGCACACGTGTCTGTGTGCGCGTGCACACACTCAAATGCACACCTCATATAAAAATGGAAGTTGTTTTGATGGGAGGTTTTGGATTTTTTTTTTTGTTTGTTTAGGGGTTTCTTTTGCACAATTGGCCTTATTTTGTGGCATTTTTCTTAACTTGTCCCCATTCTTCCTTAATTTCCTTATTTTTAAATTTGATTAATATTTTAAAAAAAAAACGTAACGCACTGAATTGATGCGCAAAGCAGCGAGAGATCCCTGTACTATGTAAGAACAGAACATGTAAAATTTTTAATATAATAAAATGGTGTATGTATGTATATATATATATATATATATATATATATATATATATATATATATATATCTTCTTTTACTTTCGGCTGCTCCCTTCAGGGGTCGCCACAGCAAATCATCCGCCTCCACCTCACCCTGTCCTCCGCATCTTCTTTTCTGACTCCAACGACCTTCATGTCTTCCTTCACCACATCCATAAATCTCTTCTTTGGCCTTCCTCGAGGCCTTCTGCCTGGTAGTTCCAACCTCAGCATCCTACTGCCAATATACTCACTATCCCTCCTCTGTACATGTCCAAACCATCTCAATCTAGCCTCTCTGACTTTGTCTCCAAAACATCTTACGTGGGCTGTCCCTCTGATGTACTCATTTCTGATCCTATCCATCCTCGTTACTCCCAGAGAGAACCTCAACATTTTCATCTCCGCTACCTCCAGCTCTGCCTCCTGCCTTTTCCTCAGCGCCACTGTTTCTAATCCATACAACATCGCTGGCCTCACCACCGTCTTGTACACTTTTCCCTTCATTCTTGCTGACACTCTCCTATTGCACATCACACCGGACACTTGTCTCCAACCATTCCAGCCTGCCTGTACACGCTTCTTCACCTCTTTTCCACACTCTCCATTGCTCTGGATTGTTCAGCCTAAGTACTTAAAATCCTCCACCTTCGTTATCTCTGCTCCCTGTAACATCACCGTTCCTCCTGGGTCCTTCTCATTCACACACATGTATTCTGATTTTCTGAGGCTAACCTTAATTCCTCTCCTTTCCAGGGCATACCTCCACCTCTCTAGATTTTCCTGCACTTGTTCTCTGCTCTCACTACAGATCACGATGTCATCTGCAAACATCATAGTCCATGGAGATTCTTGTCTCACCTCGTCTGTCAGCCTGTCCATCACCATAGCAAACAAGAAGGGGCTCAGAGCTGACCCTTGATGCAGTCCCACCTCCACCTTGAATTCGTCGGTCACACCGACAGCACACCTCACCGCTGTCTTACATCTCTCATACATGTCCTGTACCACTCTAAAATACTTCTCTGCCACTCCAGACTTCCTCATGCAATACCACAGTTCTTCTCTTGGCACCCTGTCATATGCTTTTTCCAGATCCACAAAGGCACAATGTAGCTCCCTCTGACCTTCTCTGTACTTCTCTATTAACATCCTCAAAGCAAACATTGCATCTGTGGTGCTCTTTCTTGTCATGAAACCAAACTGTTGTTCACAAATGCTGACCTCTGCCCTTATCTGCCCTTAGTCTAGCTTCCACTATTCTTTCCCATAACTTCATCGTATGGCTCATCAACTGTATCCCTCTGTAGTTGCTGCAACTCTGCACGTCTCCCTTGTTCTTAAAAATGGGCACCAGCACACTTCTCCTCCACTCCTCCGGCATCTGCTCACTCTCTAGTACCTTGTTGAATGTTCTTGTCAGAAAATCTACTGCTACCTCTCCTAGACACTTCCATACCTCCACAGGTATATCATCAGGACCAACGGCCTTTCCATTCTTCATCCTCTTCAATGCCCTTCTCACTTCACCCTTACTGATCTTTGCTACATCCTGCTCCTCAATGGTCACCTCTTCTACTCTTTTTTCTCTCTCATTTTCCTCATTCATCAGCTCTTCAAAGTACTCTTTCCATCTTCCCAGCACACTTCTGTCATCAGTCAATACATTTCCCTCTCTGTCCCTTATCAATCTAACTTGCTGCACGTCCTTCCCATCTCTATTTCTCTGCTGTGCCAACCTGGATAGATCATTTTCTCCCTCTTTACTATCCAGCCTATCATACAAGTCATCATACGCCCTCTGTTTGGCCTTAGCCACTGCTACTTTCGCCTTACGCTGTGTCTCCCTGTACTCCTGTTTACTCTCTTCGGTCCTCTCAATGTCCCACTTCTTCTTCGCTAACCTCTTCCTTTGTACACACTCCTGCACTTCCTCATTCCACCACCAAGTCTCCTTATCTACTTTCCTTCCAGAGGACACACCAAGTACTCTCCTACATGTGTCCCTGATCACATTTGCTGTGGTTGTCCAGTCATTTGGAAGCACTTCCTGGCCACCCAAAGCCTGTTTCAACTCCTCCTTGAAGACAACACGACACTCTTCCTTTTTCAGCTTCCACCACTTTGTCTTCTGCTCTGCCTTTGCCTTCTTCACCTTTCTCACCATCAGAGTCATCCTGCACACCACCATCCTATGCTGTTTGGCAACACTCTCACCCACTATGACTTTGCAGTCACTGACTTCATTCAAATTACATCGCCTACACAAGATGTAGTCTACCTGCGTGCTCCTACCTCCGCTTTTATAAGTCACCCTATGCTCCTGTTTCTTCTGGAAGAAAGTATTCACCACAGCCATTTCCATCCTTTTTGCAAAATCTATCAACATCTGTCCTTCTGCGTTCCTGTCCTGGATACCAAACCTGCCCATCACTTCCTCGTCCCCTCTGTTGCCTGTACCAACATGTCCATTGAAGTCTGCACCAATGACCACTCTTTCACCTCTGGGGGTACTCTGCATCACTTCATCTAAGTCACTCCAGAATCTCTCCTTCTCTTCTAGCTCACATCCTGCCTGTGGGGCATAAGCACTAACAACATTGAGCATTACACCTTCAATTTCTAACTTGAGACTCATCACTCTGTCTGACACTCTTTTCACTTTTAGAACATTCCTGACAAACTCCTCCTTCAAGATGACTCCGACTCCATTTCTCTTCCCATCCACACCGTGATAAAATAGCTTAAACCCTGCTCCTAAGCTTTTAGCTTTTCTACCTTTCCACCTGGTCTCCTGAACACACAGTATGTTCACTTTCCTCCTCTGCATCATGTCAGCCAGCTCTCTACCTTTTCTTTGCATAGTTCCAACATTCAAAGTCCCCACTCTCAGTCCTAGACTCATGCCTTTCCTCTTCTCTCTCTGCCTACGGACACGCCTCCCACCTCTCCTTCTTCGATGTCTTCGACCAACAGTAGTCCAATTTCCATCAGCACCCTGTTGATTGACAACACTGATGGCGGTCGTTGTTAACCCGGGTCTCGACCGATCCGGTAAGGGGGTAATACTTCTGATTTGCATCATAAATATTTGGCATTGGTTTTACATCGGATGCACTTCCTGACACAACCCTCTGCATTTCTCCGGGCTTGGGACCGGCATGAGGGGGAGAGACACTGATTAGTGGCCCCCCACCTCATGGCTGCATTATATATATATATATATATATATGAAATGCTTTAGGAATATTTTTCTTGATAATAGTTTGTACCCTCTCAAAGTAAGTTAAACTATTAGCCAGTGCAGTACGATAATTGCACTTGGTAGGAACATTGTTTTGAAGAATATTTTTCTTATTTTAAGAATCTTCCAAAGTGTAATGATCTGACTGCGCTGGCAGATAATTTAATTTCAGTGGAGATGAAGATGATGAGTAATGATCAGAGCTGTTACATGCGGTATATATGATGTCAGAATGAGGTCACTTGAAATCTGTGTACATGCCACAAAAGGTTGTTTATTTTCACCATGCGTTCCTGTGTGACATTTTGTTGCTCATATAGTAACTCGAATCGCTACGGGACAGTCTGCCACACCATTCCCACTCAAGATGCACGTTTTGACATATAACTCCTGGGAGGTCTCTGAGTGGATCAGCCTGCATTTTTAATTTTTGGTACTTGTCACAGTTTTTCTCAATTTCAGAAATACACAATTTTAAGCTTGTAGGCATAATGACTTTTAGGTCATTCCACATTTTTGTCACTCAAGCCAAATGTTTTGATAATGACTTGTGGGGACTTGTGACAAATCTCTCATTTGGGGGATATTAATGTCTATAGTGAATCTCATAAAAAGTATACTTAAAAATAATATTTTTGCCTGCAGGCAAAAAAAAAAATAAAATAAAATAAAATAAATAAATAAATAATAATATAAAATTATATATACATATGTATATATATATATATAATGACATAAAAATATTAATAAACAACAGTGCAGCATTCCTCCTATATATATTTTTTCTGCAAAGAATTTCTCAATCAAATATCAATGCAGTCTAAGGATGACTATGAAACTTTTAAGGGTTATTAATAATTAAAAATTATGCAAATCATGGTACTTAACATGCAATCCAGATGTGACAGCAGAATATGCCATCAAAACACATCACGAGATTGTCGCATGGCAACGGCACAAAGCACCTCACAAGTACATCAATACTCAAATGAAACATTTCACCGAGATATATTCAGTTCTTTTAAGAGAGAATCTCAAACGAAGAAAAAAGTTATAAACAAAAAAAAAATTCAGTATTAATGAATGTGAAATTTAAAAGAATAAAACATAAAGATGAGAACTGTTCAATCGCCAAACATTCATCACTAGTTCACTGAAATGCAATATTTATTTTTTCTTCATATCAAAATATAATAGTTATCTTACATATAAGCACTGATAACACCCTGAAAACAGCTTGCTTAAAATATAACATTAGTTGAAAGAGAATGTGTCAATTGGCCAAAAATAGCTTGGTGGGGAAAGATTCATCTGCCTATAAGTGGACAGTTTGTTGGAGAAGTGGTCAACTTGAAAAAAGTTATGTTTGTCTTGAAGAACAAAGTGTTAAATTGCAAAACTTAAGCTTATGTTGCAGGTTGAAAGGTTTTGCATGATAAACTAAGCTTAGCTTGGTTGAGATAGGGTTATCTTGTTCGAATATAAGCTTGACCTCGAGGAAAAGTGGTCTATTTGCTAAAATATAAGCTTTGCTTGATGGAGATAGGGCTAGCATGCTATTTAGATATTGAATGAGGAACAGTGTGATAGCTGGCAAAACATAAGCTAAGTCTGAAGGTTTTTAAAGGATTCGCTAGCCAAATATACGGTTAGTATGATTTGGAAAGAGTTCACAAGTAAAAATTCAAAGTTTAGATTGAAGGACAGAGTTACCTTTCCCCCACAGTGGAGCTAACTGGGTTATCAAAGTTTGGCCATGTCGCCATGTCTCTCACTGTCTGTGGTGAGAGGGATGTAAAAGAACCATTGCCAACATTGGTAAAGAGGAGGCTGCATAACCATCAGCATGTTTCCACCTTGCGATGTCCTAGCAAACTGTCCCTCATCCAGAGTTGGTTGAGATGGGCACCTGCCTACCCGTGACTTTAATTATGATTACGCGATTCAGAAAATGAATGAATGAATGAGTCAACTTGCGAAAATGGGTTTTGCTTAAATGGAAAATGTTAGCTATCTGAAAATATATTTTCTCACTGAAAAGAAAAATATTACCTAGACATCTAAAAAAGGTTTAGATTAACATGACTGGCTTAACTGGCTGGCAAACATACAAACTCTGATTGTAAGGAACAAAATCACGAGCATTTTCTTTTCCTTTCAGCTGTTCCCTTTTTTTTCTTAGGGGTCGCAACATATTTGATTCAGCATAGGTTTTTACATCGGATGCCCTTCCTGACGCAACCCTTAGCAAGGAACAGAAACACGCTAACAACTTTGCAGCTACTCTTGTCGAAAGTCAGCAATGGTTCTTTTACATGAACCTCTCACCAGGGACAGTGTGAGACATGGCCGGCCTTTGATAACCCAGTTAGCTGCACTGGGGGGACAGTGACAACCTTGTGAAGAGTTGGACATGAACCCCCAACCTTAGGATCAGTGATCCAGCACCTTTTATCACCAGGCCACCACTGCCCGCAAACAAAATCCCGCATCAGTGGCTAAAATATAAGCTTGGATTGATAGGAGGCTTTAGTTAACAAAATATAAGCTCAGAAGGGAGGGGAAGGGTTGGCGAGCTTGCTGAAATGAGCTTAAATTGAAAGAAGCCTTTGCCAGCCTGACAGATAAACATTTCTGCATTTATTATTGTATCAGTTCCAGACTAAAAGCTGGTAAATGCATCTAAACTATAAAAAGGCACATAAAATCAGTGGCCAAAAAGTGAGAAACAAATTAACAGTATATTATATTTTCAATTTTTCCAAGTACACTTGTTGACAGATTAACACACTCTTGGCAACCTTTCGGGATAAAGCCATCTGGGACACTTTTACAAGCGTCTGGGCAAAGTTTCTGCATATGCTGAGCATCGGCTGCTTTCCCTTCTCTCTCCAGAGCAACTCTTCCAAAATAATCACCTTTGGGTTCACGTGTATGACTATACAGCTCTTATCACTCTTCAAATGAGACCTTATTTTAAAGAGCTGCATAAATCATGTCTCAACATCAAGCACAAAAGAGGTCCGATCATATGGTGACAGATCTTGCAGACAATGAGGAGAGAGCTCAGGTTCCCTTGAGATCCAAGATGGATGGAAAAGCTAGTAAAGCATAAATGCTTTTGCAAAACATTCTAAACTGTTGAAAGAAAAAAAAATCCTTGTTGATCATTATGTGGTTCAGGTTTGAGATAAAAAGATAAAGAAAAGGTATTCAATAATAATTCTTCCACCGGTGTCTTTTATTAACCAGATAACATAGTGTTGTCTATGCTAAGGTTTTAGCAAGCTAGCTACACCGATCAAAAATATCTTCATATCATTCCACATAGCACAAATAGCATGTGCACACACACACACACACACACACACACACACACACACACACACACACACACACACACACACACACACACACACACACACACACACTATAAAATCACAGAAAAAAAATGCTTTCCGATTCAAAATATACAAAATACAAGGTCAGGTTAAGTGGAAACGGTCAACCTTGGCATTAGCAGTAACACAATCATTACCCAGTTAAAATATAATCCCAGGTTCATATTTCATGGTCAAAATAAATAGAAGCTCTTATTGAAATGAGAAGCATTAGGTCTCAAGATTATATATAAACACTGGTTTATGCAGCCAGCTAGTTAAAACACTAGCTCACGTTAACAGGGGAAAAAATGTTACCTAGTTAGCTGCGTATACCAATTGGAGGGTGAGCTGGCTCATGAAAACAGAAGTTTTACTGAAAGCAAAATCCTGAGCTAGTTGATTAGGGTAACTAAAAATGTTTGAAGGGATAAGTGTTTTTGCCGATTTAAAGAAAATGACTGGCTAACAAGCTTACATATTAGCTTTGGTTAAAAGAAAAGCCCCTTTTTGAATCACCACCTAATGATGCATGTCCTAATGATCCTAGGAGCTATGTTGTTGGGGACAATGCCCCTGGTAAGGTCACCCAAGGCAAATAGGTCCTAGGTGAAGGTTCAAAAGACCCTCTATGAAGCAGCAAAAAACAAGGACACTGCTTTCCTTGCCCAGAAGCGGGTCACAGGGGTCCCCACCTGAAGCCAGGCCTGGGGCAGAGCTCATTGGCAAGCACCTGGTGGTCGGGCTTCTGAATATGGGGCCCGGCCGCCCAACCCAAAAAGGAGACATGGGTCTATCCTCCCATGGCAGTGTGAGTTGAGTGGCCGCCGAAGGCATGGGTTCTGTTGGATCGA
Source organism: Plotosus lineatus (assembly GCA_024760905.1). NCBI lineage: Eukaryota > Metazoa > Chordata > Actinopteri > Siluriformes > Plotosidae > Plotosus > Plotosus lineatus. The sequence continues at coordinate 11,261,841 of CM045746.1, forward strand.
TCCTCAGTTACTGACCTGACTCTGACTGAAATGTCGCCTCTCTGGTGGGGAAGGAGCCTGAGCTGGTGCATGAAGTGGCGAGATACCAACTAGATATAGTCAGATTCACTTCAATGCATAACTTG
>CM045746.1:11266965-11374465 GCA_024760905.1 Plotosus lineatus
ACAAAGGCTGTCGTCTTGTCCCCACCCCATGTAGATATATAACAACTTATGATGCAGAAAGATGTCAACCTTCATGAGAGGGGACCCAGTCCTCATCTAGATATAAACTGTTTATTCTAAGATTCTGAAAATCCAACAATTTTTTTGATGATCATAGATCACTGTCAATGCGTTTATTGATAATATGCTTAAATTCTGCTATTGCAAACTTCAAAAATTATACACGTCGTCCCTTTAAAGCCACATGTACCTTTTGTGTTGGGAGAATGGGAAGACTTGATTCTGACAGGGAGAAAAATGTTCTTGCAAAATATTTTGAAGGTCACGAACAACAACTGAACTATGACATCTGAGGAATATTGGTGACGGAAATCACCATTGTGTGTGTGTGTGTGTGTGTGTGTGTGTGTGTGTGTGTGTGGGTGTGTGTGTGTGTGTGACATTAAGACAGAGCAAGGCCATCTGTTGTTGTTCTGGAACTGACTGTCGGCCAAGCACACACAACTGTAATTTGCTGATGCTTTCAGACATATGGTGGACATTATAACATTACCTCTGGTAGTACTGCCACACACACACACACACACACACACACTGCTGGATGCAGTAAACAAAAAATATGTATGAATACGAAAGTTGACACATCTGTCTCCTTGCTCTTTTACACACACACACAAACACACACACACACACACACACGAGTTCCTTAAAGAAGCCATTTAAACTGTGCATCTTTACTGATTGTGTAGACTTTACATCACGTCTTCAATCTCAAAGCCATCCAGTAATACCCCTCATCAATCTCCATAGCAACCTAGGAAGCTAAATCAAGTGCACAGACTGGGAATTTAGTCGAGGATTAAATGCATCTTGAATTTGAATAATGACTCTCGAGTGAAATCTCATGTTGCGTCCTTTGTGCTGGAACTAATGCAGCAAAAATGTGATATCCTCCTTATACAGCATGTATAATAATAATAATCAATACACAGAATCCACTTCCTGCTGATTGTCATTTGGTGTCCTTTGCTTGGATCAAAAACTAGTCCAACTTTGAGAGAATCAATAAGTTACAAAAGTTAGAAAGCACAGTTTGGCTTTAACAAGACAATCAATGCATGGAAAGACTTTTTGCGAAGAGAAAACAGTGTATAAACATATTAAACGAGGATGAGACATAGAACAGGTGAGCGCATAAGAACAACACACCATTGACAGGACTGGAGACGTGCGACCAAAACAAAAACAAAAACAGAAATACGACGATGCAATTTCAATATATTTTATATTTACCACCACTGCTTGGCACGGGAGGATATATATTTACCAGTGTCTGTTTGTTTGTTAGCAGGATTATGCAAAATCTACTGAAACAATTTTTCACCAAACTTGGTGGATAGGCCTGGCAAGATCCCATAACATCCTGAAGCTTTTAACAAGCATCATTTGAAGGATTTTCCCCTTTTAGCAGGATTGCACGGAAACAACTGATCTGATTTTTATTACACTTTTTGGAAGGGTGTGGTCCTGATCCTACAAATAACCCGTTCAATTTATGGTCATCTGTGCATGGGATCATGAAAATAAATAAATAAATAAATATATATATAAAATAAAATAAATAAATCATCCCCAAATGTTTAGTTTTCACATTGAGCAAAATGTGCATTCAAATATCCTCACAGGGAGGCATTTCATTATAACTAGTAGTAGTAGTAGGTCTCCTTCGGTCAAAATCGACCATGGAAAATGTGCCCTTTCACTGTCAGTTTGTAGTACTTCGCTCTAAACAATGCCGCCTGTGGCTTATGACGCCAATGCGGGAATGGCAGTCCTTGCCACATGAGGAGCAGATGTGAATAGATGCGGCGGAGTCAGTTATTTTCTCTTTTTGCCTGGCCCTTTTTTCAATGGCTTCATTGGTGATTTTCTCTTCACCTTCCTTCAGTTGCTTTTGGAGGAGGCAGCGCCAGCTGCGGCGGTTTGCCGCAATGTCTTCCCAGCTCTCGGGGGCGATTTCCAAGGTTTTCATGTCTCGTTTGCACACGTCCTTGTACCTCAGCCGTTGACGGCCACGGAGTCAATCGCCAACGACAAGTTCTCCATAGAGGATGTCCTTAGGTATTCTGCCATCCTCCATGTGGCGCACGTGGCCAATCTAGTGCATTCTTCGCTGTCTGAGTAGTGTGTACATGGTGGGGAGAGCGGCACAGTCCAGGACCTTGGTGTTGGGCACCTTGTCTCTCTAGCTGATGCCAAGGATATGGTGGAGGCTTCGCAGATGGAAACTATTTAGCTTCCGCTCTTGCTTGCTGTAGGTTGTCCATGCCTCGCTCCCGTATAGGAGGGTGCTGATGACACAGGCATTATAGACAGCCATCTTGGTTTTGATAGCCAGCTTGAGGTTCTCCCAAACACGAGTGATCTCCCCAGTCTCATTGCAGCCTTGCCGATACGTTTGTTTAACTCGGCGTCAATGGACAGGTTGTCTGTGATGGTAGATCCCAGGTAGGTGAACTCATGGACCGCTTCCAGTTGGTAGTTGTTAATGGTGATGACAAGTGGTGTATCCACGTCCTGACCCAGCACGTTGGTCTTTTTTAAACGAATGGTCAGCCCGAAGTCATGGCAAGCATGAGAGATTCGGTTCATTAGTTTCTGGAGGTCATATTTTGTGTGTGCAGTGATGACTGCATTGACTGCAAAGAGCATGTCTCTTATGGTGGTTTTGTGGACCTGTCTTTGCTCCGAGTCTTCCAATGTTGTACAGCTTGCCATCAAATCTTGTAGGTGTGTACTCTGCTTCGGTCGAGGTCCCAAAGACATGTTTAAGAAGGAGGGAGAAGAAGATGCCAAAGAGTGTCGGGGCAAGCACGCAGCCTTGCTTCACACTGCTCTTGATGTTGAAAGGTTCTGACATACTGCCCTCATACTGAATGGTTGCCTTCATGGAAAGTTCTAATCATACTGTGCAGATTCGGTGGGTATGCGCTTTTCAGGAGGATATTGAAAAGCCCATCCCGACTAACCAGGTGAAATGCCTTGGTTAGATCAATGAAGGCAATGAAGAGGGGTTTCTGTTATTCCCTGCCTTTGTCCTGGAGTTGGCGAATAGAAAAAATCATATGCACTCTTGAGCGTTCCGCATTGGGATTCAGGATAAACAAGTTCAGCCAGTTGCTGGAGTAGCGCAAGCAAGACATGAGCATACACTTTGCCCACAATGCTCAAGAGAAAGATGCTTCTATAGTTGTTACAGTCGCTCCTGTCCCCTTAATTCTTAAACAGGGTGACGATTTTGGCATCTTTCATGTCTTGAGGAATGCCGCCTTCCCGCCAGCACTGGCAAAGGGTGTAGTGTAGTGGCTGCAGGAGGGCAGAATTGCAGCGCTTGATGAGATCAGGAGGGATGCCATCTGTTTAAGGGGCTTTGCCGTAGGCCAAGCTGTCGATAGCCTTGCTGAGTTCTTCCAGTGTTGGTTTGGTGTCTAAGTCCTCCATGATAGGTAGAGGTTCGATGGCATCCAATGCCGAGTCAACAGCACTGTTCTCTCTGGAGTAAAGCTTTGAGTAGTGCTCTACTCATCGCTACATTTGTTTCCCCTTGTTGGTGATCACTTCCCCACTGATGGATTTGAGGGGGTGCTGTTTTGCTCTGAGTTGGTCCGAGAGCTTTCGTGATGCCATCGTACATGCCTCTGATGTTACCTGTGTCCGCTGCAGTCTGGATGTCGTGACTGAACTCTTGCCAATACTCGTTGGCACATTTCCTTGCTGTCTGTTGGACTTTGCTTCGAGCTGCTCTTAATGTTTTAAGGATCTTTTCGCATGGAGAACGCTTATATTCAGCAAGGGCCGCCTGTTTTGCTTCTATGATGGGAGTCATCTCTGCAGACTTTGCATCGAACCAGTCAGAGCTCTGGGAGGTCTTCTTTCCGAAGGACTTCTTCTTGGAAGGACTTTGCAAATTCCTCGATATTTGCTTCTTGCTGAAACTTGATGTTGTTGCTGCGAGGCTTTCCTTGAGGCTTGGCGCAGTGAAGTGTCTTTGGAGTCAGGCAGATCTTGCAGCATACAAGAGAGTGGTCTGTGTCACAGTCTGCGCTATGACAGGTGTGGGTAAGGAGCACGGGCTTGAGGCTTGTGCGCCTGACGATAATCATGTCAAGCTGGTGTCAGTGTCTAGAGCGTGGATGATACCAGGATACCCGGTGTTGTAACTTCATCTGGAAGAAGGTGTTGCTCACACACAAGCCATGGTTAGAGCAAAACTCTAGTAGATGCTGTCCGTTGTTGTTGACCTTGCCAACTCCAAACTAACCAAGTCAGGAGGGCCAGGAGTCTCGGTCGGCACCCACCCTGGCATTATAGTCACCCAAAAGGATGAGTTTTTGGTTGTCAGCAGTCATTCACATCCCTTGTCACCTGATTCAACCATCTTCAACAAGGTTTTCCTGACTGCAAAGCCCACCCCATGTTCTCTTCAATGCTCAGCGCTCTTTCCTTTCCAGAAAAAGGTGTAGTCCTTTTCTTTCAGCCTTCCGGAGTCTTCTAGATGCGTCTCCTCTAAGGTGGCAATGTCTATCTTCAATTGCAGAAGCTCATTGTTGATAACAGTGGTCTTTCTTGCATCACTAATGTTCTGGAGATTATCAAGTCCGGTGGTCATGGTGCGGACTTTCCAGGTTCCCAATTTAAGAGCTGGTCTCTTACTTTTTTTCATTCTTATTCTCTTGCTTGGTGCAGGTTGCAGTCTGCTTGTCAGTTATTACCTAATCCCATGCACCCAATGAAGAAGACGGACCATGGCAAGACAGCCCTTTATTGACCCAGGGCAGCCCAGCTTAGGCGGGCGGTAACTGTCCAGTGAGCTCCAATGATCCCTCCCACTGACAAAAGTCACCACTGCCGATACGCTCTATGCCAATCAAGCATTGTGGCTTATAACCGGTAACTTGGTTCGACACTGTGAGGCAAAGCTGGAGTGTCCTCTCCAGGGCACAGGCCAGGGCAGGGGAATATGGAGAACCAGCTCTTGCCCAGTTAGCAGAACTCCCCTCTCCACGGTGATGACTGGTCTGGACGGAGCGGCAGGGCGGTACGGTCCGGGGACATTGACGCTGCAGGAGTTGCCAGAACGAGATTGATTACAATGACGAACTGCCTATAGGACTCCAGCTCCAGATTTTTCCTTTAGGTTAACTCCTGAAGCCTTTTCTCTTAAGAGATATTAGCTGCAAGGCAGCAGTGGTTTTTGACCGAGTCTTCCTTCTCTGCATGCGACAGGTAGCACATGATAGCATGATACCTGTGGCAGGAGCAACCTGACCTGACCTGAACCATACTAGGTTATAATAATCCATTTGTGTCCATCTGAGGTTCTTTGCACACTATGTGTGCCCATCTAGTTCTCTATTTTAAAATGACCAATAAGCAGCAGTTGCTACTCTGTAAAGTTCAATTTCTTAAGAAATAAGAATTTCATTACTAAATGATTTATAAAGTAAGCATAAAAAACGACTTATGCAAGAAACGCTTTAGCATTACACTTAAAAACCGTTCCGGTTGGAAGGAAACAGTACCTGAGGATAATGGTTGATATACCATGGATGACTTGGCCCCATCACAGTATCACAGGTAGCGAGATGGAATGCCTCTGGCTCATGAGCGCATCTATGGTAGAGTCCCAATGCTGCGAGGCAACCATGTCTTCCCTATTATTTGTTCTGGTTCCAGTTAGAGGCTGTTTTTAACTTAGCAAATGCAATGCTCATTAAATTCCACATAATTCCCTTATAGTATGGTAATTTAACCATTGAGGTACCACGGGAATCTATATGTGTATACTTTTTCTCCCAAGAATAAATTGGCTGGATAATTTCTGAAGATGGTCATATATAAGTATTTGTTCATACTTTGTAGGGTCACTCACATTGTTATCAATCGCTGTTATGGATACGCTAGGGGGTAATTTTACTGACTTTATCTTTTTTGAAACAACTTTTTATCGGACAATCAAATCCAAAGTGAAGATGGTTAATAATACTGCTATTAGCGTATATTATACATATATAGGAATATTGATGTGTGTGTGTGTGTGTGTGTGTGTGTGTGTGTGTGTGTGTGTGTGTGTGTGTGTGTGTGTGTGTGTGTGTGTGTGTGTGTGTGTGTGTGTAGAGTGAGCTTAATTGTGGTAACCTATGCTTTAATATATCATTTTCTGTATCCGCTTAATCCTATTTGGAGTCACAGGGAAGCTGGCGCTCATCCCGGATAACTCCGGGTGAGGGCAGAGTACACCCTGGACAGCTCGCCAGCCCATCACTGGGCAGAAATATGCTGACGGCTATGCAGCTAGTCTTGTCAAAAGTTAGCAATTGTTCTTTTACAGGAACCTCACAGCATAGACAGTGAGAGACATGGCCGGCCTTTGATAACCCAGTTAGCTGCACTGGGGAGACAGTAACAAGCTTGAAACCCCAACCTTAGGATCAGTGATCCAGCACCTTTACCACCAGGCCACCACTGCCCGCCTTTAATGTGTCAATAATCTGATTTAAGATTATCTTCTGTAGTGCTTTTATTACACGTCTCATTTAAATGTTCAATTCTGATCAGTCGATTTTCATGTATTCAGAAGTCTGAGCATTATTCTTTATGACAGACTGTTGCTATGGAGCGTCTCATTAGCGGGAGGCACAACGATGATTTCTTAAGTTCAAATTAATGCAGCGGAGTCACAAAAAAAAAGCAGTATAATTAAATAATGATGCAAGACTTGATTGCACAGTCATGGTTTATTTGACAATCATGACCTGCTTTCAGAACATTATCATTTACTGAACAATAGCACTCAGAGCACAAACCTCCACCAAGCACAGCAATACTCAAAAATCATAGCAAACATAGCAAGCCCTAATTCTAACTAACCGTGTTAAAGAAGCCTTTAAGAAAATGACTGAATCCATAATTTAATCCACATCATCTTAAAAATAATAGGCTTCTTTGTTCAAAGATCCACCTCTGATAGGAATTTCATTAAAAAAAATAATAAATCCATATATAACTTTTGGATAAATCTGGTAACAAGCGAACTCATAAACCATGGGTAAAGTCTAACCTTTTTTGCAGAGGAAATTATCATGGATATGAACAAAGTTTAAAGGAAAAGAAAACATTGATGTATTATTGTGGAATGGAGTCTCCATTCTATTGTTGTTCTTTATTGCAGTTCTACAGCGGTTTTCTAACCTGTATTAGTACAGCAGAACTGCATGATGTCTGATTTATTATGTTTTCATTATTTGTTCTACACTTGTATTATTTTATTTCTTCTAATGTTATATTATATTATATTCGTCTGTATATTGGGGTTCTAAAATGCATTGGGGTTGTAGTTCTGAGAGAAAGAAATGCTCTAAATGAACTGAACATGCATGTGATTAGAAATTATTTTATTTAAATTCATTTTTATACCAACAAGTATTGGTAGCAAGATGCTGAGGTTGGAACTACCAGGCTGAAGGCCTAGAGGAAGACCAAAGAGGAGATTTATGGATGTGGTGAAGGAGGACATGAAGGTAGTTGGTGTAAGAGTAGAAGATGCAGAGGATAAGGTGAGATGGAGACAGATCACTCGCTATGGCGACCCCTGAAGGGAACAGCCGAAAGGAAAAGAAGAAGAAGAAGATCAGATCTAATAGATGCAAACAAGAGTAGACTCTAATTATTTGCAATTTTTTTTTTTTTTTTTTGGTTTCTAGCTATTTCACTGTTCTATTTAAAGAATTTAAGAATACCTTTATAAAAATATGTTGCACTAGGTTTTCTACACTCAGCCATATTAAAATATACAGCACTACTGGAATAAAAAAATGCATGTTGCAAATAGCATGACATTACAATAAAAAGAAACACACTGATATTATGATATCTTATTATGAGTCAAATGAACCCACAGATCGCTTTCTGGTGGCATTAAAACACTTTCTTTATGCTTATCTCCCCCACTGTTTCAATAGCAAAACCCCTCAAGGAACACTCTTCATGATGACGTCATGTTGCTGACGTGAGAGCAAAGCACGATCGGTCTATTGCATTTTGATGTCTATGATGCTTTCAACTATGGGCGGTTTGAGGAGGACAGGAAACGAGAATCTGATCCATTTCCAAGTTGTTGTTTTTTTATGCACTGACTTGTTAGACACCCTCCTGAGACAGCATCACCCACTTTTCAAATACAGTACAGTCATACTGTTAGTGCTATAATATCTAAAAGCTATTAACTACCAAAGGCACTCAAAATGTCCAACCACTCATCCCTGCAGGCCAGGGCCACCCCAGGCACCAAAATAGACACCCATCTAGTGTAAAAATGCCCAAAATGTAAATCTACCAAGTTAGATATAGTGTCAGGGACCTATTTTTCCATCTTCTATTTTTTTCCCTCATGTAGATCTAGGTTGCATTTACTCATAGGCTTATACTAAATAAGTGGTCAGGATGGTGTAGATAGCCCATCCCCAACTTGAACACCTTGAGCTTGAAGAGCTCAGTGTGAGGTTTTACTAAAATGGAACCACAGTGCACATGGTGCAAAGATCTTTGGAAGTGCTGCAGGAAATAATTCCAGATCAGGTGATCTCACCGCATGGTGATGCTGGTTGACAGCCCATTCCCCTTGTGATTTTTTTTTCTGTTGGGCTAATTAAATCATGAGTGTATCCTCACTGACCCAAAACTCTTCAGGTCCTTGAGGTTGCTATTCAGCAGGAGGTAGGCACTGGTCCACCCAACATTGACTCCTCGATCCATAACAACCTGCAGAAATCACCTTCTTAGACTGTATAGACAACGATGTTCACCATCTGGAGGATCAGCTTTAAATCTTGGTCTATAAAAACTGAACTGAAAGAAGTTTCATGAGTTTAAATATTAATTTGATTATCTTTGTTTATTTTTTCATTTGTTCTTCAAATGGAGCTGTTGGTTACCCCGCATGTACTTTACACATCTGTATTGTATATTTATATTTCCTGGTGATGAAAAATTAAACTATGATTACTGCAAGAAAGCTGAGGATAAAATGGGAGCGCACACACGAACACACACACGAACACACACACGAACACACACACGAACACACACACACGAACACACACATGCACACACACACATACACACACACACACACACACACACACACACACACAGAGAGCGAGAGAGAGAGAGAGAGAGAGAGAGAGAGAGAGAGACTGGGGGAGAGGACTGGGGGAAAGAGAGCGGGGAGAGAGAAAGAGACAGAGAGAGGAAGGAGACTGGGAGAGAGAAAGAGAGGGGGTGAGGGGAGGAAGAGAGAAAGGGCAGAGGGGGAGGGAGAGAGAAAGGGCAGAGGGGGAGGGAGAGAGGGAGGAGAGAGAGAGAGGAAAGAGACTGGGTGAGAGAGAGGGGGAGAGGGACAAAGGGAGAGAGGGACAGAGTGGGAGGGAGGGAGGGTGAGAGAGGGGGACTGGGAGAGAGAGAAAGAGAGGGGGTGGGAGACTGGGGAAGAGAGAGAGGGACAGAGAGAGAGGGGGAGGGAGGAAAGAGACTGGGGAGAGAGAGAGAGAGAGAGAGAGGAGGGAGGAAAGAGACTGGGAGAGAGAGAGAGAGAGAGAGAGAGAGAGAGAGAGGTGGGTGAGGGGAGGAAGAAAGAGGGGAGGGAGGGAGGGAGGGAGGGAAAGAGAGAGCGAGAGAGAGAAAGAGAGAGAGAGAGAGAGAGGAAAGAGACTGGGGGAGAGAGGAGGGGACAAAGAGAGAGGGGGAAGAGACTGGGAGAGAGAGGGGAGAGACTTGGGAGAGAGAGAGAGAGAGAGAGACAGGAAGGAGACTGGGAGAGAGAAAGAGAGAAGGGGTGAGGGGAGGAAGAGAGAGAGGGCCAGAGAGAGGGGGAGGGAGGGAGGGAGGGAGGGAGAGCGAGAGAGAGGAAAGAGACTGGGGAGAGAGAGGGGGAGGACAAAGAGAGAGGGGGAGAGACTGGGAGAGAGAGAGAGAGAGAGAGAGGAAGGAGACTGGGAGAGAGAAAGAGAGGGGTGAGGGGAGGAAGAGAGGGGCGGGATGGAGGGAGGGAGAGAGAGAGAGAGAGAGGAAAGAGACTTGGGGAGAGAGGGGGAGAGGGACAAAGAGAGAGAGGGACAGAGAGGGTGGGAGGGAGGGAGGGAGAGAGAGGGGGAAGCAAGAGAGAGGGGGGACTGGGAGAGAGAGAAAGAGGGGGACTGGGGAAGAGAGAGAGGGACAGAGAGAGGGAGGGAGGGTGGAAAGAGACTGGGGAGAGCGAGAGAGAGAGAGAGAGAGAGAGAGAGAGAGAGAGAGAGAGAGAGAGGGCAAGAGAGAGAAAGGGGGAAGAGACTGGGGAGAGAGAGAAAGAGAGAGACAGAGAGAGAGAGACTGGGGAGAGAGAGAGAGAGAGAGAGAGATGGGGAGGAAAGAGACTGGGAGAGAGAGAGCGAGAGAGAGAGAGAGAGAGAGAGAGGAAAGAGACTGGGGAGAGAGGGGGGACAAAGAGAGAGGGGGAAGAGACTGGGAGAGAGAGAGAGGGGGACTTGGGGAGAGAGAGAGAGAGAGAGAGAGAGAGAGAGAGAGAGAGAGAGACAGGAAGGAGACTGGGAGAGAAAGAGATGGGGTGAGGGGAGGAAGAGAGAGAGGGCCAGAGAGAGAGGGGGGGAGGGAGGGAGGGAGGGAGAGCGAGAGAGAGGAAAGAGACTGGGGAGAGAGAGGGGGAGGACAAAGAGAGAGGGGGAGAGACTGGGGGAGAGAGAGAGAGAGAGAGAGAGAGAGAGAGAGGAAGGAGACTGGGAGAGAGAAAGAGGGGGTGAGGGGAGGAAGAGAGGGGAGGGATGGAGGGAGGGAGAGAGGGGAAGCAAGAGAGAGGGGGACTGGGAGAGAAAGAGAAAGAGGGGGCTGGGGAAGAGAGAGAGGGACAGAGAGAGAGGGAGGGAGGGAGGAAAGAGACTGGGGAGAGCGAGAGAGAGAGAGAGAGAGAGCGAGAGAGAGAGGGCAAGAGAGAGAGAAAGAGAGGGGGAAGAGACTGGGGAGAGAGAGAAAGAGAGAGACAGAGAGAGAGAGACTGGGGAGAGAGAGAGAGATGGGGAGGAAAGAGACTGGGAGAGAGATAGAGTGAGAGAGAAAGAGAGAGAGACAGAGAGAGAGAGAGAGAGAGAGAGAGAGAGAGAAGAGACTGAGGGAGGGGGGGGTTAGATCGCTGTTCTTTCTTTGCTAACCGGGTCGTTTTGATTTCCAAACTTGGCGGATTCAGCGGTCACTTGACGGAGCGAGCACCGTGTCGTGTTTGGTTTTTGTGAGGCGGCCTAGAGAAGCTAACGCCATTCACACTCATCTCCAACTTGCTGTCCACCTGAGAAGCTTACTCGAATGAATTATCAACATTTTCTTTCCTTCTCCGGAGTTTAAAGATACAAAGCTTACAACTCAGTCTCCGTGAAAGAGAGAAAAGGGATTATTTACTTTCCGTGAGATTCTGCCATCTTCGTCTTCTTCTTCTAAGCCATCGCAGACACACACACACACACACACACACACACAGAGAGAGAGACTTGTACTTGAGTTCCTCAAAGAAACCCGAGTACCCTGAGGAAAACAACGCAAGCACGGGGAGAACATGCAAACGGCACAGAGATGCCCAAGCTGAGAATCGAACCCAGGACCTTCTGTGAGGTGAACATGCTAACCACCTCCCTACTGTTCTGCCTCCTTTTGGTACATGATTACCAAATTGTTGTCTTTTTTTTTTGTAGCCTCCAGTGTCGAGTGCATTAAAAGTTAAAAAATAAATAAATAAAATGATGCATTTGTGAGATTGTAACATTTCTGCCCATCCAGCAATACAAATAACTTTTCATTAGAGACAAAACATTTTTAAATTTGTTCATTACAGTCGCAGGGAGGCTGTCGCCAGTGGACTCCGTGCAAGGGCGGGGTACACTCTGAACAGCCCACCAGGCCATCTTGGAGACAACACTCACAGAACCATGTGAAACAGAACAGCCAGTTAACCTACTGTGCATGCTTTGGGACTTTGGGAGAAAACTGGAGTACCCCAAGGAAACTCACACGCATGCAGGAGAACATGCAAACTCGCCACAAATACGCCTGAGCACAGGAATCGAACCCACACCTTCTTGCTGTGAGGAGGATGTGCAAACCACTGCACCACTGTTTTGTCCATGTTTTCAAATCCACCTGCAAAAGAGTATGATGCTTCATATCACATTCATTTGCACAGCTCTCAGCTCTGATTGGTCAAGAAGGCTCCGGTTCATTTTTTAAATGTCAGCTGGGACAACAACTATAAATGTTTTGGCTAAATGGCATTACTGTTACATTAGAAACATGAACCTGTTCGATTTTCTAATGTAACACGGATGGCATTTACTTACTAACATATCTAATAATATATTTAATATAATAATAATAATGTTCTGATGTTATAACAGTTTCTATGACGATTTTTAATGTACTGCTTTGGAAAGGAGTCTCCAGTGTCAGTGCTTTGACAGTCAGACATACTGAAGGGTTTCTTACCTGTGAGCTGTTTGTGTTAATGCTTGAATATATCAGCCCTGTGATGGTTTTGCAAGCTGTTCAGGCTGTACCTAACCTTTCCCTGGTGTCGGCTGAAATAGGCCCCAACCTCCCTCTGACAATAATACGATTAAGGAAATGAGTGAATGTTAGCTGTTGAGATAAATGTAAATATATATATTTTTTAAAGTTAAAGCAGACTCACAGAGATATATTAAATAATTATTGTAATTATTATTCGCTGAAGGTGAGGCGGATATCCGAAGGTGAATATCAACTAGGAGTGACATTCACCAGAGATGAACAAATAGTATGTGTTCCATGGCAACGTCTTTTAAAACTCCTTTTTTGGAATTGTTTGGGACAGTATTTTGTTGAATTTCCAGGATTCCAGAATCATAGCTGAATGAATTGTGTTGATTGTTTTCATCACACTGACTTTAAATCACTCCTGGAAGTGAAGACGGTGCGGTGCGAAATGAAAGTTGAAATATTTATTTTACACTTTCCTACAAAAGCAAAACAGAAATATACAGTGTACAGTAGCAGAAGGAAGTTCTATAAGAGCTATGCATATTTGTCACTGTCTCGGCTACCTCAGAGGAAATACTGAGGGGTGAGTGCGCGCGCGTGTGTGTGTGTGTGTGTGTGTGTGTGTGTGTGTGTGTCTCTTTCCTCCTGCACTGTATCTTCTTTTCACCTTGAAAGGCTGGTTAGGTCGAACTCGCCTCAAAGCCCCAGAAGACACCTATCTTGCTTGTGTATATGTGTGTGTCTGTGTGTGAGTGTGTGTGTATGTTATGGCAGCTGAAGGAGAGTTGTCCATTCCCGCGGGCCTTTGACATCTTCATCTTGATATTTTCTAATCTAAAGTTGAAATCCCAGACAAGGACAGAGACAGATTAGCTCCCTGACACACACACACACACACACCCACCCACACACACAGCCAGACACACACACACACCCACCCACACACACACCTACACACACACACACACACACACACACACACACACACAAACATGCACAAACACATAAACGCACACACACACACACACACACACACACACACACACTTACACACAAACATGCACAAACACATAAACGCACACACACACACACACACACACACACGCACAGACACTTACACACAGACATGCACAAACACATAAACGCACACACACACATACACACAGCCAGACACACACACACACACACACACACACACACACACACACACACAGATCTGCACACACACACATACATAAACACATATACACCCACACACATACGCACAAACACATACGCACAAACACATACGCACAAACACACACACGAGTACATACACATACATATGCACATTCACACTCACACATATATAACTGCAGTGAGTATGGAAGTGGATGGGTTTGGGTGGGTAGGTGGATGAGGGGTAGTATTCCTGTAGTTTATGACTATAGGTGACATTCACAGAGTAATTAAATGAATTACAGAATAAGGCGATGCTTCACACAGCCGTAGATCTAATTAGATGCAGGTGAAGCATTACATTAGTCACAGGTGCGGCTGGCTTTATTATCGGATCAGAAAACTAATCTCGTGTCGCGCAAGATGCAGATGAAGCATTTCACAGCTGAAAATCCTATATTGTGCTTCTTTAAATGCAATTGCATGAAATTACACCACTAAAGGCCTCACGAAAAAGGAATGCAACACCAGAGCTGTATAATCAAAATGCAGCTTTTTTTACTCTCGCCAAAGCAATAGAGGACAATCCGTTCCACAGCAGTAGCAAGGCACTATATCAGTATATACACAATCATATGCTACAAAAGCAGTTAAACAGCACGTCTAATGCTGGAAGACACTCTTTTTTTTATATACTCATACTGTCCCAACCTGAAATGATTAGCTCGGCAACATGTAAGTAAAGCTATCAACTAGCTAATGTCACTCATGCTCATATATCACATGTTCCTGATTACATAAGCATGCTTCCAAAAACATGCTTATCAGAGTCAAAACTGAGCAAGTCTCTGTGGAGTTAAATTGCTAGCTAGCCTTTATATGCACTAATAATCGACTTAGTTTTCTGCACTTCCAGGCAAAAACAAACGTCTCTTACACTAAATCATGTCAAATTGTCAAAGATTCTCAGGATCAAATGCTTCTGTGTAGAGTTTAAGTGTTCTCCCCGGGCTGACATAGGTTTTCTCCTGGTACTCCAGTTTCCTCACACAGTCCAAAATATGTGCACAGTAGGCGAACTGGCTGTTCCAAATCACGCCTGGGTGTGAGTGAAGCAAGGAAAAACTACCTCGAGGACAAAAGAAAGCAGCCTTCAGCAGAATCTGAATCAAAAGGGAAACCCATCCTCATTTGGGTGAAACCAGATAAAAATACAAACCATGTGGCAGAAACTTCACTATAGTTCCACATGAATTCTGATTGGTTATGTTATAGCTATAATGGGAATTATAGTCCTAAATCATTTTCATGAGCAGTGGTGGCCTAGTGTTAAAGGGCGCTGGATCGCTGATCCTAAAGTTGGGGATTCGAGTCCCACTCTCCACCAGGTTGTCACTGTCTGCCCAGTACAGCTAACTGGGTTATCAAAGGCCGGCCATGTCTCTCACTGTCTATGGTGAGAGGTTCATGTAAAAGAACCATTGCTGAATTTCTTAAAGAGTAGCTCAGTCGGACGGCGCTGAGGTTTATAATTTTCTCTATTACATAGGGCCCAATGTATCTGGGAGACAGTTTTTTGGAGTCGAGCTGCAGGGGCAGGTCCCGGGAGGAGAGCCACACTTGTTGCCCGACCGTGTAGGGAGGTGCCAGGGTATGGTGATGATCGGCAATCCTCTGGTTTCGGGCCACTGTTCGTTCCAGAGCAGTCCGTGCTTCTCTCCCGACCCGGCATGCTTTGTGAAACTGTGCCTGGACCGATGGGACGGCCACTTCGACCTCCTGGCTGGGAAACGGGGGGGGCTGGAACCCATTAATCACCATGAAGGGGGACATCCCAGTGGCGGTGCAGATCAGAGAATTGTGTGCGTTTTCGACACATGGGAGGTGTGTGGCCCAGAAGGCTAGGAAGCGGCGTAGTGCAGGGAGGATCTGAGGCTTTGATTCACGCGTTCTGCCTGCCCGTTCGACTGCGGGTGGTAGCCAGCGGCCAAGCTGCATGAGACTCCCAAGGTGTCGTAGAACGCCTTCCAAACTCAGGATGCAAAATGGGGGCCCTGGTCTGAAACGACGTCCTGGGGGGGATGCCATGGAGGCAAAAGACGTGTTGGACTAGGAGACCAGCTGTTTCCATTGCTGAGGGGAGTTTGGGTAGGGCGACGAAATGAACTGCCTTGGAGAACCAGTCCACTACTGTCAGGATAACAGTGTTGCCCTCAGACGGGGTAAACCTGTGACAAAATCCAGGGGCAATGGGGAACGGGTAAGGGTTGCAGGAGACCCGTGGGTGCACGATGGGAGGACTTGCTCTGGGCACAGGTGGCACAAGCTCCCAAAAACTCCCTGGTGCCAGCTGCCATCATTGGCCACCTTAAGTGTTGTTGGAGCAGGAAGAGAGTTCGGTGGGCTCCGGGCTGGCAGGCTAATTTTGAGGAGTGAGCCCACTGGAGTGCTGATGTTCTGACCAGCAGGGGAACATATAGTCAACCTTGGGGGCACCCGATGGTCTCCAGTTCCCCCAGATGGGCGTCCCGAACTAGCTGTTCTACCTCCCATTGTGCTGCTCCAAGTATACAGGAGGAGGGCAGGATGATCTCCACGGTAGTGTCTTCACCCGAGGAGAACTGCCTGGAGAGAGTGTCTGTCTTTGTATTCCGGGAGCTGGGTCGGTATGTCAGTGTGAAGTTGAACCTCCCCAAGCAGAGTGACCATCGTGCCTGATGGGAGTTCAACCTCTCGAAGGGGTGGGCTGCCCCTTCCAGCCAGTGCCTCCATTCCTGGAGCACCAAGACCACCTCCAGCAGCTTGCAATTCCCAACATCATAATTCTGTCCCGCCGGGCCAAGCGATGGGAAAAGGCGCATGGGTGTAGCTTCTGGTCTGTGGGAGACCGTTGGGAGAGGACCGCCCCCACCCCTGAGTCCGAGACGTCGACTTCCACCACAAATTGCAGCGAGGGGTCCAGGTGGATCAGTACGGGCGTGTGGACGAATTTAGCCTTCAGCCTGTCAGACGCCGCCTGGCACTTGGGGACCACTGGAACGGGGTGTTGGGTGATGTCAACTGTGTGAGGGGAGTTGCTAGGCAGCTGTAGTCCTGCACAAACTGGCAATAGAAGTTTGCAAACCCCAGGAACCTCTGCAGCTGTTTCCGCATCCCTGGAGTCGGCCACTCCGCCACTGCCTTCACCTTCACCAGATCGGGTCCTATCTGCCCCTTTTCCACGATGAACCCCAGGAAAGAGACTGAGGGGACATGAAACTCACATTTTTCTGCCTTAACAAACAATTTGTTCTCCAGGAGCCTCTTCAGTACCATTCTCACATGACGGAGATGTTCGTCTTGGTCTCTAGAGAAGATCAGAATGTCGTCCAGGTATACGAATACAAAGCGGTTCAGCATGTCCCTAAGCACATCATTGACCAGAGCTTGGAAAACTGCCAGGGCATTGGTTAGTCCGAATGGCATGACCAGGTATTCAAAGTACCCCAGGGGCGTGTTGAAAGCTGTCTTCCACTCGTCCCCCTCCCGAATTTGGACTAAGTGGTAGGCATTTCTCAGATCCAGCTTGAAAAAAAAACTGTAGCATCGTGGAGAGGGGTGAGGGCTGAATCAATTAGGGGGAGTCGGTACTTGTTTTTTATGGTGATCTGGTTCAGGCCCGTGTAATCGATGCAAGGTCTCAGGGTCTCGTCTTGCTTTTAGACGAAGAAGAATCCCGCACCTACCAGGGAAGATGAGGGCCGAATGAGACCTGCAGCCAGCGACTTGTTAATGTATGCCTCCATGGAGTCGTTCTCTGGCTTAGAGAGGTTATCTCGTCACTGTGAAGGGAGCGTGGAACCTGGGAGTAGGTCAATGGTGCACTTATACGGCCGATGAGGAGGTAAGGAGCGAGCCCGGTCCTTGCTGAAAAACCTCTTGCAGGTCGTGATATTCTTTGGGTACACCAACTAAATCCAGATCCTCCAGGTCAATCGGGGTTTGTGAAGCTTGGGAGGGTAAAGCCGCCATTAGGCAGTGTTGCAAATAGTAGTCACTCCATCTGTGTATGGTGAGGGTGTGCCAGTCAATGTGGGGATTGTGGGTCTGCAACCATGGCCACCCCAACTCTAGGGGAGAGAGAGGCAGGGAGAACAAACAGTTCCAAATATTCCTGGTGGTTACTGAACAAAGTGAGCTTCACTGGCTTGGTCTTGTGCGTGACGTGAGCTATGAGTCGGCCATCTATGGCCACTACCTCCTTGGGGGTCTTGAGTTCATACATGGGCAGGTCATGGAGCTCAACCATCCTCGGATCAGTAAAGTTAGCATCAGCGCCTGAGTCAATAAATACTTCTACAGGATGAAAGTGTTGCGCAGACTGTAGCATATCTTGAACTCTGAGGCACTTTCGGGGTGTCGTGGAGGATTCTCCCGTAGCTGTCGGGCCCTGCCGCGCAGGGCACTGGGTGAGGTAATGGCCCTTCTCAGCGCAGTAGATGCAGAGACCGTTGGCCAGCTGCTGGTGCCTCTCTTCAGCCACCAGTCTGGTGCGGTTCACCTGCATAGGTTCTTGACTGTCATCCTCCCTCAGAGGGAGGAAATGGCGAGTTAGTTCGAGGTGGGGGCCCCTTCCGGGATCTATACCTCTCTCTTAGCCGGTTGTCCAATCTGGTAGACAAGGCGATTAACTCCTCAAGAGTAGTCGTCTCGTCTCGGGCCGCGAGCTCATCTTTCAGCTGAGCCCTGCAGGAAAGCCCTGCAGGAAAGCCCCCCCGAAGCGCGGGGTCGTTCCAGCCGCTTTCGATAGCAAGAATCCGGAATCGGATGGCGTATTCCGCCACCAACTGTGAGCCTTGCCGAATTGTAGGAGCTGGGAGCTCGCCTCCTCCCCTTTCGCCGGATAATCAAAAACCTTCATTTCTCACATGAACTGGTCTAACTGGGAGCATAATTCCGGGGTATGGGTGGCAACCGCTAGCACCCAAGACGAGGCTTGCTCCGTGAGTAGGCTCATGATGAAGACGGTTTTTGCTTGATCAGTGGAGTATGTGAGCGGCTGCTGGCTGAAGACGAGCGAACACTGGTGAAGGAATTGTGCGCAGGAGCCGATCGCGCTCGAATACCTGGCTGGCGTGGGGATGAGTGGTTCTCGGTGCGCGGGGAGTATAGCTGGTGCTGGCATGGATGCCGCAGCGGAAAGTGAAGGGTGAGGGGCAGGGTCGTGGCAGTGAGGTGAGTGGCGACGGCGTCCATCTTTCCATCAAGCAGCGCTAAGCTGGTGGTGATGTGCTGGAGATTGTCCATCATCTAGTGCAAGGTGGTGTCGTGTCATCCCAGCAGGGCGCCCTGGTCGGATAGTGTCTGCCGAGGCTGCGCGGTCTCCGTTGGGTCCATGTTTCAGGTCAGAAGATTCTGTTTAACTTGGGGTGTATGTGTTGGACCCAGCGATGTAGGAGACCAAAAGAAGGTTCAAACGATTAGGAACTGTAAATCACGAGAATACTAAGTCAATGGAACTGGTCGAGCATGAAGCAAGAACCATGGGGTAAAAGAGAAAGCCGAGGAGCAGAATCACGGGGAAAACAGTCTTCTGACAGCGGAGGGAAGCGTGCCGCTCCCATTTATAGCTGGCTGCTTGCTGATTGCAGATTGGGACCAGGCGCACTATGCTGGAACTCGCTTGCTGGCAACTGCCACGCCCCTCGTCAGCACCTGCAATGACTAGAGTAGAGAATTAATGCCGTCAGCCGGCACAGACCATAACACTTTCACCCAAGTCCTAAAAGCAAATAAAGAAAAGTCAGTTAAATAAATGAGACAAAAATAGTTTACACGGTAATTTATTTTTGTTATTTTTTAATTTATTTATAATTGACCCATTACTACATATCTGTGAATAATAAATGTATATGGACCTTTGATTTCAGTACCTGCTGTGACTCCCTTTTGCATCAATAAATGCAACTAAACATTTCTCATAAATGTTGATGAGTCCTGTACATCAGCCTGGAGGAATTTTAGCCTGTTGCTTCAAACAGAACAGCTTCTAATCTGGGATGTTTGTGGGTTTCCTCACATTAACTGCTCTCTTCAGGACCTTTCACATCTCAACTGGATTAAGGTGAGGACTTTGACTTGGCCATTCCAAAAAATTAACTTTATTCTTCTTCCATCATTCTTTGGTAGAACATTTTCCTTTAGTATTTTATGGTAGAATTCAGAAGCAATGATGGCAGGCTGTTCTGGCCTAGATGCAGGAAACAGGCCCAAATCCCAAATGACATTTTATTGACTGAATAGGATTTCATATTCAGTTACTGTGGAAAACATTAATTTTTGTCTATTCTTTTGATTTAAGCATTACCCTGAGTTTGCAGGGTGGATAAGATTGTTTACATTGAGGAAATTATGCAATCAAATCACACCAATTCTGTGTAATGTATACTGAGTGAAATTTAGCATATTCATACAGCAGATCCAATCGTTTTATTTATTTATTAAAAATTATCACCGTGCATAATTTTACTTCTTTAGAGTTGTACAATGTGACGCAGTAGTAATTTTCCCTCTTCAAACATCCCTGTGAAATATTCCAGCACATCCCATGAGCACTCTGGCATATCAGTTGCAGGTATTCTTTTTTATACATTGTGGGGACCCCCCCACCCCCACCCCCAGGTGCAGCTTACTGGGATATCAAAGGCTAGCCATGTCTCTTACTGTCTAGAGTGAGAGGTTCATGTAAAAGAAGATGACTTTTGACAAGAGCAGGCTGCATAGCGTGTTTCTGCCCTGCAATGGCCTGGTGAGCTGTCCAGGGTGTACTCTACCCTCGCCCAGAGTTGGCTGAGATGGGTGACAGCCTCCCCGCTACCCTAATTAAGATTAAGTGGTTCAGAAAATGAATAAATGAGTTTATTGTGAAAAGCTGTGAAGGAGGAATGAACTGTTAATCATATTTGTGAATACCGTCTAGGCATATTAAAAAAGAGGAAGCTTAAAGAGAGCGAAATATCAGGAATTTTCAAACTGTTATTATTTCACATTAAACACTCAGATAATTTGTGAATTAATTTCATGACACACTGACTGCTGGGAAACAAAGATTCCATATGTTCTGGACGTAACTTTTCAGGACAAATGAATATTTGAAACGCTCCCGATGGTCCGTTTCATCTCCATTTAAAGTCGACTGTATTGATATTAAAAGCAGTGGCCTTGGTGAACGAGTGCTTGAGATTGTACAATGCAGCCTTCATAAATACAGCAAATTAATGAATGCCATCAAATTCTCTTTATTCACAAGTGAAGTGCAATTACACATATGGGCGGTGTGTGTGTGTGTGTGTGTGTGTGTGTGTGTGTGTGTGTGTGTGTGTGTGTGTGTGTGTGTGTGTGTGTAGGAAATTACTTATAGGATATAAGGGAATGCTGCAGTCTGTCATAATTATCTCTTATATGCATGAGCTCATTTTTCTTTTTTTATTCTGTGATGTTACAGCAGTCCAAAAGATTATCTCTCTCTCTCTCTCTCTCTCTCTCTCTCTCTCTCTCTCTCTCTCTCCCCCTTCTCCCCTCTCTCTCTCCTCTCACTCCCCCTATCTCTCACACACACACACACACACACACACACACACACACACACACACACACACACATCTTTTGCTGCTTAATTAATTGCTCTACATGTGTACATGTCACTTTTGACCTTTGCTTGGGCATATATATTCTATGTATGTATAGTAACCTGCAATGGATGCAGTGGACTAGAATCCCATCTAAGAGGAGTCGAAGTCCTTGTCGCTTCACACTACAGAAACCGAGGATAAGCAACGGCTTATTCCCTATTTCTAGGCCGCTAGGCTGGAGTGTAAAAAGCCCAACAGGCTTTATATATATATATATATATATAGGGATCCATAGGTAGTTTGCACCTCAATTCATACAGCTTCAGTGCATTGAGGTTTTTGTTTTTTTTTTGTTTTGTTTTTTTTTTTTTGGGGGGGGGTAAATAATCATAATTAAATATTCATCAAATTAAAAAATAATAAAATTAAGGAAGAATAGGTGGAAAAGTTAAGAAAAATGCCACAAAAACAAGGTCAATGATGCATAAAATCCTAAACCAACACAAAGCAAAAAACAACCCAAAATCTTCCATCAGAACTAATTACATTGTTGTGAGGTGCGCCTCTGAGTGTGTGCACGTGCATCTGCGAGCATGCGTGAGTGCGTCTGTATGTATATGTATTTATATTTTACTTACATCTTACAGTATGCATTATTTTTAAATGTTTAATTGTTTTATATATATATATATATATATATATAAAATACCCCAGTGTTTTTGATCTTACGTGTAATAACCGTCCATGTGTACTGGGAGCAAGATGGTAGCTCAAACTTACCAATTTTATTCGATCAGTCTCTGTAACGGTAAAATGATGCGTTCACTGCCTATAAAAGTGAGTTTACACAGTATTTTAAGAACCCCTGCCACTGCGGAATGCCTATAGCGTTCATCAGTAACAACACATTTGATTGTTCCACCATGCTTTAAAAAACAGGAAAATATTTTGCTGTGTTCTCTTGGTAAATGTCCAACAAGATGAACCATTAGAAACTAGGCTCTGTATGAATGGAGCAATGAGCCAGATATGGACTAAACAGAAAGTGATGACGAGTATTTTTCACCCAATTCTTTTGCTCACTATCTTCATAAATTTAAGCATGTTCTT
Organism: Plotosus lineatus; assembly: GCA_024760905.1. NCBI lineage: Eukaryota > Metazoa > Chordata > Actinopteri > Siluriformes > Plotosidae > Plotosus > Plotosus lineatus. Next base: position 11,289,456 of record CM045746.1, read on the forward strand.
GGCCATATGCTTTTCAATGTGCCTTTGTGTTGATTGATTCATGTGCCATGTGCTAAAGTTGACATTCATGTTGATTGGCTCGATTTTACATTGAGGGAAAATATTTAAAGGAGCAGCACCTGGAGGGAAAATTAAAGGGTCTTTTTTTTAATTATGCTGTTTTCTGTTTATTTTCAGCTTTCATGTAAGTAATTTGGTTCATAATACAAAATAAGTAACACAAATACCAGTAAAACTCTTTTATTGTTCTGTTATTATTCATGTTTTCCACCTCGATGGTAATAAGCACTTACTGTTCCACGCCGCAGGTAACCATTTTAATAAGCGCCCACCCATGCCGATTTTTTTAAGTGCCCTGGGTGCTTATCACGTCGATTATGGTATGTGTGTATGTATGTATGTATGTATGTATGTGTATATACATATTTAATTTTTATTTATTATTTTTATTTTTTTTCTGGAAGCCTGATCTGTGAAATGTCTTCTAAAACCCATGATCTGTTCCTTGGCCTTTGTCACATTAGGTGGCAGATGATGTTACTTACACCATGTGAAGAAGGAACCAATACTTCATGTCTTCATCTCCAATTATTCATCTGATGACAAGAGAGTCATCAGAAAATTTCTGAAGATGGCAGATTTCTGTGCAGTAGCCAAAGTCTGTTGTGTAGAGGCTGAACAGAAAAGGGGTGAGGATGTATCCCTGTGGTGCTCCAGTGTTGCTGACCACCATGTCCAACACACAGTGCTGCAGGCGCACATAGTGTGATCTGCATAGAAATGTATGAAAATACACAATTACAGTCATATAATTTGTTTAGCAAATATTGTAGATGGTTAATTGGGTTTAGTGTTTCTTAAGACTGAATTCATGTAAGGGTGAATGTCATTCATTCATTCATTCATTCATTCATTCAATCATTCAATCAGTCATTCATTGAGTTATTTGCTAAGCTGCTTATTCCTATTAAAGTTGCAGGGAAGCTGAAACCTATCTTAGTTGACACTGGATGAAAGTGGGGCACACCAGTTGAAAATGTGTTTATTTATTCTGTCACACGCTTGAGAGAATTGGGAAATGGGATTGGCAAACCAGGGGTTTTGTTCCTCTTTTAAAAAAGGAGACAACAGAATGTTTTTGAAATATTGTGGAATCACATTCCCCAGCCTTCTCAGGAAAATCTAGCAGCAGGACTGGAGAGGAGAATCCGACCAATGGTAGAACCTCAGATTCATGAGGAACAACGTGGTTTTCACCCTGGTTACAGCATTCTCGGCCAGCTCTATATAGTCTACAGCAGGGGTGCTCACACTTTTCCAGCACGCGAGCCACTTATAGAATGACCAAGTCACAAAGATCTACCCACTACAAAAATGCAAAACATACATTTATTTTAAAGTATATTGAGGATTCTTTATGTGTAAATGTATGTTTATGTGCCTTGCATAACCGAATGAGCTAATATTGCACAACACAATATAATTAACTATGAACATTTTTTGTAACTACCTGAGTTCACCTTGATGACGTACACTGAATTGAATCAGCCAGGCATGCATAGTCTGGACAGTAGCTGCTGACAGCCAGCCTCCAGCACACTTCCAAACGCACTTCGAAAATGACATCGTGGAAAAAAGTCCGCCTCCCATTCTGTATGAAAGTGATATTTTGTCTTCTTCTTTGCTCCAGCACCCATACTCATGTTTGATAAGCTTTCTTTACTTTAAGAAAAAAGCGAGGGCTTAAAATAGGAGGGAACTTGCTGACTAGCTTGTTTTGCTGTACTTGGTGCCATTATTTGCACATGTGCGGTGAGCTAAAGGTCAGAAAAATACGTCTATTTTTTTAACGTCATGTTATTTATCAATACTACCTTCATGATCAACCAATATTACCTTCGAGATCAACTGGTAGCTCGCGATCGACATATTGATCACCCCTGGTCTACAGGATCCTATGGGGGGAGGGGTTTGCTAAATCTGTCCACAAGTGCTTTGCGGTCTTGAAGAAAGCTTTTTACCGAGTCTCTTGGGCTATCTTGTAGGGTGTGCACCGGGAATGAGCGAAGAACGGAGCGGAAGATCACCATGCAGATTGCTGCAACCTCTGCTGTAAAAGTGGCTGGGAGAGGGGCGTCTGTACCCCACTGCTTAGGCTGCTGCCCTCTGGTCCTACTCTGGATTAAGTAGAAAAAGATGAAGATGAAAATGAGATGCTTGACAATAACTCATGCTCTACTTCACTTTAATTTCAAAATAAATAATACTTATTTACCTTGAATGCTCTTCGTGTACTGCTGAATATACCAGAGATGGAATATTCAGGGATCGATTCATGAATATCCACTAAGCCTGGGGTGAATAATTAATTTAGTATATACCTCACACTTAAGAAAAGTAAACTCAGTCAGTGGTGGTCTAGTGGTATAGGGTGCTGGATCGCTGATCCGAAGGTTGGGGGTTCGAGTCCCACTCTCCACAAGTTTGTCACTGTCCTCCCCAGTGCAGCTAACTGGGTTATCAAAGGCAGGCCATGTCTCTCACTGTCTATGGTGAGAGGCATGTAAAAGAACCATTGCTGACTTTCGTAAAGAGTAGGCTGCAAAGTCGTCAGCGTGTTTCTGTCCCTTGCTAAAAGGGTTGTGACAGGAAGGGCATCCGACGTAAAAACCTCTGCCAAATCAAACGTGCGAATCAAATGATTCGCTGTGGTGACTCCCGAGTAAAAAAAAAAAGGGAAAAAAGCCGAAAGGAAGACAGACAGACAGACTTAAGAAAAGTAAACTAAGACAAGATTTTTATGGTTTACTTTTTCATTTTAATAAATTGTCTCAAGTTGGAAAAGAAGAATAATTATCATATTTTCCGGTCCATAACGCACACCGGATCATAAGGCGCAACACCAATGAAGGATGATGGGACCACCCATGTCCATACACAAGGTGTACTAGATTATAAGACGCATTAAGTGAAACAAAAGTCAGATAAGTCAAACTTCTTTCAACTCTCACAATAACTTTCAACATTGTTCAGCTGTAACAATATAAAAAAATAAAAAAACACTTCCAGTTCATTCCTCTTCCACAAATCCATCAAATACTTCATCTTCAGTGTCTGAGTTTAACAATTGCACAAGTTGAATATACAGACACTCCCCGACTTGCGTTCATTCGTTTTACGTATTTTTCAATTTTACGTTTAAAAGAAATTATGTCAAATTTTGAGTTTAGCGTGCTCTCTGTAGTACACTGAAGTAATACTCTACTTCTGCATGGCGCTGCATCCATTGTTTACAAACGACAGCGTGAACATGCCCCTCCTTCATCCCAGTTCACTGCATGTTACCCTTGTGTTAACACGTCGTCTCTGTGATCTTTGTGTTTACACTGTTTTGCGGACTTTTGTAACCCTAAGCAAATATGGTTGGTCAAAACATAAGCCTACTATTGATAGTGGTATTCGGAAAAAGCGGCAAGCCATCTCGTTAGAAATGAAGATGGCTATTATCAAGAAAATTGTTGCTGGTGAAAAACATGTGAATGTTGCACGTTTTTTCCATATGGCTCCGTCGACCATTGGAACCATTTACTAGCAGAAAGATCCCATCACAGAGAATGTTAAAGGTTATATTTGATAGTGTATTTGATATTTGATGAGTGAATTTGATTAAAATGCATCTATTTGAAATTATTTTGCTTGAATTTAATTCATTTGAAATTAATGTTTATATTATTTGATATTATTTTATAATATCATATTATTTGATAACATATTTATATTATTATATTATTATATTATTTTATATATAGTTTATATTATTTGATATTTGATATTATTTTCTTTCTTCCAGAAGAGAGTGGAGCATAGGGTGACTTATAAAAGTGGAGGTAGGAGCACACAGGTAGACTACATCTTGTGCAGGCGATGTAATTTAAAGGAAGTCAGTGACTGCAAAGTAGTAGCGGGTGAGAGTGTTGCCAAACAGCATAGGATGGTGGTGTGCAGGATGATGCTGATGGTGAGGAAGGTGAAGAAGGCAAAGGCAGAGCAGAAGACAAAGTGGTGGAAGTTGAAAAAGGAAGAGTGTCGGGTTGTCTTCAAGGAGGAGTTGAAACAGGCTTTGGTGGGTCAGGAAGTGCTTCCAGATGACTGGACAACTACAGCTAATGTGATCAGGGAGACAGGTAGGAGAATACTTGGTGTGTCATCTGGAAGGAAAGTAGATAAGGAGACTTGGTGGTGGAATGAGGAAGTGCAGGAGTGTGTACAAAGGAAGAGATTAGCTAAGAAGAAGTGGGACATTGAGAAAACCGAAGAGAGTAAACAGGAGTACAGGGAGACACAGCGTAAGGCAAAGGTAGCAGTGTCAAAGGCCAAACAGGGCGCGTTTGATGACTTGTATGCTCGGTTGGAAAGTAAGGAGGGAGAAAATGATTTATACAGGTTGGCACAGCAGAGAAATAGAGATGGGAAGGACGTGCAGCAAGTTAGATTGATAAAGGACAGAGAGGGAAATGTATTGACTGATGACAGAAGTGTGCTGGGAAGATGGAAAGAGTACTTTGAAGAGCTGATGAATGAGGAAAATGAGAGAGAAAAAGAGTAGAAGAGGTGACTGTTGAGGACCAGGAAGTAGCAAAGATTAGTAAGGGTGAAGTGAGGAGGGCATTGAAGAGGATGAAGAATGGAAAGGCAGTTGGTCCTGATGACATACCGGTGGAGGTATGGAAGTGTCTAGGAGAGGTATCAGTAGATTTTCTGACAAGAACATTTAACAAGGTCTTAGAGAGTGAGAGGATGCCAGAGGAATGGAGGAGAAGTGTGCTGGTGCCCATTTTTAAGAACAAGGGAGACGTGCAGAGTTGCAGCAACTACAGAGGGATAAAGTTGATGAGCCATATGATGAAGTTATGGGAAAGAATAGTGGAAGCTAGACTAAGGGCAGAAGTCAGCATTTGTGAACAACAGTTTGGTTTCATGCCAAGAAAGAGCACCACAGATGCAGTGTTTGCCTTGAGGATGTTAATGGAGAAGTACAGAGAAGGTCAGACGGAGCTGCATTGTGCCTTTGTGGATCTGGAGAAAGCATATGACAGGGTGCCGAGAGAAGAACTGTGGTATTGCATGAGGAAGTCTGGAGTGGCAGAGAAGTATGTTAAAGTGGTGCAGGACATGTATGAGAGATGTAAGACAGTGGTGAGGTGTGCTGTCGGTGTGACAGAAGAGTTCAAGGTGAAGGTGGGACTGCATCAAGGGTCAGCTCTCAGCCCCTTCTTGTTTGCTATGGTGATGGACAGGCTGACAGACGAGGTTAGACAAGATTCCCCATGGACTATGATGTTTGCAGATAACATTGTGATCTGTAGTGAGAGCAGAGAACAAGTGCAGGAAAATCTAGAGAGCCTCAGTAAGACAGAATACATGTGCATGAATGACAAGGACCAAAGAGGAACGGTGAGATTACAGGGAGCAGAGATAAGAAAGGTGGAGGATTTTAAGTACTTAGGCTCAACAATCCAGAGCAATGGAGAGTGTGGAAAAGAGGTCAAGAAGCATGTGCAGGCAGGTTGGAATGGTTGGAGAAAAGTGTCCGGTGTGATGTGTGATAGGAGGGTATCGGCAAAAATGAAAGGAAAAGTGTACAAGACGGTGTTGAGGCCTACGATGCTGTATGGGTTAGAAACAGTGGCCCTGGGAAAAAGACAGGAGGCAGAGTTGGAGGTAGCAGAGATGAAAATGTTGAGGTTCTCTTTGAGAGTAACGAGGATGGATAGGATTAGGAATGAGCACGTCAGAGGGACAGCACATGTAAGACGTTTTGGAGACAAAGATAAGATAAGATAAGATAAGATACAGCTTTATTAATCTCACAATGGAGAAATTCACTGTTAAAGGCTCTTGAGGTACTATCAGTAGGGGGTGCAAAAATAGATACAAGTACAAACATACACACATACATATATTATATAAGTAAATAAATAAATAGATACATAAATAGTATAAATTACTAAACAATAAAAGAAAAGAATGGAGCAACTTTATAGACTGGCCTATATTAAAGTGTAATGTATCTGAGTGCAGAGTAGATGGGTTGATATGGTTGATATGGTTCACAGTCAGTGGGGTAGATGTGGCTGATTAAAGTGCACGGGGGTTTTTATTGCACATAACCGGTATTTTCACAGACAGTTACAAAGTGGCGTTGTACAGTCTGATAGCGGTGGGAATGAACGACCTACGGTAGCGCTCCTTCCTGCACTGAGGATGCCTCAGTCGTCCACTGAAGGAGTCAGAGAGGCTAGATTGAGATGGTTTGGACATGTACAGAGGAGGGATAGTGAGTATATTGGTAATAGGATGCTGAGGCTGGAACTACCAGGCAAAAGGCCTAGAGGAAGACCAAAGAGACGATTCATGGATGTGGTAAAGGAGGACATGAAGGTCGTTGGTGTAAGAGAAGAAGATGCAAAGGATAGGGTGAGATGGAGGCAGATGATTCGCTGTGGCGACCCCTGAAGGGAAAAGCCGAAAGGAAAAGAAGAAGAAGAAGATTATTTGATATTATTTTACAATGTAATGTTTATAATAATTGATTTAAAGGTCTTTTATGAGATACAGTAATCGTATTTATGGATGTGTAGTACAGTATGAACGTCATATGTCACTGGAACATACAGTAACAACTTAGGGGTTTTTTTACCATACGTTCGGCCGTACAGAACCTAACTAAAACGTAAGTTGGGGAGCACCTGTAAAGCCCGGATCCCTCTATTATTTTTCTATTACATTATATTATTATATTTTATTATCTGCATGGAGTCAGATCATTCTTTCAGCCATGCCCCCTTAAAGAGACAGTGCACAAGTATTGTGTTCATTACAGAACAGAGGCCATTACTCTTAATGAGCTGTATCAGTGTCACTATAAATTCAAAAAGGTTAATCCCAGATCTCAGGAGGACACCTGTAGCAGTGCTTTCTACTTGTATTTGGACATAAAGCCCAGATCCCTCTAACTTATGACTTGTACACCAATATCTAGTGGTTGGAGTTCTTTGGGTAATCCATCGGAATGATGGTAAACTCTGAATTAGTGAGCTTCATTTGGATTTTGACAGTGTCAGTGAGATGGAGCTGAGGCTGCATCCATGCACAAGACACATCGGATTATAAAGCGCACCGGCAGCTTTTTTGAAGATCAAAGGCTTTTGGGTGCGCCTTATGGTCCGAAAAATGTGGTAATAGATATTTGCCGAAGTCAAGGTAGATCACTAAATACTCGATTGGTTCTTCATTTTCTGAATTGCTTAATCCTCCCATTATGTTAATGGAGAGGCAGGAGCCTACTTTTAGTGAAGGCATACGGTAGGCCCTCATTATGTTATTCGCAGGGGTTTGGTTCCAGCCCCCCTCCCGCGAAGGAAGATAATCTGCAAGCTCTGTACCCGGAAGTAAAACCCCATGTATCATAATTACATGCGTGAATGATCAACCAGAAGTAAAATACTATGTATCTATTACATGCGCTAAAATATGTTTCTTAAACACATTCTATAGACAGTCTTACTCATCAATACAGTATTAATGTAGTAAAATATATTCAGTCCGAGCAGCTCAGCCACGCTCCTCAGCTGGAGCAAGTAGAAAACAGAGTTTTAGAGTGAGAGAGTTAGAGAGCATTACAATTCAAAGAAGTGGTGAATTGATGCGAGTTAATCATCTGGGGCAGAGGTGAGCATGCTTTTGTTTATTGTGAGTAGATGAGAATAGTGTATTCAGGTGTGTGGCACCAAGCACCAAGCAGCTCAGCCACGCCCCTCAGCCGAAGCAGAGAGAAAACAGTTAGTTAGAGGCACAGCCGCCAAAATCAAAGTCCCCCAAAAAGACAGACCATAACAAAAAGGACATAAAAGACCAAGAAATGCAATAAATTGGATAAACATAACAAAATGACAAACATGCTACACCACAGTAAATAAAATCACACACACAAACAATCTAAACATTAACTTGGGTAATGTACTGTAATAATAATTGAAAAAGACTTTAATAGTGGAGTGTTTTACAACAGTTCAGATGATTATTCCTCTTCAGGCATTTCAGAGGAAACTGTCATTTCTTCCGAAGAAAGTCTTATTTCTTCAGAAGAGACATCCAACATCATTACCTTTTTCTGGCGCTTAGCCGACGTTTGAGTGGCATCATAGATCTTAACTGGTAATTAAAACACATTTTAAAAAGGCTCATTGACAACTTGTGCGCGAATGAGGGAAAAGGGGTGTTACATCATCTCAACCAATCAGCAGGATAGCCATTGGCTGAATTTGAATGACGTGAGAGTTGCTCGACAATCCGCGAATATGCAAACCATGTGTGCAAAACCGCGAATAGTCAAGGACCTACTGTAATATACCCTGAACAACTCACCAGCAATATTTAAAGGTAAAGTCTGTTGGGCTTTTTACACCTGAGCCATAGCGGACCAGTGCTTATCCCCGGTTTCCATAGTGTGAAGCAACTAGGAGTTGAACTTCTCCTTCATGGGACACTAGTCCATTGCAGGTTACCTTGCAAGTATATATTTACTGGTACCCATTTACACTGCTGGGTGAACACTTGTGATTAAGACCCTGCCTAGGGGTTTCTTTGAACACTTTACTTTTTTTTTTAAAGAGAATTACATTTATTTATGTTACAGAACTTTTATCTTAAAGTAACTTGCAAATCAGAGGTAGAATCCAATCCTGTGTCATGCATGACAGTCAGGGATTTAAAAAATAATAATAATAAATTACTGAAACCAGAGCATACAGCTCTTCTCGTCGAAATGCCTGTGGCCATATCTTTGATCAAGCATCACCCCTTTATTTATTTTTTGGGAAGATTTTTTTTTTCAGGAAAGGCTTTTGTTTAAAGACATTGGGGGTTTTTTTGTTTGTTTGTTTGTTTGTTTTTTGTTTTTTCAAAAAAATATCTGAGATTCTCACAGTAATGTTTGAATGAGGTGGAGTATGATATAAAGAATTATTTGGGCTTGGAGAATGTCAGCCTTTTGCCAAAGCCTGCTCGTCCAAATAATTCTCTCTATCATACTTCACTCTTATTCAAAAATTCTTTCTTTTCCACCTCTCGAACGCCAGTAAATGCCTAAATCAGTTAAAAACATAAACTTCAAATGTAAGAATCTTAGTTTTCCTCTTTCCATGTATAGCAAAACAATATTATTCCCCTTGGGGAGGGAGGATATCATTAATAATTCTGCAGCATTTGCTATATCCACCTCATCTTCAATGGCTTTTTGCTCTTCACAAGATATGTTTGAGTCCAGAATAAAAATAAAGAATAGACTTGAGGATGAACAGCAATTTTGATTTGTTCCAAGAGTCACATTCTTAAAATAAAGAGCTAAAATCATCAAAATCCAGGACAGTCCTGGTACGTCCTGATCCCTCGTGGCTCTAAACCAGAATACACATGTTTTTTTTTTTTATCTGCCATTTTGAATCAGTGCAGAATAGCATAACTAAAGAGACTTTGCTAACTTTCTTGGACTCGCCATCCATCTTCATTTGCTGGGTGTCATGGTAACGTTCGTCCTTGCCGAGGGCCTGTCTTAAATATTGTATAATCATTAGTGTGTATTGTATTAGTGCAGATCTCCAGTGGCGCAGAGCTTTGATGGAGTAAAGAAAGTGGGAGACGGAGGATCAGTGACAAATGAACACACTGAATATCAGTCACATCGCAGGAGCTGTGTGCAAAAAAAATATATATATTATGGGCTGCTTTATGACCAAGATGAACAGCACTTTAATTCTTCTCTCTCTCTCTCTCTCTCTCTCTCTCTGTGTGTGTGTGTGTGTGTGTGTGTGTTTTGTAAAGGACTTATAAGTGAGGCAGAATTCAATCCGAGCACAAAGCTGAGCAGTCAAAAAGGTTTAAAACAAATTTTAAAAAGCTCTCCAGCAGCTCAGGGATTTGAATCACAAACTTTTTAATCATTAGCACAGAACTGCTGAGCTACCACCACTCAGTCTGCCTCAGCTACGGAGACACGCTCACATTCTGCCCTTAAAACAGAAAACCGTAAGGATTATTCTCAAGGGGGTAAAAGGCAATAAAATTAATCATTCAATAACTTCAAATCTGATTCTCCTCATAGCCAAGTACGAACTTTACATGGAAATGACAGACAGATCAATAAAATACAGACAGACAGACAGACAGACAGGTCGATAAAATACAAACAGACAGACAGACAGGCAGACAGACAGACAGACAGATAGACAGATAGATAGATAGATAGATAGATAGATAGATAGACAGATAGATAGATAGATAGATAGAATGTTCTTTTACATCCCTCTCACCACAGACAGTGAGAGACAAGGCTGGCCTTTGATAACCCAGGAGGTTGCCCTGGGGTACAGCCACTACTGCCCCATTTGTAATAGTTCATCAGTTCATTTTCTGTAACCGCTTAATCCTAATTAGGGTCATGGGGAGGCTGGCGCCCTTCCCAGCCAACTCCAGGTGAGGACAGAGTACACCCTGGATAGCTCGCCAGGCCACCGCAGGGCGGAACAAGCTGATGCTTTGCCTACTCTTGCCGTAAGTCAGCAATGGTTCTTTTACATGAACCTCTCACCATACAGTGAGAGACATGGCCGGCCTTTGATAACCCAGTTAGCTGCACTGGGGGAACAGTGACAACCTTGTGAAGAGTGGGACTCGAACCCCCAACCTTTTTGGATCAGCGATCCAGCGCCCTATACCACTAGGCCACCACTGCCGTTTGTAATAGTAATAATAATAATCTAGTAGTAAAACTAATAATTTGTAGTTTTCACTGTTTTTGTTTTGTTTGTACTTTATACAGTAAACGATCTTGACCAGTATCCACTGCCTCAAACCAATTTCTGACAGCCCAGTTTGTGCAAAAGCTTTAATGTTGGCAACCCATCCCCAAAGATCCTACAAAATGCAATGCTGCAAGGCAAGTAAACAATAGACCAAAATAGCCAATATATCAAAGGGTCTGGGGAACCAACAGCAGCTCAAACCCTGAGTATAAACACATGGAAACATTTTGTACAAAACTATGTATGCACTGAGATGTGTATATTGTTATGTCTGTGTATAACCACTAGACGGGACTCATTCATCCATTCATTCGGTAAGCTGCACAGTCTTAATTAGGGCCGCAAGGAGGCTGGGGTCTAACATAGCTGACTCAGGGTGGGGGTACGCCCTAAACGGCTTGCCAGGCAATCACTGGGCCTACACTCACACAACCATTCACACTTACACTGTGCATGTTTTTGGACTGTGGAAAGAACCTGGAGTACCCAGAGGAAACCCAATCAAGCACAGGAAGAACATGCCAACTCCACACAGACGCAACTAAGCCCAGGAACCGAACCCAGGACCTTTGTGCTGTGAGGCGGATGTGCTAACAACTGTATCGCCTAGACAGCATCAGACATAACAAACAGCTGAGAGAGAGAGGCTCTGTGATAGACATGTAACAACCTCACTGATTTTTACCTGTTTCGAAAGCAGAAAATTAAATTATTTACAGTAGGGCCAATAAGTATTGAGCAACGTAAAAATGTGCAAGTTCACCCATTTACAAAGATAAGAGAGGTTTGTAATTTTCATCATAGGTACACATCAAGCTTGAGAGACAGAATGCAAAAAAAAAAAAAAAAAAAAAAAAAAAAAAATCCAGGAAATCACATTGTATGATTTTTAAACAATTTATTTGTGAAAATGGGAGGCCAATAAGTATTGGGCAGCCAGCAAAAGTTATTTTTAATACTTTGTAATACATTGCCTTGGTTGGCAATGACAGAGGTCAAACGGTTCCTGTAGTTCTTGACCAGGTCTACACACACTTTAGTTTGTATTTTGTCCCACTCCTCTGCACAGATCTTCTCTAGAGCTTTGATGTTTGAGGGCTGTTGCTTGGCAACTCGAAGTTTTAACTCCCTCCACAGGTTTTCGATTGGGTTGAGGTCTGGAGACTGGCAAAGCCACTCCAGAACCTTGATATGCTTTTTACGGAGCCACTCCTTGGTTTTCTTGGCTGTGTGCTTTGGATCGTTATCATGCTGGAAGACCCAGCCATGTTTCATCTTTAATGCTCTGACCGAGGGAAGGTTTTTACCCAAAATGTCACAATACATGGCCCCATTCATGTTGCCATTGAGACGGTGCAGTCTTCCTGTCCCTTTTGCAGAAAAGCATCCCCAAAGCATGATGTGTCCACCCCCATGCTTCACAGTAGGTATGGTGTTCTTGGGATGCAACTCAGCATTCTTCTTTCTCCAAACACGGCGAGTGCTGTTTAAACCAAAAAGTTCAATTTTGGTCTCATCTGACCACATCGCATTCTCCCAATCCTCCTCTGGATCGTCCAGATGGTGTTTACCATATTTCAGACGGGGCTTCACATGTTTTTTGTTTAGTAGGGGAACCTTTCGGGCAATGCAGGATTTCATCTCATGACGACGTAGTGTGTTAGTTATTGTCATCTTTGTGACGGTGGTTCCTGCCGTCTTCAAATCATTGACCAGTTCCTGCCGTGTAGTTCTGGGCTGATTACTCACTGTTCTCAGGATCCTTTGAACCCCACGAGGTGACATCTTGCATGGAGCGCCACTCCTAGGGAGGTTGTCAGTGATGTTATACTTCTTCCATTTTCTAATAATGTTTCCAACTGTTGATCTTTTCTCACAAAGTTGTTTTGACTCATCCCAGCTTTGTGCAGTTGTACAATTTTATCTCTGGTGTCTTTGGGAAGCTCTCTGGTCTTGGTCATGGTGAAGACATGTTTCTGACAGTTTGAAGGTGTGTGCAGGTTTGAAGGTGTCTCTTATGTGTCTAATCAGTTCAAACAGGTGTCATTCATACTGTTAACAAGTGGGGGCCGAAATAATGTTTGTTTTCTAGCTGCCCAATACTTATTGGCCTCCCATTTTCACAAATAAATTGTTTAAAAATCATACAATGTGATTTCCTGGATTTTTTTTATACATTCTGTCTCTCAAGCTTGATGTGTACCTATGATGAAAATTACAAACCTCTCTTATCTTTTTAAAAGGGCGAACTTGCACATTTTTACGTTTCCCAATACTTGTTGGTCCCACTGTACTATCTGGCAGCTCGTGACAGAAAAAAATTGAACAGAAGGTGTTTATTTTAAAATAGTGAAATAATGAAAATTGGTAATTAGTGCAAAAAAAAAAAATGCCTTTGCAGTGGAAACTGTGATTTGTTATCTCTTCTTTGTTTTGTATCAGTTATTACATTTATGCTGTTATAGCTTGGTGTAGTGTAGCATGTTCAGCTTACAGCAAGAAGGTCCTGGGTTTATGTCCCATTCTCAGTGGGGGTGTTTAGCCATCAGTGTGTTTCTGTCCCTTGCTAAAAGGGTTGTGTTAGGAAGGGCATCCGACGTAAAAACCTATGCCAAATGAAACGTGCGAATCATTCGCTGTGGTGACCTCTGATTAAGGGAAAAAGCTGGAAGGAAATGTCTGTCTCTCAGTGGGGGTGTCTCTGTATGGTGTTCGCATGTTCTCCCCAGGCTTGTGCGGGTTTCCTTCGGGTACTGCATGCATCATTAGGCTAATTAAACATGCACATTAAGCTAATTAAACATGCACATTAGGCTAATTATCTGTTCCAATTTGTCCTTCGGAGATTGATAGTCTGGTGAGATGTTTTGGGGGCACCTCTTTCGCCCAGAGTTGGCTGAGATAGGCTCCAGCCTCCTCTTAACCTGAGTAGGATTAAGCGCATCCTGCATATGAATAGGATGGGATATTGTGCCTTGATGGTTTGAGGGCCATTACTTTTTGTTTGTGTGTGTGTGTGTGTGAGAGAGAGAGAGAGAGAGAGAGAGAGAGAGAGACTGTGGAAAATATGTAATTCTGTATCCTGTAATTTTGAAGGTATTCAAAATGAATCTCGACATTTGCTGTTAGATCCGCAAAATAATAAAAATAAATAAATAAAATTTGGAGTTTTCCTTGAAGTACAGCCAAGGAGACAGAAGAAAAGAATGACAGCAGACGGAGGGAGGGGGGAAAGATGGCAAAAATAAATGAGAAATAATCAGATAAGGCTGACAGAGAAGGAGGGAAGATGTGAAAGTGTTTAAACAGAAGAAAGATTGTTTAATTACACTAAATGGCTCCTGTGTTTATGCTAATGTCCCCGTGTGATAAATATTAAATTGTTCTCTTTATCTCTTCTCTCTAAGGCTTTAGCCAATTTCACCCCATTTTATAGCCAATTAAGGAGGATTAATCGGCTTTCTCATGGTGGATAAACTGAAGACGTTTAAAGAGGTCCAAAGTCCAATTTGCTACTTGTAAGGATCCATTAGCAGTGAAAAATGAATATAAATTCAAAACATTACAGGCCATGTTAGCATTTTATTTTAATTGCGTTTTTAATTTCCTAACTGTACACTGATCATGATCTTGTGTTTGGCCACTATATTCATGCACAACTCCATACTTCCTGTCTCTCTGTCTCTCCTGTCGATCCATCCATCCAGCGTCTGTAATAAGTCTGCATAATCTGGAGTCTTGTAATAAGTAGGAGGGTAAGATTTGATATTTGCCTGCAGTATATACTACACAGGAATAGCATAAATTGATTGGTTCACTACCTTGGGATAACAGACTTCCATATATACTACATGTATACAACCAGCGGTGGGCCGTCAGGGCCAACAAAGCCTTCTCTGCTGACCTGAACACTATCAGAAGCACTGTCCTACATTTGCAACTTAAATTTTAGCGTTTGTCAAATACATTATTAATCTATTTCCAATAGTCTGTTCTTTTCGTTTCATAGTGTCTCTTGGCTGCACTGCTTGCAGTCCGTGTGTGTGGATGATATATTTTTATTTTTTATTTTTTTGTCCAATCAGATTTGAGCTTCCGTGTAGTTGCCAGGTCAGTGTAATCTGCGAAAGACTTTCAGAATCAGCAGTGCTGGCCGAATGCCACTCAAACTGTATTAGCAGTGAGGCTGTTTCTTTCACCAATCAGATTTCACATTTGCCTCACAAAGCCAGTGAGTGGGACTAAAATAACCTCAGCATTTTCCCCTTCTCTGATTGGTTGGTTAGAGCAAAGTTTGCTGAATAGTCTTTAATGATCTGCACACGACACTTTTAAGTTAGAATTATTATATCCACAATGGCTAACGGAAGAGGAGAAATTGATCTGGTGTCGGACTTAATTCTGAAAAATCTTCAAGGCAGACAGAGGTGAAAGTAAGCAGGAACGCACTGGAATGCTGTGCCAGTAAGAAATATACAGACCTCGGAACGCACCGGAACGCCTTGGAACACCTCGGATAAGAAACTTCACCCATGTATGCAATGCGAGGCCTTTCTTTTTTCATGGAAATTTTACTGAAATAAATATAAAATTGATGAATACTTAAAAATCATCACCAGAATTTGCCTTCTGTAACATGTTGAACTTGATTTTAGTGTTATTTTGAACTTGATTTTAAGTTTGTTTTGTTCTGCTTTTCTTGCTGTATTTGTACTAAAATTCTAAAAATATTTTAGAGACACAGCTCTTAGCAACCTGCTCGCATGTGCACTCACCATGTCGCCCATAAATTGTCACTTCCCATGAACAATTCACAATTCTCTTCAGAGAAAAGAGATCCAGGGAAGTTTGGAAGTTAGCATTCTGTGTGAAGTGGGTTGTCGCAATGTTTCATAAATTATCAACAAGTCAACTTGCTGTGGCTTTTTCGATTGCTTCCATTAGGGGTTCCTCACAGCGGATCATCCGTCTCCATCTAATGCTGTTCGTAACACCAATCATCTACATGTCCTCCCTCACCACAGCTATAATCGTCCTCTTTGGACTTTCTGTTTTCTTTCTACCAGGCAGTTCCATCTCCACCTCTTCCCTTTTTGTCAGCGATACAGTCTCCAAACCATACAGCATACTCGGGCTTACTACTGTCTTATAAACCCTTTGCTTCACTTTTGCAGATATTCTTTCATCTAAATTCCATCTAGCCACTTTTCTCCACCTATTCTATCCTGCCTACACTCTACACTTCTTTACCACACTCTGTGCTACCTTGGATAGATGATCCTTTCATCACTCATTCACACTCATGTACCCTGTCTTACTTCGGCTGCCTTGTATTATTCTTATCTCTATTATGTACCCCCACTGCTCCAGACTCATCTCAACCTGTTCCCAATCCTCATTTCAGATCACAATTTCATCTGCAAACATCACAGTCCAGGGAGAATCTCATCTGACCTTGCCAGTTAACCTGTCCATGACCACCGCAAACAGGAAAGGGCTCAGAGCCAATCCTTGATGGAATCCCTCCTCTACCTTGGACCAGTCAATCATTTTTACTGCATACGTTGCCGCTGGTACATACTCATACGTATCCTGTACCACCCTTACATACCCTCTGCCACTCCTGACTTCCTCATACAGTACCACAACTCCTCTCGTGGCACTCTCCTATATGCTTTCTTCAGGTCAACAAACACACAGTGCCACTGCTCATCTTCCCAGTACTTCATCAGCATTTCCAATGCAAAATTGTGAGGCGTGCCACTGAAAGTAGGCAATTGTCGCACAGACCACTTTTAAGATAAAAGCCAGAAAAGTAAAAATGATCAATTTTTATCGAAATTCGGATTTTTGCATCAACTATTAAAACAAGTGTTTAACTATCACTTGCTCAGGTGAAATCGACTCAAACTCAAAAAAATGTCTTTTATTTCTGTTTTTCTGACGAGTACCCTCATAAAACTAGATAAAAACAGTAGCAAACTTACTGGTTTTCTTTGCAATTATTCACTGAGTTCGGGACAAGACACACTATAATCCATATACCAGAAGAACGGCCGAGAAGTAGTCTCTCCATTTTGGATACTGTTTTGATATTAAAATGCAGTTTCAGCGAATAAAATAAAGATTATGAAGACAATATGCTCAATGCAGCCATGAAGCGGGCGGGGGGGGGGCAGTAACCACTGTCTCTCCCCCTTATGCCGTCCCAAGCCCGGATAAATGCAGAGGGTTGCGACAGGAAGGGCATCCGGCGTAAAACTTCTGCCACATTAAAAAATGCAAATGATCAATACAGAATTCATACCGGATCGGTCGAGGCCCGGGTTAACAACGACCGCCATCAGTGCTGTCAACCAACAGGGTGCTGATGGAAATTGGACTACTGTTGGTCGAAGACGTCGAAGAAGGAGAGGCGGGAGGCATGTCCGTAGGCAGAGAGATAAGAGGAAATGCGTGAGCCTAGGACTGAGAGTAGGGACTTTGAATGTTGGAACTATGCAAGGAAAAGATAGGGAGCTGGCTGACATGATGCAGAGGAGGAAGGTGGACATACTGTGTGTTCAGGAGACCAGGTGGAAAGGTAGAAAGGCTAGAAGCTTAGGAGCAGGGTTTAAACTGTTTTATAATGGTGTGGCGGCAAGAATGAAGGGAAAAGTGTACAAGACGGTGATGAGGCCAGCAATGTTGTATGGTTTAGAGACAGTGGCACTGGGGAAAAGACAGGAGTCCGAGTTGGAGGTAGCAGAGATGAAAATGTTGAGGTTCTCTTTGGGAGTAACGAGGATGGATAGGATCAGAAATGAGTACATCAGAGGGACAGCACATGTTAGATGTTTTGAAGACAAAGTCAGAGAGGCTAGATTGGATGGTTTGGACATGTACAGAGGAGGGATAGTGAGTATATTGGTCGTAGGATGCTGAGGTTGGAACTACCAGGCAAAAGGCCCAGAGGAAGACCAAAGAGAAGATTTATGGATGCGGTGAAGGCGGACATGAAGGTCGTTGGAGTAAGAGTAGAAGATGCAGAGGATAGGGAGAGATGGAGGCAGATCATTTGCTGTGGCAACCCCTGAAGGGAACAGCCGAAAGGAAAAGAAGAAGAAGAAGAAGACAATATGCTCGTAAACAATGCAGGCTAGTTGCTAAGGAAGATCTGAAATGAGCATACTGATTGGTCAGCTCGGGCTCGCACATGCGCAGTGCCCGTCACACGTTAACTTCCGGTTTAATTCCTGACTCTAGTCATGCGGAACTTCAATAATAACTCTCTTCAATAACAGTCATTAAGTTTATTTATAATATTGTGAATACACATAATTTCTGCAAAAGGAGAGTGAAATGTCATCTGTGATGTCCAGCAGCATTAGTATAGCTGTTAAATTCGACGCGGGAATTGGTCTTTGAAGCTGCTGGAATGCTTGGTGTTCTTGAAGATTATTTCGCCAGTGAGTATTTTTCTCTGCATGCAAAATTTGATTATGGAATTTTTTTGATTATTTGATTTGTGTGTAATCTTGTCTGGACTGGACATGCTGGATCGTGGGTTGTTTAGTTTTGTACAAAAATTGGTCAAGACCTGACAAATAATTAAATGTTTCATCCTTTTACATATGAACAAACTGATGATGATGATGATGATGATGCCATCTGTGTTGATGAAGATTTTGAATTTGATGTTAATAAAGAAGAGGCATCTGTTAATAAAAGTGTGCATGAGTTGTGTTGGTGGTGAGGATATAGATTAAGATGATAAATATTGAGGCCAGAGTTGATGATGCCAATTGTGTTGATGAAGAAGAGGCATCTGTTAATATAAGTGTGATGAGTCAGTTTTGTTGTGTTTGGGATGAGATGTGATCCTTTCTGCTGAGCAAGTATTTAGATGAAGATGATAATGCTGAGGGCAGAGTTCATTTAATTTTCTGTAACCGCTTCATCCTAATTAGGGTCGCGGGGAGGCTGGTGCCCATCCCAGCCAACTCAGGGCGAGGGCAGAGTACACCCTGGACAGCTCGCCAGGCCATCGCAGGGCGGAAACACGCTGACGGCTTTGCAGCTACTCTTGTCGAAAGTCAGCAATGGTTCTTTTACATGCCTCACACCATAGACAGTGAGAGACATGGCTGGCCTTTGATAACCCAGTTAGCTGCACTGGGGGGACAGTGACAACCTTGTGGAGAGTGGGACTCGAACCCCCAACCTTTGGATTAGCGATCCAGTGCCTTATACCACTAGACCACCACTGCCCCGAGGGCAGAGTTGATGAAGCTTACTTGTATAAAAAGATCAGAGCGTTTTGTTATATGGTTTTCTTATATATAGCTTTCTTAATTTCAGTGTGATTGTTTGAACCTGACAGTGTTTTTTTTTTCAATCAATATCATTAAGGATAAGAGTTTTAGGAAGAGATGATAAGAGAAATCATCCTCATTTTAATCTGACACGCCCTTTTTAAACCCATCAGTCACCGTGGTAACCCCCAAAAAATGAACAAAAAAACGACTTGTTTTTTTTTTTCATTTCTGTTTATTCCAATAAGATCAGTCTGTATCTTTTTGACCATTATATAAAGGTTCAAATGCCTTCAAATGATACTGATTGAAAAAAACACTGTCAGGTTTAAACAATCACACTGAAATTAAGAAAACCATATATAAGATAACCATATAACAAAACTCTCTGATCTCTTTATACAAGTAAGCTTCATCAATTCTGCCCTCAGCATTATCATCTTCATCTATATCTTGCTCAGCAGATAAAAACTTCACAAACACCAGTCATCACACTTTTATTAACAGATGCCTCTTCTTCATCAACAAGAAAATCAAAACCTTCATCAACACAGCTGGCATCATCATCATCAGTTTGTTTATATGTAAAAGGTATGAAACATTTAAGTATTTTTCAGGTCTTGGCTGATTTTTGTACAAAACTAAACAACCCACGATCCAGCATGTCCAGTCCAGACAAGATTACACACAAATCAAACAATCAAAAAAAATACATAATCGAATTTTGCATGCAGAGAAAAATACCAATACTCATACAATACTCATATTAAGTTTCTAAAGTACATAATACTGAACATATGGGATTTTCTTTGACTCAAGTGCAATGAAATCATTTCTTTCTTAATATTCCAACAGACCTGAGGTATCTCACACACACACAGACAGTAAGCAGTGGGTGATTTGTGCATCTGTCGCACCATTTGCACTCATTTGCCCCACTCCCTTCATATACTGTATTTTCTTCCATTCAAATTGCACTAGTTCATCTGGATGCTGTTAATTTAACCGTTTACACACTGTGTGTGTGTGTGTGTGTGTGTGACAGAGAGAGAGAGAGAGAGAGAGATAATCTTCTTCAAAGCCGAATTCCAGTGTCGACTTTAACATCTATACTAATGCAGCTAGACATCACAGATGACATTTCACTCTCCTTTTCCAGAAATGATGTGTATTTACAATCTTATAAATAAACCCACTTACTGTTATTGAAGAGAAAGTCGGAGATAAGTTCCACATGCGGTATACTAGAGTCAGGAAGTAAACCGGAAGTTAACGTGTGACAGGCACTGAGCATGTGCAATGTGAGCATGTGCCCGAGTTCACCAATCAGGGTGCTCGTTTCAGCTCTTCCTTAGCAACTAGCCTGCATATCATCTTTATAACCTTTATTTTATTCACTGAAACGGCATTTTAATATTAAAACGGTATCCAAAATGGAGAGATGACTTACGACCGTTCTTCTGGTGTATGGATTATAGTGTGTCTTGTACTGAACTCGGTGAATAATTGCAAAGAAAACCAGTAAATTTGCTACTGTTTTTATCTAGTTTTATGAGGGTACTCGTCAGAAAAATGGAAATAAAAGGCATTTTTCGTGAGTTTTAGTCGATTTCACTTCAACAAGTGATAGTTGGATACTTGTTCTAATGGTTTATGCAAAAATCTGAATTTCGATAAAAAATGACCATTTTAACTTTTTTGGCCATTTTCTCGAAAGTGGTCTGTGCGACAAACGCCTACATTCGTTGGTCTCACATATGGCTGAGGTGCATAAAAATGTTTGGTTGCTGAGGACTAATGATCTTGGGAGAAGTGCAATCTTTGTGCTCATTTTTCTCTAAAACGTCTTTTGAAATTTTTAGTTGAATGCTGACACAAGAAATGGCATAGCTCGCTCAGTTTTCAAGATATTGACAAACTGTTTGCTGCATTTTGCAGCTTTGGGCCTCCTCTATCTAACTGTGTAAAATCTCATTTTTCATTTTTGGACACAAGAGCCTACTTTCGGTCGAGTGGCTCGATATATGTAGTGCTATTTTGCAGCATGAAACCATACTGCTGTTCAATGATCACCACCCCTCCTTTCAGCCTGGATTCCACTATCTTTCCTAGAGCTTCATAGTGTGACTCATCAACTCTGTACAAGAACATTTCATCAGGGATTTATTTCATCTACCATGATTTTGTTAAACATTCTGGGTAAAACTTTACTGCTCGGGCAGTGGTGATGACTCTTCCAACACCATACCACTGGGCCACCACTGCCCAAGCAGTGGTATGGTGCTATGGTGTTGGATGACTCTTCCAAAGTCGGGGATTCAAGCCCCTCTATCACCAAGTTGTCACTACTGTTCCTCCCAGTGCAGCTTGGTGGGTTATCAAAGGACAGCCATGTATCTCACTGTCTGTGGTGAGAAGTTCGTGTAAAAGAACCATTGCTGTCCTTTGTAAAGAAGCCATTTAGTTGAGTCAGTGTGTTTCTGCCCTGTGATGGTGAGCTGTCCAAGGTGTACCCCGCCATCACCCGGAATCGGCTAAGATGGGGTCAGCCTCCATATGACCCAAATTAGGATTAAGTGATTCAGTCAATGGATGGATGCAACTTCACTGTTAACTCGCCACTTCATGGTTCATTCTCTCCACACCATCCAACCATTCTCTCTTTCTTTCTTTTTCTTCATTCTTCAATTTACTCCATCCACCTTCCCAACACACTCTACTTGCTTGTCAGCACATTACTATAAGTGTCCTTTATCACCCCAGCTTGCAATACATCATTCGCTGTTTGATCCCTCTACCTCGTTGGTCATAATGGGTCCTTTTCTTTTTCCTTTGTGTTACGGCTTGCTCATACAATGCAATATAGGCTCCATCCTTAGCCACATCTATTTGTACTCCTGTCTACTTCCTTTCTTTCCAAGTGCCCCATTTCATTTTCTCTAATCAAGTCCAGGGAAAATGTAAATGATTTAGACAATTTGGGATTATTTCTACTGTCAATTCTTTATATAAAATACTTAAGAGCTGTGAGCCTTTTGCATTGAGGTAAGTATTTCATAAGTGGTTATTAGCTAGCTGCTGACGGCCCTTATTGCCTAGTTGCCTAGCAACTATGATATCATAACTTTAATTACTTTGCTTCTGTGTCAACATCACATATCCACAAGGTCTATTTCATTGCATCTGAAAAGGGAAGAAGTACCTTATTATATATAGTGATCATATACAGGGCCAGCAGTAAAGCGTAGCCTAAAGGTTAGAGAAAAGACTTTGGGACCGAAAGGTTGCTGGTTTGATTCTGGAAACAGTAAGAAAAACGTGCGGTGGAGTGAACTGCATCCTCCCTTCCCCCGCATTAGTGGCTGAAGTGCCCTTGAGCAAGGCACCTAAACGCCAACTGATTTCCGGGCACCCCAATGTGTGTGGTAGCCCACTGCTCTAAGTGTGTGTGTGTGTGTGTGTGTGTGTGTGTGTGTGTGTGTGTGTGTGTGTGTGCGCGCGCTAACTTTGGATAGGTTAAATGCAGAGGAAATAACTCCTGATTGATATCATTCTTGGGTGTCCAAGGCTGGTGTTATAGGAGTAGGGTGGCTCCTTTGAGGGTTGAATCAACTTTGGCCCTGAAGAATATAAATAAATATTCCCCCTAGGTTTAGCATACCCTTAGATAATACCTGAGGGGTGCAAACAGACTAAACCAACATTGTTACATGCCAAAAATATTGACGCTAGCTTATTTTCATAACCCAAACATGATCCAGTCTGAGCTCATGTTTGTGTGTGTCAGGGGTAGGGGTGATCATGTGCACAAAGGACTGATTACATCATCACACAGAGAATCATTAAGAAAACCATCAGTTCTCAAATGTACATACCACACTCCCCACATGCACCTCTGTATGGTTAATGTAGAAAAATATGACCTATTATATGCATATACCAGTGGTTCTTAGATAGAGGGGCGCGTCCCCCTGGGGGCATGGTGCGATGCCGGGGGGGGGGGCACGTGTGACCCCAGGGAACATGTTTTTTGTTTTACTGTATTAGGATAAAGTGTAATCTACATCCACTACAGCAGGTGGCAGTGACTCTCTCACTGTCAGAGTGTGCCCAGAGGTAAAATAAGAAGTGAAGTTAATAAATCCACCATGGAAATTTTTAACAGGGATGGAAAGAGCGGTGGAGAGAGACAGAGACAGTGAGGGAAACGAAAGGCTCCCGAAAGCTAAGTCGAGGAGGTTTGATGAAGTGGATGTAGCACTCGGCTTCACTGTACTGCAGTGAGAAACGAGGAAAGATCGCTGTGTTTACTGTGTTTGAAAACATTGGCAACGGACAGCATGAAGACAAATAAATTCAGGCGTCATTTAAAGATGTCACACCCAGATCACGTGATGAGCCGAGTAAGTTTTTTCAGTGAAAACGTGCCGAGTATTGCCAACAACCATCCCGCTTTGTGAATGCTACTCCAGCAAACCGAGCTCTGTTAGCATCAGATAAGGTGGAATACCAAACTGCTCAGTGTAGAAACTCCCCGCAGCAGAGCAGAGGATCCTACCTGCAGCACACACGGGCTCGGTCATGCTGGATGACATCAGCACTGCGAAAATAAGTCCAGATCCCAGTTCAGCATTGAGCAGGAGCTGAGAGTTCAGTATCGTGCTTTAAACCCGGCTTCGAAAAGCTGTGCACCAAGAAACGTGCTCATTATAGCCATTAATATGGACTTCATCATTTTGATAATAATAATAAAATAATAATAATAATAATAATACAAATTGTTTTATTCATTTTTGTTTTGCAAGTTAAAGTGTTATATATATTGTGTTCATGAGTTAATATTGCTGATTAATTTGAATTTATTAATATTTGTTGATTTTATTTCATTTTATTTTTCAGTATCAAATGGTTCAAATTGCTGGTCAAAAATGTTTGTAGTTTAAATAAGTTTTAATTTCAGACAAATTGATGCACTTTAAATCTTTTTGTTTAAACACTAAATATTAATAAAGTTATTCTTTGTTGGAAGTTATTCATTTTTTTTGTATTCTATAATGATAATAAGGATTTATTATTTTAATAAGGATACAGCGTTATGCAGAGGATTACTTATAACAATTTTTAGACAAATAACACTACAGTATTCATATTGGTGGAGGGGCGTGAAATGTTTTCCTCTTCCTGGGGGGGTGGGGGGGGGCGACAGAAAATAATTGAGAAGCACTGGCATATACCATTATATGAAATATTTAATGTGGTTATTGCACAAGCAATAAATAACAGCCAATCATGCGTGAGCTATGCATGATGATCAGCATCAAGTCAGCAATGGGGTCCAGACACAGGACTGGCACTGAAGTCATGTCCCATGCCTAGTGGACCCTTTTAGGAATTCTGTTATAAATATTTGAACTTTGATAGCAATATCAACTGTACATTTTTACCTGTTTAAAAACTATTCAGACTGTTCTGAAATCACTTGGTAGAGCAGTGCAGTGCGATGCACTGTAGAGGCAAGTTAATATTGTCTTAGAAAAAATGCATACCTTCTCAAATATGTACTATACTACAATATTATTAAGATTTTAAAAATTATGTGTGGTTTCTATGTATTGTTAACTACAACCGCTTAAAACATTACAGTATCTCGCATTGTCATTTATTGAATTTATTGCAAGAAAACCGATACGAACCGAGAATATTAATATAAATTTGTATGGATTTGTATAGAATATTAATAATATATTTGCTACAAATGTTTAAACCAACAAGTTAGAACTGCAATACAAACAAGTTGTATTGCCTGAACTCCATTATAATGGGTAATAAAAAAAAAAAGTAATCTCCCATGACCCCTATATGCATCTCATCGAGTGTGGTGACCCCACGGTTAAGAACCAATACACTGACGAATAAGACTCTGCAAACAGGAATGGACAACACGGTATTTATGTTCTCAAACAATCCATCTACAACAACCCATTTTAATAATCATCATCATCAGTTCATTTTCTGTAACCGCTTAATCCTAATTTGGGTCACGGGGAGGCTGGTGCCCATCCCAGCCAACTTCGGGCGAGGGCAGCGTACACCCTGGACAGCTCGCCAGGCCATCGCAGGGCGGAAACACGCTGATGGTTATGAAGCCTACTCTTTACGAAGGTCAGCAATGGTTCTTTTACATGCCTCACACCATAGACAGTGGGAGACATGGCCGACCTTTGATAACCCAGTTAGCTGCACTGGGGGGGACAGTGACAACCTTGTGGAGAGTGGGACTCGAACCCCCAACCTTTGGATCAGCGATCCAGCGCCCTATACCACTAGACCACTGTAAAAGTGTATCACATTATCATGTTCTCTGGTGCACATACTGTTTTATATAACTGTATAATGGTGCTTTATTTTTCTATGTTTTGCTATACTTAAATGTTTGTTGAGAATAATCAAATGGAATGCTTAGGGGGCCATTCTTCATGTCTGTTGTAGAAGTGCATACTTAAACAGAAGTGCATGCTGGGTACCCGTGACACACAGAGCCTTTCACTGTTAGTGTGACCTTCAACAGACTCAACAGTTTCTAGCTGTAGATTACTTCGAGGTCAGGAGGTGGGGGTGTTTGGGGATTGTGATGCTCCCGAAAAGAGCCCAGATTTATCGCATCCTGTTGAGATAACAACGCATCAAAGACCCAGTCACAAACCCGGAAGGAGGAACCTGCTCTGCAGCCCTTAAAAGCACCCCCCCGCGAGGGAGACCTCAGACCTTAACGAGCGTGTCTTTTATGCATGTTTGTTGGGTCTCCGTCCTCTGCAGACGACGCAATAAAGCTTCTCATATTCAACTCAAAACCAGTCTCCAGTCGTCTTCTTCCACATTCAATGGATCTTAACACCACCACTTCCCCTTTCATTTTAATAATATTATTTATTATTAAAATAATAATTTATATCGATTTAGGCACTATCTAAGAGTGGATCTCTGGATAAATATCTCTACTGCTAGGTGTCCAAAATTGCTGTTATAAGAGTAGCACAGATCCTTTAAGAGCTGTATCAACTTTAGTCCTAAACCAAATTTAAAAAAAAAAAACTTACATAAATACAAACAAATAAATAAGTAAAGCTCCCCTGGACTTCCTTCCTGAATTTTTTTCTTTAACACCTTTCACTTGTCGATTTCTGTCTTCATCTGTATCACCTGTCTTGCTCGTTTAAATTATCCGTTTAACGAGTTCATTTTCCAGTCATGTTTGGTGTTTTTCTTGGGAGAGATGAAAATGTTGAGGTTCTCTTTGGGAGTAACGAGGATGGATAGGATCAGGAATGAGTACATCAAAGGGAGAGCACATGTAAGAGGTTTTGGAGACAAAGTCAGAGAGACTAGGTTGAGATGGTTTGGACATGTACAGAGGAGGGATAGTGAGTATATTGGTAGTAGGATGCTGAGGTTGGAACTACCAGGCAGAAGGCCTAGAGGAAGACCAAAGAGAAGATTTATGAATGTGGTGAAGGAGGACATGAAGGTAGTTGGTGTAATAGAAGAAAATGCAGACGACAGGGTGAGATGGAGGCAGATGATTCGCTGTGGCGACCCCTGAAAGGAACAGCTGAAAGGACAAGAAGAAGAAGAAGAAGTTTGGTGTTTTTCTTGGTAAAAGTTTGTTCAGGGTTCTTCTTCTTCTTTTCTTTTTGGCTTTTTCCCTTTTTCAGGGTACAGACGCTCCCTAACTTACATTTTAGTTCAGTTCCGGATGGCCGAACGTAAGGTGAAAAAAAACATAAGTTGTTACTATATGTTCCAGTGACATATGACATTCATAATGTACTATACATCCATAAATACCATTACTGTAGCTCATAAAACACCCCAAAATCAATTATTATAAACATAACATTGTAAAATAATATCAAATATATCAAATAAGATCAACATTAATTTCAAAGAAATTAAATTCAAGCAAAATAATTTCAAATCAATAAATTTTAATCGAATTCACTCATCAAATATCAAATACAGTATCAAATATAACCATTAATATTCTCTATGATGCGATCTTTCTGCTTGTAAATGGTTCTGATGGTCACTTTAGATGAAGCTGAGCTGAGTCACTTTACATTAAGCTTAAAAAGCCAATCAACGCTTACGATATGTGAGGCGCTCCACCGAAAGTAATTCACTGGCTTTTGCTTGAGACAAAGTGCGGGTTATCTGGACTTCCGGTCTTTCAAGTGAGCAAGGGCACCGTTGAATATTCATTTAGTACTCAGCCTGCACTGATGTGAATCACCAGCAGAGCGGAGAGTTCTCTTTCTTTTCTGGATTCGGGATTTAATTAACTTTACAACTCGCTTTGCTTAACTGAGTATGCATGGTAGATTGCGCCGATCTGAGCGGATAGTTAATTTATTTCTGTGAATGAGACTTGCACCCATGCTAGTAGGCTTACGCTTCTGACCAACCATAATTGCTTAGGGTTACAAAAATCCACAAAACAGCGTAAACACAAAGATCACAGAGACGGCGTCTTAACACAAGGGTAACATGCACTCAACTGGGAAGAAGGATGGGCACGTTCAGTCTGTCGTTTGTCAACAATGGATGCAGCATCATTACGTCATTGCGTCATTATGTCAGCATACTATGTAGGTATGTCTCGTACTACAGAGAGCACGCTAAACTCAAAATTTGACTTTTTTTAAAAACGTAAGTCATTGAGCGTCTGTATATTGTGTTTTTTAATTCTGCATGAGTCTGAGTTGTGTTGTGTTGTATGAGCCTTTATTTTCTGGATAAATTGTTATGAATAAATCTTGGGAGGTGGGGGTATTTTTTTTAATGCTGCCTGTTATGATGCAAATCAGTAATACATAGTGGCCAATCAACTTCAGTTCACTCACACAGGACATCCATTGAGTCATACTTCATGCCTATGGGGCGCCGCTCAGAAACACATCAGGCACATCATCCACAATGTGTTATCTTACAAAGGTTAAAGGTTTACTTTTCTTTATTTAATATTACTGTATATTCGAGTCTATTGACAGCCCTGCCACCTTAAAATATCCTCCCACATACCTGTATCTTACTGCCAAGTAATAAGACGTTTAAATGTTGTGACAGAAACTCTGAATTTATCTGGAGAGTCTTTCTTTCTTCTCGGGTAGCCACTCATTCACTCATCACTTACCGAACATTTAGGAGCCTATCTCAGCCTACAATGTGCGAAGGCAGGGTAAATTTGAAACAGATCATCAGACCATCACAGAGTACCACACATCCATTCACACTCACAACTAGGGGCAACTTTAACAGCCAGTCAGCCTAAAGTGCATGTCTTTGCATCTAATTCAATCCCTAATGGAGTTGGATGATTTGCAATATTGAGAAACCATTTGGTTCTATTCACTGCTTAAAAATGCATGAACGCCACATGTTTTCATTTGATCACTGTACAATGATTAAATATGTTTTAATAAACATCCTACCGTTAATTCGGTTAGAGACTGCATAGAAAAAAAAACCCATCACATGCTTGAGGGTGCATCTCATGTCATGTGGAGGAGGGAGTGTAAATAAGACATGGAGGAAATGTGACAGGGACTAAAAATCCCATTTTCTGCTCATCCTTTGAAAGTCCAGTACATTTATATTTCACTCAGTGTAGAATTGCTTGCAAAGAGAAATTTCCTTCTTGCATGATGTAACAATTTTCTATAAGCTTTTAATGTTTTTTATAAAAAAAAAAATTGTCATTTAATAAACCTCTTTATAAAGAATTAGAGTTGAATTTAAGACCTCTGGATGAAAATTCTCTGTTGTTTATATTTTTATACTTAGCATTTTCAGTGTTAAAAGTCTTTGTCTATTTAAAACTAATGATTAAAATCTATATTTATTCAATGATAAAGTTACACATTCTGTCAAACCCACAATAGTTATCTGTACAGTGTAGAGGTGTACAGATAACTATTGGGACAATCAGTTGCTATAGAGACAGCACAATATAAACCAGACAATTAGAGGCAGGAAATAATCTAAAGCCTACACAACAAAAAGAAATTTGAACCTCAAGGCCTGATTCATAACATGCAGTCCACAAATATGTTCTGATCGATCCATAAGTATCAGCACCTGTGTACTGCTTTAAACCCTCTGTACATATGTTATCCTTACTACTTATCTGTCAGAGTCATGGAGAGCCTGGAGCTAATCGCAGCTGGCTTCAGCTGAGAGGACAGGTACACCATGAACAGGTCAGCATTCAGCAAAAAAAACAAACAAAAAAAACAATTGATAGTTACATGCATAGCTATGGGCAGTTCAGAGTACCCATTTGACCTAAAAGGTATGCTTTTGGACTTTTGAAGTCATCGTGCCAGACTCACATCAGACTCATGCTAGACTTGCTTCAGACTCTTGAAAGACTCACCTCAGACATCAAACTCATGCCAGACTCACTTCAGACTCACTTTATACTCGCACAACAATTGTATCAGACTCACGCTCTGTTTGGCGCACTATGATTGGTAGAGAGTCCAGGAGAAGGGCTGCAGTTTACATAAACCTGTTCAGAAGACGTTACTCCGACCGGTTCTTTTATAATAAACACATTTTAAAAATGAGAGTGATTGATAAATTTTCATGTCTGTAATTTAAAAAATGCCATTGTTGGTAAATTTTAAGTTAATTATCCATTAATACATACGCTCCCCGACTTAAGTTTTTAATTGGTTCCGGATGGCCGAACGTAAGTTGAAAGTGAACGTAAGTTGTTACAGTGACGTATGACATATGATGTGTGACGTATGATGCTCATACTGTACTATGCATTCATAAATACCATAACCGTAGCTCATAAAACACCCCTAAATCAATTATTATAAACATAACATTGTAAAATTATATTAAATATATCAAATAATATCAACATTAATTTCAAATAAGTCACTTATTATACCAAGTCACTTTACATGAAGCTTAAAACAGCCAATCAACGCTTACAATATGTGAGGCGCTCAAAACCGAAAGTAGTGTACTTGCAAAAGTAGTGGACTCGCTGTGGGTTATACGGACTTTCGGTATTTCAAGTGAGCAAGGGTGCCATTGAACTCCTTTAGAACACAGCCTGCACTGACGTGAATCACCAGCAAAGCAGAGAGTTCTCTTTCCTGGATTGGGGTTTTCATTCATTTTACAACTCTCTTTGCTTAACTGAGTATGCATGGTAGATTGCGCTGATCTGAGCAGATAGTTAATTCATTTCTGTGAATGAGACTTGCACCCATGCTAGTAGGCTTACGCTTATGACCAACCATATTTGCTTAGGGTTACAAAAGTCCGCAAAACAGTGTAAACACAAAGATGACGTCTTAACACAAGGGTAGGTAGGTAGGTAAAGTCTGTTGGGTTTTTACACCCGAACCTTGTGGCTCATCAGTGCTTATCCCTGGTTTCCATAGTGTGAAGCGACCAGGAGTTCAACTCCCCCTGGATGGGATGCTAGTCCATCGCAGGTTACCTTCCTCCTCTTCTTCTTCTTTTCCTTTTGGCTTTTCCCTTCAGGGGTCGCCACAGCAAATCATATGCCTCCATCTCACCCTATCCTTTGTATCTTCTTCTCTTACACCAATGACCTTCATGTCCTCCTTTACCACATCCATGAATCGTCTCTTTGGTCTTCCTCTAGGCCTTCTGCCTGGTAGTTCCAGCCTCAGCATCCTATTGCCAATATACTCACTATCCCTCCTCTGTACATGTCCAAACCATCTCAATCTAGCCTCTCTGACTTTGTCTCCAAAACATCTTACATGTGCTGTCCCTCTGATGTGCTCATTCCTAATCCTATCCATCCTCGTTACTCCCAAAGAGAACCTCAACATTTTCATCTCTGCTACCTCCAGCTCTGCCTCCTGTCTTTTCCCCAGCCCACTGTTTCTAAACCATACAACATTGTTGGCCTCAACACCATCTTGTACATTTTTCCTTTCATTCTTGCCGGTACCCTCCTATCACACATCACACCAGACACTTTTCTTCAACCATTCCAACCTGCCTGCACACGCTTCTTCACCTCTTTTCCACACTCTCCATTGCTCTGGATTGTTGAGCCTAAGTACTTAAAATTCTGCACCTTCCTTATCTCTGCTCCCTGTAACTTCACCGTTCCTCTTGGGTCCTTGTCATTCATGCACATGTATTCTGTCTTACTGAGGCTAATCTTCATTCCCCTCCTTTCCAGTGCATACCTCCACCTCTCTAGATTTTCCTCCACTTGTTCTCTGCTCTCACTACAGATCACAATGTCATCTGCAAACATCATAGTCCATGGGAAATCTTGTCTAACCTCGTCTGTCAGCCTGTCCATCACCATAGAAAACAAGAAGGGGCTGAGAGCTGACCCTTGATGCAGTCCCGCCTCCACCTTGAACTCTTCTGTCACACTGACAGCACACCTCACCACTGTCTTACATCTCTCATACATGTCCTGCACCACTCTAACATACTTTTCTGCCACTCCAGACTTCCTCATGCAATACCACAGTTCTTCTCTTGGCACCTTGTCATATGCTTTCTCCAGATCCACAAAGGCACAATGCAGCTCCATCTGACCTTCTCTGTACTTCTCCATTAACATCCTCAAGGTAAACACTGCATCTGTGGTGCTCTTTCTTGGCATGAAACCAAACTGTTGTTCGCAAATGCTGACCTCTGCCCTTAGTCTAGCTTCCACTATTCTTTCCCATAACTTCATCGTATGGCTCATCAACTTTATCCCTCTGTAGTTGCTGCAACTCTGCACATCTCCCTTATTCTTAAAAATGGGCTCCAGCACACGTTTCCTCCATTCCTCCAGCATCTGCTCACTCTCTAAGACCTTGTTGAGTGTTCTTGTCAGAAAATCTACTGCTACCTCAACTAGACACTTCCATACCTCCACCGGTATATCATAAGGACCAAGTGTCTTTCCATTCTTCATCCTCTTCAATGCCCTCCTCACTATACCCTTACTAATATTTGCTACTTCCTGGTCCTCAACAGTCAACTTCCTGGTCCTCAACAGTCACCTCTTCTACTCTTTTTTTCTCTCTCTCATTTTCCACATTCATCAGCTCTTCAAAGTACTCTTTCCATCTTCCCAGCACACTTGTGTCATCAGTCAATACATTACCCTCTCTGTCCTTTATCAATCTAACTTGCTGCACATCCTCCCCATCTCTATTTCTCTGCTGTGCCAACCTGTATAAATCATTTTCTCCCTCTTTACTTTCCAACCGAGCATACAAGTCATCATACGCGCTCTGTTTGGCCTTTGACACTGCTACCTTTGCCTTACGCTGTGTCTCCCTGTACTCCTGTTTACTCTCTTCAGTTTTCTCAATGTCCCACTTCTTCTTAGCTAACCTCTTCCTTTGTACACGCTCCTGCACTTCCTCATTCCACCACCAAGTCTACTTATATACTTTCCTTCCAGAGGACACACCAACTCTCCTACCTGTCTTTCTGATCACATTGTCTGTGGTGTCCAGTCATCTGGAAGCACTTCCTGACCAACCAAAGCTTGTTTCAACTCCTCCTTGAAGACAACACGACACTCTTCCTTTTTCAGCTTCCACCACTTTGTCTTCTGCTCTGCCTTTGCCTTCTTCATCTTCCTCACCATCAGCGTCATCCTGCACACCATTATCCTATACTGTTTGGTAACACTCTCACCCACTACTACTTTGCAGTCACTGACTTCCTTCAAATTACATCGTCTACACAAGATGTAGTCTACCTGTGTGGTCCTACCTCCACTTTTATAAGTCACCCTATACTCCTGTCTCTTCTGGAAAAAGTATTCACCACAGCCATTTCCATCCTTTTTGCAAAGTCTATCAACATCTGTCCTTCTGTGTTCCTGTCCTGGATACCAAACCTGCCCATCACTTCCTCGTCCCCTCTGTTGCCTGCACCAACATGTCCATTGACGTCTGCACCAAAAACCACGCTTTCACCTCTGGGGGTACTCTGCATTACTTCATCTAACTCCCTCCAGAATCTTTCCTTCTCTTCTTGCTCACATCCTGCCTGTGGGGCATAAGCACGAACAACATTGAACATCACACCTTCAACTTCTAACTTGAGACTCATCACTCTGTTTGACACTCTTTTCATTTCTAGAACATTCCTGACAAACCCCTCCTTCAAGATTACTCCTACTCCATTTCTCTTGCCATTCACACCATGATAGAACAGCTTAAACCCTGCTCGTAAGCTTCTAGCTTTGCTACCTTTCCACCTGGTCTCCTGAACACAGAGTATGTCCACCTTCTTCCTCTGCATCATGTCAGCCAGCTCTCTATCTTTTCCTTTCATAGTTCCAACATTCAAATTCCCTACTCTCAGTCCTAGACTCATTATTTTCCTCTTCTCTCTCCACATACGGACATGCCTCCCACCTCTCCTTCGACCAACAGTAGTCCAATTTCTACCAGCACCCTGTTAGTTAACAGCACTGATGGCGGTTGTTGTTAACCCGGGCCTCGACCGATCCGGCATGGAGGTAATAGTTGTGATTTGCATTATAAAGTTTGGGCATTAAGTCCCCCCCACGGCTGCATTATCACCAGGCCAGTACTGCACTACCTAAATTAAATATGTACAAAAATCAACTTTATTCATAAGTCTATAAAATTTGAAATAGACTCATTAACTATTTTTTCACAAAGAAACAAACACTAATATATTCTGTAATGAAACCTCTTAGTTTTATTTACTCGTAGCAGCAAAACTTCCTAGCATGTAGTAAACTTAATGAATATTTAACAGCCACATTCTATAAATGATATATTATTTTAAAGCTTTGATGATTTTTTTATTAATCCACTTCACACCCACACTGATAACCTCATAGATTGTTTATATTTCTGTATTTATGTATTTACATGAATAAATGAAAATTATATTTATGAATAATACCTTCTAAAATTGATAAAAAAAATAAAAGTTAAATTTACAGAAACTTCATAATAATGTACAGTATTCATAATAAATATACAAATTACAAATTAGAACTTTGTAGTGTGCATGCGTTAACTCACATCAAGACTTTTTCAGTTGCTCATCCTCTTCCCATACTTTTAACTATTTATTCTTGTACCTGTTATTTTATTGATATTTATTATTATTATTATTATTATTATTATTATTATTATTATTATTATTATTATTATTATTATTATTAAATGATACTACTACTATTACTACTACTACTACTACTACTAATTATAATAATAATAATAATAATAATAATAATAATAATAATAATAATCATAATAATAATCATAATAATAATCATAATAATAATAATAATAATGTGGCCCTGCAATGGCCTGGCGAGCTGTCCAGGTATACCCCGTCCACGCTTGGAAGTCAGCTGAGATGGGCGCCAACCTCCCCTGGACTCTAATTAGCGTTAAGAAGTTCAAAAAAATTTTTTTGTATTTTTTTATTGCTGTGGAACTTTCATGGAGAGTTGGGCCTGAAGAGGACCGACTAGACTCCCTGCATTACACAAGTTCATCTGGAATCA
The DNA here is from genome assembly GCA_024760905.1 of Plotosus lineatus. Taxonomy (NCBI): domain Eukaryota; kingdom Metazoa; phylum Chordata; class Actinopteri; order Siluriformes; family Plotosidae; genus Plotosus; species Plotosus lineatus. The sequence goes on from CM045746.1 coordinate 11,324,186, forward strand.
ATAAAGTATTCTGATTCTGATGGTTCTGATTCTGATGGTTCTGATTCTGATGGTTTTGATTATGATGGTTCTAATAGTGATTAGATCTTGTATACAGTAACATTAGCCCAGGCCTTCCCATGTATACATAGGCAATTTGCGCATTAAACCAATTTGGAATAAATACTTTTTTCTTCTTTTGAGTGTTTTTGAATCAAGATCGTTTTCACAGACTTCAGCCACATCATTATCAGAGTGTGTCAGGATTAAAAACAGATTTACTTTTGCCTTTTTTATCATTTGTGATATCATGATATCAGTATCATCACTTAATTTATCTGAAATTGTTGCTGTTTTTCGGTTACCAATGGATACCAATGGACATAATAATAATAATAATAATAATAATAATAATAATAATAATAATAATAATAATAATGATAATCTGTCAACAGATACAATGAACTTTAGAAAATAATGTGACTAAAAAGATAACAGTACTTGAACATGTACTGAAACTAAAGTAAACACAGTAGTGTTTCTGCCAAATACTGGTTTTAAAAAGCTTTTCTTCTTCTTATGAAATCGAAACCACTGTGTTTCGTGTCATCAAAAATCTAAAAGAAACGACTGTGAGAACTGACATTTTTGGACAGCCTCTGACAGGCGGGTTTTTCTTTATGCTAGCAGGTCAGCGGTTTTAGTAGTCAACGTGTGGGCCTGACCCGCCAGATGCGGGTCACTTGGGAAGTGTGTAATTGTCAAAACTTTGCAATAAGAAGTAGATACAGGGAATTCTACAAAATTAAATAATGCCTGAAAACAAAACACAATAGAGCAATAAACTAATGATATTACAAGGGCACAGACGTCGTTTCTGTAAGGTATTACGACAGTCATGCCCAATGCTAAACTAGCTACCTCACTAGCTCAGTTGAACCATATGGATGTTATGTTGGATATAAAAAGTTTGGTGACTTTTATTGTTACTAAAGGACACATTCATTCATTCATTCATTCATTTTCTGAACTGCTTAATCTGAATTAGGATCATGGGGAGGTTGGCGTCCATCTCAGTTGACTCCCTTGCGAGACTCAGCAATGGTTCTTTTACATGAATCTTTCATCACAGACAGTGAGAGACATGGACAGCTTTTGATAAAGGACACATTTCTAACAAACTACTAATAGTTAAGAATTCAGATGTACAAATGCCAAAATTCTGGGCAGATTTACTGATTGATTCATGTCAGGAAATGCAAGCTGACAGCCAATAATTAACCAAACACTGGTGACGGATGTCTTTTTTCCAGATTTGGAATCAGTCTGAGTTTCAAATACACACAGCTACATTTCCTCAGCATGGCCTCTGGCCTTTTTTGTAATAGTGAAGTACAGCATAGATAGGCATCAGGCGACTGCAAGTAGCTTAGCAACAAGTTAATGGGCTAACAGGAATGATGCACAGATGATTCTTCCTCAAATTAAAGATTAGCTGAAACAGTGTTCAAGTAAAATTGATAAAGTAATTTAATATGACAGAAGGAGAACATTACATTGTTAACAGCGTGGGCGACCATGTTGATTTCGTGTCAAGGTGTGCTAACGTATGGCATGAACATATTTATTTATTAACAAGCATTTTATTCTGAGTGCTGAACACATCAAACCAAGCCTTACTCAGCCCAGGGTAAAGTACCTACTTGAACTTTTCTAGGTTCCATAGAAATCTTATATGTGTAACACCACACACCCACCTGAAGTCATGGCCTCTTCCATATCTGGTAAAGGACTGTCATGGTGAGGCTGAAGGTAGTAGACACCCTGAGCCGCTTGCCAGACTATCACAGGGCCAATGCACTCACAATCACACAAGCGCACACACACACACACACACACACACACACACACACACACACACACACACACACACACACACACACACACACATTTAAACTGAGCGGAAATTTGGAATAGCCAGTACACCTAATGTGCAAATCCAAGACCTTCTTGCTGTGAGGCGCTACACCACTGTGAGCCACTTTTTAAGGTTGTATGGACAGGATTTTTTTCCCCTAATAAACACAAGAAGCTGCAATGATTGGGGTTTATGTTTTAATTTATTAGATAATATGATTAATCAAGACTGTTAATGTCTTTAGTGTCCACAATCCCAAATCAGAAAAAGTTGGGAGAGTGTCACAATCAGAATCAGAAAACTTAATTCTGATTCTCATACTGTCCCAACTTCTTCTGATTTTAGATTGAATATATTAATAATAAAATAATTTTTGACCTGGATATTACATAAAACAATACAGCACATTATGTTATTTTTCATCCCATGAATGTTATTTTATTTATTTATTTTGAAAGACAGTAAGACAGTAAACCACTTTCCTTATTCCTCCTTAAACTTAAAAGATATCTCCGGAATGAAGACACCATCATCATCATCATCATCATTGAAACCGTAGTCGATTAGACCGTTGGTGCACCCATTGTTTGACTATCTCTCGCCACTTGAGTCGGTCTTCTGCAAGATGGCAAAGTCTGGCTAAGCTCTTAATACCAGACCAATCCAAAATATCATCTAGCCATAATCGTTGAGGTCTCCCCTGATATCTCGTTCCATTGATGGTTCCTTGAATCAGCCATTTTGTCATGGCATTTCGTCTCACTTGGTGACGAAAGAAGGTGAATTTCCTCCGCATCACAACTGCCATAAATCTTTCAGGGAGGCTGTTGCCACAAATTACCTGTATCTTGTCCCACACAAATTTGTTTGATCTTTTGTCTCTCCAAGAGATACCAAGCAGCCGGTGGTAGCACTTCATTTCAAACGCCTCAATCTTCTTCCATATTTTCTCTGTTGTTGTCCAGTTTTCACAACCATACATCAGAATACGGGTAACCATTGCATTCATGAGTCAAATCTTCCGTCTTACATTCAGGTTTCTAGCTTTCCAGATTTTTTCCATCTTTGCCCGAGCACTTGTTGCTGCACCAATTCTACATTTCACTTCATCTTCGCTTGTGGTCTTTTCAGTGATCATTGAGCCCAAGTACTTGAATCGACACAGTAATCTGACCCACCTCACCTCTTCCTGTGACCATCAATTTGCTTTTCTCACTGCTGATTTCCATGCCATATCTGCACGCCGTTGCATCCAGTCTTGCAGTGATTGTTCTCAATTCATCTTCTGTATCAGTGATAAGGTCTATGTCATCTGCAAACCGTAAGTTGTGCACAGTTCTTCCTCCACGACTCGGGCCTTGTACATAATTTTCCAAAGCATCAGCCATAATTCTTTCAAGAAACAGATTAAACAAAGTGGGCAAGAGGATGCAGCCTTGTCGAACTCCTACAGTTGATGTGAACCAGTCGCTATAAATTTCTCCAGTAAGGACTGTTGTTCTTGCATTCTCATATAGCTGTTGTATTAGTTTTGTCATGTTTTTTCCGACACCTTGCTTTTTCATTGTATGCCACAACGCACCATGCCAGACCTGATCAAATGCCTTTTTGAAGTCTATAAAGTTGTGGTAAAGCTTCTTTTGATGATTTCGGTATTTTTCACATAAAAGACGAAGATTTAGGATTTGCTTGACTGTGCTGCGGTCTTTTCTGAAACCAGCCTGTCCTTCACTAAGGATTAGTTCGATTTTTGGCCGAATACGTTCGAGAATGATTGTGAGCATAACCTTGCTTGCGTGGCTTATGAGGCTGATTGTCCAGAAGTCATTGCATTTTTTACTCATCTTCTTTTTTGGGATTGGGATCAAAACAGATTCCGTCCATTGAGATGGCCAAATTGCAGTGAGAAGAATGTTATTACACAGGGTGCAAAGAATGTCAACCACTGTGTCACCTCCATTCTTAATTAATTCAGCCGGTATGTTGTCACGTCCTGGGGTCTTGTTTGCTTTCAGTTTTTGGATGGCATGTTCGACTTCTGTCTTGAGAATTGTCTGATCTTCATCTTCCTCTTTGCTGTCGACATCTTCATCTAGTATTTTCAGATCCATGTTAGATCGCTGTTGATAGAGTTCGCTGCAGTATTCCTTCCATCGAGAAGCTACATCAAGACTGTTTGTGAGCAAGTTTCCATATTGATCCTCTACTGCATTAATTCTTCCATTTCTTTCCTTTGTCAATTTCTTCACAGCTTGGTAAGCCACCTTGCAATTATTTTTGGATAGTCCTTCTTCAATTTCTTTAGTTTGTTCCTCCAGCCATTCATTCTTTCTTGTGATAATTTTCTTCCTTATTTTTCTGTTTGCAGATCTGTAGATGTCAAGGTTCCTGTCACTTTCGAATCTGGTTTTCTTGAGCTGCCGCCTTTCCTCACAAGCTTCAAGGATTTCATCAGTAATCCATGGTTTCTTAATTTTCTTTGCTTTGCCAAGGACTTCATTGGCTGTTTCATTCATGATTTTGGTGAAATTATCACCTAAGGTGTGGGTATCCATATTTTCACGCAGAAGAAGTGGGGCAAAGCGGCCCGCAATTTCTGCTTTGAACTTTGACGCAATGTTTGGGTCTTTCAGTTTGTCAAGATCAAACCTGATTCTCTGTTCTTTGCAGGGTTTCTTTTTACACAGTTTCAGTTTGAATTCCATCATGACTAGGTCATGGTCACTTCCAATATCCGGTTTCTTGAAAAACCGAGTTTTTGGTGCATTTATCCCAGTTGCGTGTTTCTTGCTTACCAAGATATAGTCAATTTGATTATGTATCAGTCCATTTGGTGAGTGCCAAGTGATTCTTCTGGAGAGTTTGTGATTATGGAGTGTGTTTGCAACAACAAGTTGGTGACGTTTTGCAATTTCCATCAGCTTTCTTCCCCTGTTATTCGTTGTTCCTGCACCATAGTTTCCTACTGTTCCATTCCAGTTTTTTGATTCATTAGAGCCGATCTTGGCGTTCCAGTCTCCTTGCACAACAAGAATATCCTTCTTTGGAACTTTGTTTATGAGATCTTCCAGGTTCTGGTAGAATTCCTCAATTTCTTGCTCTTCGCTATCTGAAGTTGGTGCATAGACTTGGATGACAGTCATGATTTTTGGCTTGCCAGCAATTCGGATTGAGATTATTCTGTCTGAGACTGGTGAACATTCCATGACTGATTTTGTGGTTTCTCTTTTTACCAGAAAGCCAACTCCTCTAACATGTTTTTCTTCCTCACCGCTATACCAGATTTTGTGCCCTTCTGCTGTTGTCATTTCACCAATACCAGTCCATCTCATTTCTGAGATCCCTAACACATCCCACCTGACTGTTGACATTTCGTTCGCAAGCAACTCAATTTTCCCTTCATCCTTCAGCAAGTTCCAATATTGAAGTTGGTTTTTGCAAATCTTCTTGATTGTCCACTAGTAGCCCATTTGTCACTGCTTTCCCTGCGGGCATCAGAAGGCAGCGCTGTCATTTTTATCCTGGGCCCCGACCGATCCAGTATGGAATTCGAGTTTTGAGTCATTTCATGGGTGATTCTTCAGGCTTGACAATCTTGGTGGCGCCCATCTGACATGGATGGCCGTTGGTTCTAAGGAACTCATCCGCCCTTTGACAGGTCTTCTTTTTAGTCCTGCTGGGTGTCCACACACCCTCCTCACCCAAGTTTCCCTGGGTGGGGGAGCCGGTTGAGTCGCCGACCATCTGACCATGAGACAGGTGGTACTGGATTACATGGTACCAGTAGCAGGTAGTCCTGAGCTGACATGAATGAAGACACCAAGTGATGAAAAGTTTCAGGTGTTATTTTGCCTCATTCTTCCCATTAAGAAATCATAAGGTGAGCAGCAGGGGTGTTTTTATTTGTGTTACCCCCATTTTTCTCCCAAATTTAGTCTTATTCAATTTCCACCCGTCAGTCATAGCAGAGTTGGCACTGCGCTTTTCTCCACCCCACACCAGTTATCAAAGGCCAGCCATGTCTCTCACTGTCTGTGGTGAGAGGCATGTAAAAGAACCATTGCTCATAGCTGTCAGCATGTTTCTGCCATGTGATGGCTGGAAAAGCTGTTCAAGGTGTACTCTGCCCTCGCCCAGAGTCGACTGAAATGGGCACCAGCCTCTCCACGACCCTGATTGAGCCTTAAGAAGCAAGGTATGCCATCCCATATAATATAATGTGTGAATGTATCCACACACCAACTTGCATAATAAATGGTAACCGTAAATAATTGAAATTTCCTGAAATTAAAAAAAAGGTGAGATGGCCCACCCAGTTTCAGTGTGTGTGTGTGTGTTGACTGTGATGGTGTGGTCGGCTACCAGCTTCATCCAGAGTCAGTTGACAGAGACTCCTGTGACCTTACAGTAGTAGGAATAAGCGGTTCAGTAAATGAGTGAACACTTTGGGCAGGTTTAATGATGCGTCTTCCATGAGTTAAGCATGAGTGTTATGTGCGCACTGCCCTGTTGTTCATCCTTCAAGGTTGAAGATAACCATGACTTCATATCAGATAGATGATAAGTGGCTATGGGTCCGGAGATGGCTAGTGAGGTCAATCCAGATCTGAAATCCAAAATCCATCCAAGATGGCACTCTCTAGAGGGCGACATCGCGAAGTTCTCGGAGTCAAATTGTTTGTTTGTTTTAATTTGTTTTGTATGTTGTTTTTGTTTGTTTGTTTTTTGCACTATGCTCGTCTATGACCATGCGACCTTACTACAGCTATGAGACCACAGTCCTTTTTGGACATTTAGAACTGAGCACGCTCATCTCCTATCCTGAGCTAATCCTGAGGTAATATGCTACCACAGCTCAATGTTAGCCGCACCTTGGATAACCATAAACTTTGCTTATTTTGAGACTGACATTGTCACAGACTCTTGAGAAGCAGTCAATTTCGTGCTGCATCTTCTGCTCTGTGCTGGCATTGAGGGCGCAGTCATCAGCGAACAAGAAGTCTCTGATGACAGTCTCCTTCACCTTGGTAACAGCCTGCAGGTGCCTGAGTTTGAACAGTCCACCATCAGTCCTGTACCTGACGTGCATCCCATCCTGGCAATCATAAAAACCATCTATCAGCATGGCTGAAAAGACCATGCTGAAGAGTGCCGCTTATCACTTGGAAAGCCTCTGACTTGTCTCAGTCATCGAATACTATGATCATGATAAACTTGCTTAGGCAGCCAAACAGCTCCATTATCTTCCATAAGCCATCCCTGCTGACTGTGTCAAAAGCCTTTGTCAGATTGACAAAGGTCACAAAGAGGTCGCTGTGCTGCTCTTGGCATTTTTCCTGGAGTTGGCAAGTAGCAAATATCAACTTGACTGTTCCACGTTCAGTACGAAAGCCACACTAACTTTCTGGGAGGAGGCCCAGGACATGGGCCAGGATTTTTCCAGCTAAGGACAGTAGAGACATCCCTCAATGATTGCCGCAAGACCAGCGGTTGCCTTTCCTCTTGTAGATGTGGACCATGGTGGTATCTTTCAGCTGTTGATGGACCCTCCCTTCACCCCACATTTACTGGAAGAACTCTGTTAGTGTCTGCATCAAGGCTGGTCCTTCTGCTTTGTATACATCTGCAGTGATTGCATCTGATTCTGATGCTTTGCCACAGGAAAGTTGCTTGATGGCATTTTTGACTTCTGTGGGGAGATTGTCAAGGTTCCTGTTGCTCTCCACTTGAGGTAGGCAGGCAACGGCGTTGTCATTAATTGTGGCAGAGTAGTTCAGGAAGTGGAAGTGTTCAGCTCACCTCTCCAGAATCTGCTTCTTCACAGTCAGCAGCTGCATCCTATCTGCAGTGGGGGGGGGGGGGGGGGGGCAAGTGGACTGAGGTCTGTGCAGGGTCTTCAAGGCATCATAGTGTCATCATAACTTGGTGTCATGACTGTCCGCATAGCCCTGTATTTCTTCTGCCTTCCACAAGACCTGCATCTCACTGAGTTTCTTTTATACCTTGCTTTTTATGCTGGCAAAGGCATCTTTCTTCTCTCGTAATGAGGGGTCATTCTGATGTGCTCTGAACAGCGGGTGTTTCTCTGACAGGAGTGCCTGTATCTCCTTGTCGTTCTCATCGAACCAATCCTGGTGCTTGTGGGTTGCTTGTCCGAGGTGTTCAAAGGCTATGGAGTACACCCCATCTCTGAATGCTGCTCACAGTTTCTCGGTGCTGCCTGGATCATCCTGGGATGTGTCTGGCAGCCTGTCATCAAGGTCCCTGGCATATTCTTGTGCAATGTTGCTGGTCTTCAACTTGGAGACATTCACCCTCTTTGAAGTCTTCTGGCCTTGGGGTCTTCTCATGGGCAGGATGCGAAGTTTGTACTTGGATACTATGAGTTCATGATCAGTCCAACAGTTGGCACCACACATGGCCCTTATCATTCTCACGTCCTGTACGTCCCTCTTCCTGGTGATGACATAGTCAATCAGATGCCAATTCCTGGAGCATGGATGCATCCAAGATGTCTTGTTATAATTGGGGAGGCAGAAGAGTATGTTGTTGAGGACAAGGTCATGGGTGGCACACAACTTGAGGAGCAGGAGGCCGTTGCTGTTGCACTTGCCAGTACCGTGTCTTACAATGATCCCTTCCCAGGTTTGGTGATCATTCCCCACTCTGGCATTGTGGTCCCCAAGGACAAAAAGCTTCTCAGATTGTGGTACTGCTGCAATGATGGTGTCTAGTTATTCATAGAACTTGTCCTTAATGTCCTCTGGGTTGGTCATTGTTGGAGCATATGCAATGACCAGTGTCACACTTTTCTTGTTTCTGTCTGTCTGTCTGTCCATCTGTCCGTCTGTTCGTCCGACCGACCGACCGACCTGCAGACCGGCCAGCCGGAAGTGGCATCAGACAATTGTTGATACCCTCTGGGAGTTTCATTAGTTTCCAGGCAAGGTCGGATCTAATGATGAATCCAACATCTGCCTCTTGCTATTCAATGCTACTGCATCCACTCCAGAAAAAGGTCTACCCGCCTCCATGCTCTGTGAGCTTGCCATAAGGCATGTTTCGCTGAGGGATGCTATGTCGACATTGTAGCAAGCTAGTTCTTTGGTGACTAGTGCAGTTCTCCTTTCTGATCTGTCTGCCTTGGTATTATCCATCAGAGTTCGTACATTCCACATGCCAAGGTTGAGTACCTTCCCTTGTTTCATCTTTCTTGTTGTTTGACCGCTTTTAGGGATCTCCACCAGCCATGATTTGCTGGCTAGGGGGAAGTGAATCAGGCTATGCTTAGGGCACTTTTTCTAGCCCCTTCCTCCATAGAGGTGAGCAGAGTGAATCCTAAAGAGAGCTGCTCAATCACCCAGGGGTTTGCTGAACTCTACTGCTGCTTCGGTCAGTAGAGAACGACCTTATGGCCTGGGCTGCCTGTGTGTCAGTTCATGACTACAGCTTCCACTGTATCCACACCTGCTGCTTTGCTGTTCATCCATTGCCATAGGACTTAAGGGTTTACAGTATGGGTGAAGTCGACTTGTGCTTGACTTGGATTTAAGTGAGGAATAGTTGCGCAGATCCTCAGCCTCTTTCTCTCATTCTGATCTATCTAGGTTCAATGGCATGACATATTCAAGACAGCTGGAGATAGGTCAGGATGCATTGGATGGCCAGCACTGTCCTGTGTGTCTCATTGTGCCCTGGTTGTGCTCCACGCCATTTTGCTGGTCCACTTTCTTGTCCATTGAATCAATTTGGTGGTTTCTTCTGCACAATCCAATCTTTGCATGAGTAGGTAGACAGGTCCTACTTTTACCGACTGTCTTGTGGTATGCACTGATGACAGTGGAGACTCATGATGGCTGGGACACCCAACCTCATCACAGGTCCAAAAGACCTGTCCACTGCATATTTCCCTATATAATTATTGGCATACCTGGTTAAGATGTGTTTTTCTTCTAATAAATTCAGAGTTTTTCTTTTTTGAATAGTATTGGATCATATTGGAAAAAAGAGAGAAATCCAACTTTTAATTCAAGTGCATTGATTTAATCCAAGATGCAATGGTGCAATCCAAATTTTAATTCAAGTATTCAGTGGGAAAAAATCCAACTTATTAAGTTGTTAAAGAAATACCAGTAATTCTTTTACATCAAATCATGTATGCCACAGCTATTAGTCCCCTGATGTTAATACCTTATACAACCCCCTTTTGCCAACAAACCAGCACCTAAGCTTCTCTTATGTTTCACAAGGTGGGAGAATAGAGAAAGAGCAATCTTGGACCATTTCCTCTCTACAAAATCATCCAGCGACGTGGTCCTCTCCTTTGCATGCTCCTCTTCAGCTCATTTTACATGGTTTTCAGTGGAGTTGAGGTTTGGGAACTGAGATGGCCATGGGAGGAGCTTGATTCTATGTCTTGTGAACCATTTCTGTGTAGATTTGGCCACATGTTTAGGGTCATTATCTTTCAGAAAGGCCCAGTGACGATCCATCTTCAGCTTTCAGGCAGAGACCACCAGATTTTGATTTAAAATGTCCTGGTTATTTCAAAGGTTTTATGATGCCATGCATCCTAACAAGGTTCCCAGAGCATCTGGAACACAAACAGACCCACAGAATCACTGATACCCACAGAATCCCCAATACTTCACAGTGGGCCTGATGTGCTTTTCTGCAGATTCATCTGTTGTTTTCCACCAGACCCACTTACAGTGTTTGTTGCCAAAAAGCTCTATCTTGGTCTCATCTGACCAAAACTCTGCTTAATGAACGCCAAACAATTTCGTTTATGATTGTTAGGGAGAAAATGTTTTTTGTGCATGCCTCCAAACAGCTTGTTGGCATGTAGATGGCGCCTGATGATTGTTTTGGGTCACTTTGTGACCACAAGATGCTCCCATTTGTTGCAATTCTTTAACAGTGAGCTTTTAGAACTTTTTATTTCTCTTATCACCCTCCTCACTGTCCGTGGTGGCAAAATAACCTTGCACCCTCATCCAGGCTTGTTTACCCCGTTATAGTTGTTTTAAACGTCTTAATGATTCCTCTGAGAGTAGATATGAGCAGGTGCATATGAGGGGATAGTTCTTATAGCCATTGCCTGACTTGTGAAGGTCAACATGCCTTACTTGAAAGGTGTGTTGCTTTGTTTTTCCCAAGTTGAACAGTGGATAAGAGAAATGGACCCCCCTGTGTCATGTCATATTTATACCTTAAGGAAACAGGAAGTGATGAACTCCTAATTAAATGTTCCTAGATACTCTGATCAACCTTGTAAACTACTGCAGAAATGACAAAAATACTTCAATTATATTTATTTCCTTGGAATTGTTTGGGGTGCCAATAATCGTGGAGCAGGTAATTTTGTGAAAAAATAATTATTTTTAGACAAGGATATTTTTCCCCCTTGAAATTCACTTGAGTTGAAGGTTACATTTTTCTACAATTTCCAGTGTGAGAGTAGCCTCTGCAAGAAAAATTGAATTTATTTTAAGGCTTTTAGCACATCTTAACCAGGGGTGCCAATAACTATGGAGGGCAGTGTATATCATGAGATATAGTTGCATGAAGAGTGCCTTCTCTGAGAGTGTACTTGAGAGGAACTAAAAATAATCTTCTCAGATATTAAATAAGTGCTTCTTTCACATCAAGAGTCTGAGATGTGTGTATTAGGAGGGTGAGAATATGGGTTATAAGTACATGGCGAACCAATTTCAAGTGGCCTGTAGTTCAAGAAGAGAGAAAGAGAGAGAGAGAGAGAGAGAGAGAGAGAGAGAGAGAGAGAATATATATGTGTGGTCATGGATATATTGTAACTACTATTGGGGTTTTTTGACCTTGTGGTGATATTTAATTGGTGCCTTTGAAAGAAAAGGGAAATTTTACTCTCCTTTTATACATCCATCCATCTCTGTTAGCATTTTATCCTGGTCTGGCTCCATAACCTAAACAGGGAATATTGTTGTGAGGCTGGAACATTACCCCATACTTCTACTACTACTACCAGTACTACTACTACTACTGTACCGTACTACAGTATGGATATAAATAAAAGTCATCATTAATCTGTTAGGAGGCTAGAGCCTATCTCAGCTAACTCTGGCGGTATCTGAGGTATACTCTGAACAGTTCAGCAGTCCATCACACGGCCCACATTCACAATAACATCTCTGGACAAACCTATTAGCCTATTGAGCATGTATTTGAACTGTGGGAGAAAAAGCTGAGGACTCAGATGAAACCCATCAAGCACAAGAAGAACATCTGAACTCGCCACAGAAATGTCCTCGCCAAACTCTAGTGATGTGACATCTGCGGTTCATGTGAGATGGAACCACTACGCTACTGTACCGCCCAACATTGTGTTCTACACAATTTTCTAACTATTTTTATTTAATAATAGTGTAATTTTATTAATATTTTAAATGCAATTGAATACATATTACAAGAATTACCTATTGCCTATTTTTAAATTATGTTTTCTTTTGTTGGTTTGTTTTTTTCCCTTTATTTCTTTTCTTTTTATAATAAAAAAGGCGGTTTTAAAGATTCCATAACCAAAAGTAGGACCTAACTGAAGAGGGGGAAAAAATCCTCATTTTTATTAATGTCTTCACTTTTATATTGTCGATCAGCCTTGTCTCAGTCCTCATGTGGCGTTACATACAATACATGGCAATGCTTGCCCCACCAGTCATATGTAGCCTAATTATATATTGATCTTTCTCGTCTGTAGAGGTAAAATTGGAAATTAAAAATGCTTGTTAAACTAGTAGACTGCATCTGTCTAGAAAACCAAGTGACAAGATGGTTATTTCCTTCTTTTTAAAAAGGGATGACAAATTAATGGAATTTATGCTGGTTAGAGAAAGACTGATTAAATTGGTTTGGGTGATGAATGTGATTTATGATCATACATGTGGAACCATGGAAAGGGAGTGGGGAGGGAGGGAGAGAGAGAGAGAGAGAGAGAGAGAGAATAAAATAAATTAGGATTGGACCTGGGGATGGAGCTGGTGACATGGTGTGGAGTAGAATTGCCTTTATTGCTTATACATTTACACTCTTTCATTTAAATCGGGTTATAGTACGTAAGCAGTGAAACGCATGGGGGTGTGCTGTTATAGGAAAGGAAATCAATAAAGGGGTGGGATGAAGTGAAAATTAGAGTAATGTGAGAATAGATGAGGCAAACGGGACAAGAGCAAGAATCAGTAGTGCAAAAGTAAACTCTGAGTTAAACTGGAAACTCTAATGAAAAAAAAAAAATCAAAGGCTGAACATGAAAGCCAAGAGTTCACATCAGGAAACAGACCAAAGAAAGGCAAGACAATAAAAACAATCCAGAGCAAGATTGCTCAAAGAAGTGCAAGTGTCTACCCAGCCCAGCAATTTTACAAATCACTCATTCACTTATACATTTGTTAAAGTGTTTACTAATACTTTACTAAGTTCACAGGGAGGCAGGAGCCTATTCCAGCTAACTCTGGGCCAAAAGAACACCCTGAATAGCTCAGCAATCCATTGCAGGGCCAACACACACACACACACACACACACACACACACACTAAACTTACTTTCCTTTTCAATTTTAAAACATCCAATTCGTCTAATGTGCACATCTTTGGACTTTGGGAGAAAAAAACACGGAGAACCTGGAGGAAACCCGGGTAACAGCATGAAGAGAACATGCAAACACTATACAGAAATGCCCTCACTGAGCCACCTATGACTTTCTTTCTGTGAGGTAGATGTGCTAACCACTCAGCCCAAACCCCCCGCGGCCCCCATATCAACCTTAACATTAAAAAAAAAAAAAATCATTCAAATGTTAAATAATTCTTTCAAAAATTCCAGGATGCAAAATTTGATCAGAAATCTACAGAATCATCTTGGTCAAATGTTTTTTGCGTAATGCCGCTAACAAACCTAACTTACTTTGCAGAGGTGATGAATTCAAAAGAAGAATTACTTTAATGGCCCTCCAATGGCCCAGATGAGCTGTTCAGAGTGTACCCCGCTTTTTTGTACAGAATCAGCTGAAATGGGCGCCTGCCTCGCTGCTACCCGAATTAGAAATATTCATTCAGTCATTTTCTGAACTGCTTAACCTAATTAGAGTCACAGGGAGGCTGGTACCTATCTCAGCCTACTCTGAACTAGAGCAGAATACACCCTGGACAGCTTGTCAGGCCATCATAGGGCAGAAACACACTAATGGCTATGTAGCTACTCTTTATAAGCAATAGGTTATTTTACATGAAGCTCCCACCATAGCCAGTGACAGAGACGTGGCCAGCCTTTGCTAATACAGTTAGCTCCACTGGGGGCTCAGAAAATGAATGAATGAATTACCTCAACCACCCAGTCTGCTTTATTGCTCATAAAGCATTAAGAGGTCTCTCTCTCTCTCTCTCTCTCTCTCTCTCTCTCTCTCTCTCTCTCTCTCTCTCTCTCTCTCTCTCTCTCTCAGTCAGCAGGGTTACACTTATAAAATCTTAACATGACTTACACAGACTAAATCCAATTATTGCGAGGTCTTAGTTCTGTGCAGTCTCTGTGTCAGTTCCAGTCCTTGTTATTAATAATGATACAGTTATTCGCTAGCCCTGCAATGGCCCTCATCCAGAGTCAGCTGAGATGGGCGCCAGCCTCCCTGCAACCGTAATTCGGATTTTTTTTTTAATTATTTGCCTTGAACCCGAGCTTTACTTTGTGATCTTGCCTTTAGCCTGGTTGCAGATGGTCATTTGTGTTTTGACTTCTGTTTGCTTTGTTCACTGCATCTTTTTAATTAAACAAATTCTGCTTCTCCACTGTTACATGAGAAGACTTCCACTCACTCACCCATTCACTGAAACCGTTTGATCCTGTAGGGTCACAAGGAGACTGAAGGATATCACAGCTGGCACTGGGTAAGGCCCACCAGACCAACACAGGGCAACACACACCCTCACTCATATGAAACTATTCACACCTAGGAATAATCAGGAATGACTAATTAGCCTAATGTGTATACTTTTGGACTATGGGAGGAAACTGGAGTACCCTGAGAAAACCTATGCAAGCGTAGGAAGATCGTACAAACTTCACACAGACAGAACTGGAATCCAGGACCTTCTTGCTGTGAGGCGAATGTGCTGACCGCTACACCACCTACGTCACTCAACCCACAATTTTACAATAGAATCTGTAGGGTGTGGCCTATTTATTTTATTTGCAAACTATGTTCCTCCTCCTCCTCCTCCTCCCATAGAATGTTAGTGAGAGAAAATGCCTGCCTGCTCTCCAGACTAAAGGCGGGCACATCGCAACAAACTGATGAAGTCACGTTTGGTGGAAAAATATAATTCTAATTCTTAAAAATAGGATAAATAGGATACGTCCTTACAATTAAATATTCAAAATTCGCATTTTTGTATAATTTGTCTTGAATAAGTCAGCCTTAGTGGGGAATAGCACACAGCAGTTCGGCTGACTTATGTGCTCCATCGGAATAAAAAAATCTGATGGCATGGGCAATGGGACGTGTGTTTACTAATTACCGTTTGAACTGTCGCTAATTTAGAATTTTTCATTAATTCTCAGAAAACTGGCTTTCAGATTGCATCATCTTCTTGTTTTTATTTCGGCTTTTTCCCTTTCATAGTTTCATAAATTAAAGAAACAACAAAACGTTTACATTTAAGAAAAAAGTAAAAGTTCTTCAGATATAATCAGAGCATGAAGGTTAGTAGTGCACTTAAAGAAGGAGAAGTGCTATAAATAGAGTAATCTAGAACATGATACTGACCCTGGAGTGTAACATCACACACACACACATACACACACACACACACACACACACACACACACACACACACACACACACACACACACACACACACACACACATGAGGGGTAAGGTTCCAATCAATACACACTTATGGCCTTCGATTAAAAACAGACTACCATCATAATCCGTTGAGTTTCTTTTGTCCATTTCTGTTAACTCGATAAAGATAGAAACAGAGAGAGAGAGAGAGAGAGAGAGAGAGAGAGAGAGAGAGAGAGAGAGAATCAGACAGACAGATAGATAGAAAGACAGACAGATAGATAGATAGATAGATAGATAGATAGATAGATAGATAGATAGATAGATAGATAGATAGATAGATAGATAGATTGTCTCTACTGCTGTTTAGACGACACTTGCTAGATTGTTACTCTGAGGAAACACTGCCCTCTATAGATCACACACACACACCTTCTTCATTCCCAAGTCTAACCCCTATTTTTTTTTCATTCTCTCTCTCTCTCTCTCTCTCTCTCTCTCTCTCTCTCTGTCTCTGTCTCTTCCTCTTCCTCTCTCTGTGTGTTTGCCCATGTGTGTATGTGGTACTTCACCATTGTGTAATGCCATTACAGTATTACAGTAATCATGATACATGGCATATCTCACACACTTTTGAGTCTCTCTCTCTCTCTCTCTCTCTCTCTTTCTCTCTCTCTCTCTCTCGCTCACTCTATGTGTGTGTGTGTGTGTGTGTGTGTGTGTGTGTGTGTGTGTGTGTGTGTGTTACTATATTCAAAATGAATTTACATGATTGTACCCACTGCCCCCATCTCTCTGCTCCAGCCCACTCAGTTCACCTAATAAGAGCTTAATCAGGAAACAGATAACTAATGAATGCACTACACTGGAGCTCAGAGCAGTAAATCACTAAAGCCCCGCCGCATCACTCACCTGCAGGATGAACCTTACTGTACATAAAGTCGACACCGTTGTTGGTGGATAGTGAAGAATGCATGTCTGTTTGGACTGAGTGCAGTGTGTGAGATTCTGAATAAGAGCTAGAAGCAGTCATATGTAAATAATCCACATCAGAGTTCAAGGCACAGAGAGTCAAGATCAGTGTGGGTGGATCTATTAGCATAACTGCTACATTCAGTATGTTCAATATATTTAAGAGTTTTCGGATAATTTGTAATTGCAAAATTAGTTTTAATATGGGTAATTAAATCTTTATTAACCTTGCGTCTAAAGCTAACAGGTGACAAATCGTTTCACTTCTAAATACCACCGATGGCATTTTGAGTCATGTAACCTTCATGCCCAGAGAACGAAAAGCCATCATTTAAAGATTCAGTTGGAAGGTTTCCAAAGCAAAGGAAAAACATGCGAACCCTCATGCTTGTGTAGGGTTCCTTCAAGTACCCTGTTTTCCTCCCACATTCAAAAGACATGCACGTTGGGCTAATTGAATATTATTGATTGACCCTAGTTGTTGGTGTGAACCGTTGTGTGTTTTGGTTCTGGATGCTCTGGAGAGCTGTTCATGGTATACTAATGCCACTCAGATAATTTTTTAGTCCTTTTCCATTTCAAAGCTAGATTATTGCAGGTCACTCATGGCAGATCTCCCTTTGAGTGCATTTTAACTTCTGAAATTAATCCGGAATGCAGCTGCACGGCTTGTTTTAAACCTTCCCAAATTCTCCCATACCACTCCTCTGTTACACTCTCTTCATTGGATTCCTGTAGCTGCTTGCATCAAATTCAAAACACTGATGCTTGCTTACAAAACTCAAAGTGGGCCTGCACCCCGCTACCTCAAGGCACTTATTATGCCGTGCACTGCACCACTTTCTCTCAGATCCCCTAGCATTGCTAGACTGGTCCCTCCCTCTGCCAAGGGACAAGGAAAATATGCATCTAAACTCTTCTCTGTTCTGGATCCAAGATGGTGGAACAAACTTCAGCTTAGTCAATGGGAGATTTCAAACGGTGGCCTACCTTTTTCAGCAGTGCTTAGATTATCACTATGTTTTACACACACAAATAAAACCATATACTGTACAACACTTACCCATTGAGTTTTGACTAATGGTATATTTAGTATATGTCATAGCGAACTTTAATGCACTTCTGTATTTTGCTCTAGATACGATCACTTGCTAAATGTTGTAAAGCTAAATGTATTCTAAATGGAGTTGGCTGGGATGGGCTCTACCCGCCTGGTGACCAAAGTAAAGCAGTTTCAATAAATAATTGAATGGCTTGCACAGAGTTGGCAGGTTGAGAACTGATATTATTGAGCAACTGGAGTAGTTGCCCCACCAAGATGAGTTGGTGAGAATCTGCGAATGGGTGTGGCCATTATTTTGCACAATATAACTTGTTTTCACTACTGCTTTTAGTACTATATTCATTTTTTTCCAAAGCACCTTACTCCACTTAGGGTCATAGGAAGGCTAGAGCCTAACTCAGCCGACAGTGGGTAAATCTGGGATATACCCTGGACAGCTTGCGAGACCAACAGTCATTCCCACTCACATCCACACCTAGAGACAATTTGCAACAGCCAATTATTCTGATTAACATGTCTTTCAGCTGTAGGAGGAGACCAAAGTATCAGAAGGAAACCCACGCAGGCAAGGGGAGAACACGCACTCTCCATACAGAAACGCACTCGCTGAGCCCGGGATTCAAACCCAAGAAACCCAAGGCAGATGTCCTCACCCCGACGCCACCATAATATTTTTATGACACAGTACTGGATGTTGCCAGTTAGATTTGGTCCATTTGAGAAAACGACACAGCACATTGCTAACATCGCTACATATTAGCATCACTGAATATTCACACAGCCTTCTGAAAATTAATGATATAACGCAGTTACTACTATCGGGGCCGAACGTGTTGAATAATTCAGTAGCAGGTTAAAGTTCCGAGAGCACCAGTGCGATGATAATGACAGTACTAATTAGCCGTGTCACCCTTAGCAAACAGACTGTTAGCACTCGTTCACAGGAGCTCCTTGCCTTCTTTCTGACTGATGTAAACATGATGAAACATGAATTTCAATCATTTCTTTGTTCACAGATTCTCAGTCAATGTTTACTCAGCAATCTTCACAGGAGGGTCTCTCTGGGTGGGTTTGTTGCATTCATTCATCCATTTTCTGAACCGCTTAATCGTATTTAGGGTCACGGGGAGGCCGGAGCCCATCTCAGCTAACTCTGGGCGAGGGCAGAGTACACCCTGGACAGCTTTCTAGGCCATCGCATTGCAGAAACACTCTGACAGCTATGCAGACACTCTTTAAGTGAGTCAGCAATGGTTCTTTTGCATGAACCTCTTACCACAGACAGTGAGAGACATGGCCAGCCGTTGATAACCCAGTAAGCTGCACTGGGGGAGGACAGCAGTAACAATCCATTGACAGTGGGGCTTGAACCCCTAGCCATGTCATCGGTAATCCAGCACCTTACCACAGGACCATTACTGCCCTGAGTTTTATTACCTTTAAGACAAAGAACACAAACAAAAACATAGACCACAAACCATGAGTAGCAAACTCTGGTTAGTTGTAGACATTAATGATGTTTAAGAAAATTAAACCACTTTCGGAAACCTTGGGAAACTCTTTCTTGTGTGTGTACGGTGTGTACAGGACAATCACAACAATGCCAGCTTTACTTAGCTAATACTCCCAGATGAGTGATACAGTCTCCTTGTATGCCAGGCTACAGCATTGTGTAAGCTAAAGTCTGTTGGGTTTTTACACCCAAGCCAAGTGGCTCATCAGGCCATCCCCAGTTTTCATAGCGTGAAGCGACCAGGAGTACAACTCCTCCTGCATGGGACGCTAGTCCATCGCAGGTTACCTTCCCAGTATATTTTTACTGGTACCCATTAATACTGCTTGGTGAACAGAGACACACTTGTGGTTAAGACCTTGCCCAGGAGCCTTAGCACAGTGAGGGTCTTAGTGGGATTCAAACTCACAACCTCCTGATCATGAGCACAGCACCCTAACCACTACGCCACCAGCTCCGCATCGACACCATGTAACAAAACATATTATCAGCCAGTGCTGAGCTACACAAACAATAACACAGAAATCGTAGAAAACATTTATTTTGTGTTCCCAAACCAACCGACAACAGGAAGGTCAAGTTTGCAAAACGTTAGATGCGTATCCATTTTGAATTTATTGTCATGCTCATCTCTCTGAGTTACTAAAACGTGACATCTTACTATATCCGCAAGACTCCTCCCTCTCTGGTTCGAATAGTTAACCATTTGCATCCATTTCCTCCAAATTGCTCACCATAGTTGGCTTTTCATAGGACTATACTCATAGCACTGACAGGGAGCGCGTAATCACAAATAATCATAAGTGTATGATTTGATGGCAGGGACAACCCAAGTAGTGTTTCATTTGCCAAACCGTTTAATCCTGTTAGGATCGCTGGAAGGCTGGAGCCTATGCAGCCATCACTGGGTGAAGGCGAGGTACATCCTAGACAGTCCACACTTTTTGACTGTGGGAGAAAACCCACGCATCCATATTTTGAACATACAAATTTCACCCAGGAATGCCCTCACCATTCTTGAACCCAAGTCCTTCTTGCTGTGAGGGGCAGACAAGCTAACTACTAAACCAAAAAGCCACCTGTGCATGAAGGCTCATGTTCTAAAAGTGCAGGTATGTTTCTTGCCGTGTGTTGAGGTGGACCATGATGAACACTTGATTCTGACTCATTATTCCCGAAACGTGAGCTCGCAGCTCAAAGCATGTGATTTGTGATGTCAGCATTTTGACTATACGAGTTTTACATCCCTTGAACTCCATTCTAACCCCATAATATCCCACAGCAACGCCAGGACTTCAATTCTGGAAAAGCATGTGCCTGATTTCTTGATGATTGATCCAGTTTACAATTTTGGGGGGGAAATACACCCCTTATGTGGGAAGATATGAAACAGCGTAATGTACCATAAAGGCAAACATGAAGAATGTGTTATTTAAATTGAAAAAGGAAACAGTTTTATTGTTTTGATTTGAAGAATGTTTTTCAAAATCACAAAACAAATGAAACAATAAAAATATGACGTCTGTCTGAATAAAGTTTAATAACAGCAGCATTCACGGCCCAGACGTCTCGATTTCAGGAACTTGGAAACAAACACACATAAATAATGGAATTAAATATTAAATAAGAAATGAAACTAACTGACAAACAAATACAAATACAAATAAAGCACCCAGACACACACACGCACACACACACACACACACACACACACACACACACAGACACACGCACACACTCAGACAAGTATATAAATAATGAAATAAATCCTGATTTGGACATCTGATCAATCAAATTAATGCATTATATCTGACTAGACTGGACAAGACCCTGCACATAAAGAGTGATTAAAAGGTGTAGATACAGCATACAAAGCCATCTGTGTGTGCGTGTGTGTGTGTGTGTGTGTGTGTGTGTGTGTGTGTGTGTGTGTGTGTGTGTTACGCACCCTGAGGGTGAGTGCAGTTCTTTCAAATCAGCTTAATAAATGAAAGAGAATTATAAATACCATCAGATAATGAGGAGAACAGCTAAATCTATGCCACTCTCTAAGACAGACAGAAACACACACACACACGCACACACACACACACACACACACACACACACACATACAGACACACACAGTTCAAAAAGAGAACAGAGGAATTCAATCCCAAAACGGTCGGCACAACTTAAAATTTTCATGAATTTATCAATTTCTCAAGTCAACACAAGTCAGTTTTGATCAACCCTCACCAATCCATCACTCACATCTTCATTCATTTTCTGAACTGCTTATTCCTAATTAGGGTCGCGGGGAGGCTGGTGCCCATTTCAGCTGACTCTGGGTGACGGAAGGGTACACCTTGGATGGCTCACCAGGCCATCATAAGGCTAACAACCATTCACACCTAGACGTGATTTCGAACAGCAAATTAACCTACTGTGCATGTTTTTTGAAATGTGGGAGGAAACCAGAGAACCCAGAGGAAACCCATGCAAGCATGGGGAAACATGCAAACTCCACACAAAAAACACCCAAGCTGGGAATCGAACCCAGGACCTTCTTCCTGTGAGGCAGGATGTGCTAACCACTTCGCCAACGTGCCACCCACTCATGTCTTTAATCTTCTTGAAGTTAGTTGTGAGAGTTCCGAGAGGTACAGTGTATGACTGCGTACTCTCCCAGTGCCGGTCGGGGTTTCCTCTCAATACTCCTGTTTTCTCCAGCAGTCCAAAGATGTGCACATTATGCCAAGTGGATGTTTCAAATTGCCCCTGAATGTCAGTGTGTGTTTGACTGGTTATGTGTGTTGCCCTGCATGACTTCATTTCAATTGACTTAATTTCTAGCCTGACAGCTAGGTTCAAAATGTATTAGGCGACTGTATACACACACAAAAACACACACACACACACACACACACACACACACACACACACACACACACACACACAAACATCACACACACACACAAACACACACACACACAATCACACATGCACACACACAGACACACACACAGAGACATCACACCACACACACACACACACATACACACACACACACACACACACACAGACATCACACACCACACACACACACACATACAAACACACCAGGCATCATACCACACACACACACATACACGCATTGTTGAACGGGATGCTTTCTACACAAATTATTTCTGACAGGCTAAATCAGTCTGACTTCATTTCTACGGACTTCACTTCTCGCCTGACAGCAAGGTTCAAGATGTATTAAGATACACACACACACACACACACACACACACACACACACACAAACGGACATCACTCACACACAGACATCACACAGCGCGCACACACACACACACACACACACACACACACACACACATTGTTGAACGGGATGTTTTCCACACAAATTATTTCTGACAGCCTAAATCAGCCTGACTTTATTTCGAGCCTGACAGCTAGGTTCACGAGGTATGTGTATGTATATATAATGCAGCCATGAGGCGGGGGGTGCACTAACCAGTGTCTCTCCCCCTTATGCCGGTCCCAAGCCCGGATAAATGCAGAGGGTTGCGACAGGAAGGGTATCCGGCGTAAAACTTCTGCCACATTAAAAATGCAAATGGTCAAAACAAAATTCATACCGGATCGGTCGAGGCCCGGGTTAACAACGACCACCATCAGTGCTGTCAACCAACAGGGTGCTGATGGAAATTGGACTACTGTTGGTCGAAGACGTCGAAGAAGGAGAGGCGGGAGGCGTGTCTGTAGGCAGAGAGAGAGAAGAGAAAATGCGTGAGCCTAGGACTGAGAGTAGGGACTTTGAATGTTGGAACTATGAAAGGAAAAGATAGAGAGCTGGCTGACATGATGCAGAGGAGGAAGGTAGACATACTGTGTGTTCAGGAGACCAGGTGGAAAGGTAGCAAGGCTAGAAGCTTAGGAGCAGGGCTTAAGCTGTTTTATCACGGTGTGGATGGGAAGAGAAATGGAGTAGGTATCAACTTGAAGGAGGGGTTTGTCAGGAATGTAGAAGTGAAAAGAGTGTCAGACAGAGTGATGAGTCTCAAGTTAGAAATTGAAGGCGTGATGTTCAATGTTGTTAGTGCTTATGCCCCACAGGCAGGATGTGAGCTAGAAGAGAAGGAGAGATTCTGGAGTGAGTTAGATGAAGTGATGCAGAGTACCCCCAGAGGTGAAAGAATGGTCATTGGGGCAGACTTCAATGGACATGTTGGTGCAGGCAACAGAGGGGACGAGGAAGTGATGGGCAGGTTTAGTAGCCAGGACAGGAACACAGAAGGACAGATGTTGATCGATTTTGCAAAAAGGATGGAAATGGCTGTGGTGAATACTTTCTTCAAGAAGAAACAGGAGCATAGGGTGACTTATGAAAGCGGAGGTAAGAGCACACAGGTAGACTACATCTTGTGTAGGCGATGTAATTTGAAGGAAGTCAGTGACTGCAAAGTAGTAGTGGGTGAGAGTGTTGCCAAACAGCATAGGATGGTGGTGTGCCGGATGACGCTGATGGTGAGAAAGGAGAAAAAGGCAAAGGCAGAGCAGAAGACAAAGTGGTGGAAGCTGAAAAAAGAAGAGTGTCGTGTTGTCTTCAAGGAGGAGTTAAAACAGGCTTTGGGTAGTCAGGAGGTGCTTCCAGATGACTGACAACCACAGCCAATGTGATCAGGGAGACCGGTAGGAGAGTACTTGGTGTGTCCTCTGGAAGGAAAGTCGATAAGGAAACTTGGTGGTGGAATGAGGAAGTGCAGGAGTGTGTACAAAAGAAGAGGTTAGCTAAGAAGAAGTGGGACACGGAGAGGACTGAAGAGAGTAAACAGGAGTACAGGGAGACACAGCGTAAAGCGAAGGTAGCGGTGTCAAAGGCCAAACAGTGGGCGTATGATGACTTGTATGATAAGTTGGACAGTAAGGAGGGAGAAAATGATTTATACAGGTTAGCACAGCAGAGAAATAGAGATGGGAAATACGTGCAGCAAGTTAGAGTGATAAAGGACAGAGAGGGAAATGTATTGACTGATGACAGAAGTGTGCTGGGAAGATGGAAAGAGTACTTTGAAGAGCTGATGAATGAGGAAAATGAGTGAGAAAAAAGAGTAGAAGGGGTGACCGTTGAGGACCAGGAAGTAGCAAAGATTAGTAACGGAGAAGTGAGGAGGGCATTGAAGAGGATGAAGAGTGGAAAGGCAGTTGGCCCTGATGACATACCAGTTGAGGTATGGAAGTGTCTAGGAGAGGTAGCAGTAGAATTTCTGACACGAATATTCAACAAGGTCTTAGAGAGTGAGAAAATGCCAGAGGAATGGAGGAGAAGGGTGCTGGTGCCCATTTTTAAGAACAAGGGAGATGTACATAGTTGTGGCAACTGCAGAGGGATAAAGTTGATGAGCCATCCAATGAAGTTATGAGAAAGAATAGTGGTAACGAGACTAAGGGCAGATGTCAGCATTTGTGAACAACAGTTTGGTTTCATGCCAAGAAAGAGCACCACAGATGCAGTGTTTGCTTTGAGGATGTTAATAGAGAAGTACAGAGAAGGTCAGAAGAAGCTGCATTGTGCCTTTGTGGATCTGGAGAAAGCATATGACAGGGTGCCGAGAGAAGAACTGTGGTATTGCATGAGTGGCAGAAAAGTATGTTAGAGTGGCGCAGGACATGTATGACAGATGTAAGACAGTGGTGAGGTGTGCTGTCGGTGTGACAGAAGAGTTCAAGGTGGAGGTGGGACTGCATCAAGGGTTAGCTCTCAGCCCGTTCTTGTTTGCTATAGTGATGGACAGGCTGACAGACGAGGTTAGACAAGAATCTCCATGGACTATGATGTTGTCAGATGACATCGTGATCTGTAATGAGAGCAGAGAACAAGTGGAGGAAAATCTAGAGAGGTGGAGGTATGCCCTGGAAAGGAGGGGAATGAAGGTTAGTCTCATTAAGACAGAATACATGTGTGTGAACGACAAGGACCCAAGAGGAACGGTGAGGTTACAGGGGGCAGAGATAAAGAAGGTGGAGGATTTTAAGTACTTAGGCTCAACAATCCAGAGCAATGGAGAGTGTGGAAAAGAGGTGAAGAAGCGTGTGCAGGCAGGTTGGAATGGTTGGAGAAAAGTGTCCGGTGTGATGTGTGATAGGAGAGTATCGCAAGAATGAAGGGAAAAATGTACAAGACGGTGATGAGGCCAGCGATGTTATATGATTTAGAGCAGGGGTCACCAACATTTTTGAAACTGAGAGCTACTTCACGGTTACTGAATCATACGAAGGGCTACCAGTTTGATACGCTCTTCTGAAATAACAAATTTGCTCAGTTTGCCTTTAGTTATACATTATTTATAATGATTAGTAATACTCACCTATGTAAAGACACTGATCATGTTAATGATTTCTAACAATGATTATCAAAAATGACAACAAGGTGGGAAACAGATATCAATATTCAACACTTTATCTCTATTAATCACAGTATTTGTTACATTTTCAGATGATCACTTACATCACTACATTTTAGCAAAAATATCCCATTTGCACAAGCCACTGACATGCCCTGTTAACAAATCATGAACTATGTTGCAACATGTTTCCAAAAGTTAACAATTATGTAATGTTAAACAAAATCAACTTACATATTTTAAATATGTAATACATTTTTATTTCACATTTTGAACTAATGGCCAAGTCTGTGTTATGTTTAACAAAATTATAACTTTTAAATGTCATGAACACACTTTTAAATTGAACACAATTCTTCAATATTTTAATTCAACTTTGCCATGGCACTACCATGTTGCCACTGACTACATCTGGTATCCGTCCTTGGTTAGTGGGAAGACTGGCATTGCATGCTGTTCACCAGTGTGTTGTAATCTGGTGTGTAACTTGACACTGCAACTGTGAGTGAGTCTCAGATGTGCATCAGTGAGGCGTGTTCTGTGTTTGTTTTTGATGAAGTTCATGTCAGAAAATGCTGATTCACAGAGATAGGTTGAGCCAAACAGGCTGGCAACCTTCATGGCTGCTGTGCATACTCCACTGTACTTCTCTGTGTCAACAAGGCGCAAAAAGTTTGGTGCAGCCTGGTAGGCTTTGAGATGGAGATCATTTTGCAATGTTATAATTTCAATCTCCACCTGTCCAGCATCCAAGTTGAACGTTGCACTTAACTGCTCAGCAAAGCATGTTGTGTCCCATTCATGAAAGGGTTGGAAATGAAGAACACACATGGTTCAAGCTGATGAAGGTCACAAAACCTATTCTCAAACTCTTGCCCAAGTCTGTTTTATTACTTCCAATGTACTTTTCTGCCACTTTTTCAAATGTCTCAGATGCAGAAGCATTGTCTTTCAGCACTGACTGCACAGAGGGAAAGTGCAGAACTTTTTCTCTGTAAATCTGCAGAGAATGCATTCATTTTGGCTTTAAATGCATTTAAAGCACTTATCATATCGACAACAGTCTTACCTTTGCCTTGCAGCTGGCAGTTCAGGAGGTTTAGTTTCCCAGTAATGTCCACCAAAAATGCAAGGTCAAGTGTCCACTCTGTGTCCTCTAGCAGTGAGACATCTTCGCCTTTGGACTGCATGAACTCTTTGATTTCACGCAAAAGAGACAAAAAACGATGCAAAAGTGGTCGTCTGCTGAGCCATCTGATTTCTGTGTGTAGCAGTAGGTCCCCATATTCTGCTGACATCTCCTCTAATAGTACCTTGAAAATCCTGTGCTGCTTTGCTTTTTGGAGGCGGATGTTGTTTATGATTTTCACAACGGAGTCATCACGTGCCCAAAGCCGATCACTTTACACAACGCCTGCTGGTGAATGATGCAATGGTAATGCAGAAATTTGGGAAGTCTGGGTCACGCTTACAGTGAGCGATGAAACCTGTCTGTCGGCCGACCATAGCAGGAGCCCGTCTGTTGTCACCGCTACCAGCTTTTCCAATGGCACCTTTTTCTGCACGAAAAACTCCTTCACCGTGTTATAAATGTCAACTCCTCGTAGTTGTCTTTAAGGGCAGTAGTGTCAGGAGTTCTTCTTTGTGGAGAAATCATTAAACACCATCCGGATAAAAACCAATAACTGGCGCTTGTACTGCTGCTGTCCACGGACTCATCGCACTGGAGGCTAAACCACTTGCACTTCGCCAGATCCTGCTCCAACTGATCGACCAAGTTACTGGACATAGCTGATACTCGTCTTGCCATCGTGAGATGCCCCCAGTTGGACGTCGGAAAGAGTGGAGATTAGGTCGCTTCCATTTTTCTCGACTATAAATACAGTGTTAGCAATTAATAACATCGCTTCTTTGACAACTTCTCCATCTGTAAATGCCTTTTTTTTCTTGATCAGAAAATGTGTAGCTCTAAACGAGGCTTCGGTTGCTTTTTGTGAGTTTTTGGCCGGCCTCGTAAAAAAAGACTGTTGCTTACCCAGAGCGGTCTTTAGCTCACGGGCTTTTTCTGCCCGTAGGGCGCTTGCAGGTGGATATTTATCATGGTAGCTTTTGTGACACGTATTGAAATGTCTCTCCACATTGTGCCGTTTGCTGTCGCCACGGTCGTCCATAAATCAGACACACGCAGGTTTCTTTTACAGTCGTAAAAGAACTCCTCTTCCCATTCACTGTGAAAGAGATAATCGTTTTCTTTCTTTTTCTGCCATGTTTTAAGAGTGCGAAAGTGCATACAGCGCTCGCTAGCTTACTCTCCACATCCCACAAGCTCTACTTTACTGCCCATAGGTAAATATTGTGCGCGTTAACCTTAAAGTATTTTTAAGATAGTATTTTTTAAATCTATATACATACAAGTGTGATTAAAAAAATAATAGCAACAGAACAAAATTAATTTTTAGACGCAGCTCTCTATGAGATGTGCTATTTTTGGAACAGGCCCGCGGGCGACTCATGTGGTCCTTGCGGGCGACCGGGTGCCCGCGGGCACCGTGTTGGTGACACCTGATTTAGAGACAGTGGCCCTGGGGAAAAGACAGGAATCAGAGTTGGAGGTAGCAGAGATAAAAATATTGAGGTTCTCTTTGGGAGTAACGAGGATGGATAGGATCAGAAATGAGTACATCAGAGGGACAGCACATGTTAGATGTTTTGGAGACAAGGTCAGAGAGGCTAGATTGAGATGGTTTGGACATGTATAGAGGATGAATAGTGAGTATATTGGTAGTAGGATGCTGAGGTTGGAACTACCAGGCAGAAGGCCCAGAGGAAGAGCAAAGAGAAGATTTATGGATGTGGTGAAGGCGGACATGAAGGTCGTTGGAGTAAGAGTAGAAGATGCGGAGGATAGGGAGAGATGGAGGCGGATCATTTGCTGTGGCGACCCCTGAAGGGAACAGCCGAAAAGAAAAGAAGAAGAACAGATATATATATATATATATATATACTAGTCCTTCTCAAAAAATTAGCATATTGTGATGAAGTTCATTATTTTCTGTAATGTACTGATAAAAATTAAACTTTCATGTATTTAAGATTCATTGCACACCAACTGAAATATTTCAGGTCTTTAATTATTTTAATACTGATGATTTTGGCATACAGCTCATGAAAACCCAAAATCCCTATCTCAAAAAATTAGCATATTTAATCCGACCAATTAAAAAAGTGTTTTTAATACAAAAAAGTCGACCTTCAAATAATTATGTTCAGTTATGCACTCAATACTTGGTCGGGAATCCTTTTGCAGAAATGACTGCTTCAATGCGGCGTGGCATGGAGGCAATCAGCCTGTGGCACTGCTGAGGTGTTACGGAGGCCCAGGATGCTTCGATAGCGGCCTTCAGCTCATCCACAGTGTTGGGTCTGGTGTCTCTCAACTTTCTCTTCACAATATCCCACAGATTCTCTATGGGGTTCAGGTCAGGAGAGTTGGCAGGCCAATTGAGCACAGTAATACCATGGTCAGTAAACCATTTCCCAGTGGTTTTGGTACGGTAAGCAGGTGCCAGGTCGTGCTGAAAAATGAAAATCTTCATCTCCATAAAGCTTTTCAGCAGATGGAAGCATGAAGTGCTCCAAAATCTCCTGATAGCTAGCTGCATTGACCCTGCCCTTGATAAAACACAGTGGACCAACACCAGCAGCTGACATGGCACCCCAGACCATCACTGACTGTGGGGACTTGACACTGGACTTCATATGTATCTTCTATAATCACCTGAAGAAAGAGGATGGTTTCACCAATATATATATTTATATTTATATATATATCTGTGTGTGTGTGTGTGTGTGTGTGTGTGTGTGTGTGTGTGTGTGTGTGTGTGTGTGTGTGTGTGTGTGTGTGTGTGTGTGTGTTTGTAAAACTACATTTTAGGACATAGATGCTAGCATTAAGCTTTGAAATTATGATTCAAGTTACCTTGGTGTCTGAATCTGGATGTGAGTCATGATATTTAATGTGTAAACTGAGCTGTGAGTCAAGAGCTTTTAAGTCCGATTCAATTTGTGAGTCATAAACTTTGTCATCTGAGTCAATTTTTTTTTTCCATAAGCTCTGAACTCTGACTTGAGTTGTGTGTAATCGGCGTCGGCATTTGAGTGGAATTGTTAGGTCATAAACATTGAAGTCTCAGTCGAGTTGTTCGTCAAATTTTAAAATATAAGTCAAGTTGTGAGTAATTTGCTTTGACATCTCAGTCAACTTGTGCGTCATACCATTAAGATCTAACTCGGGTTGAGAGTCATAAGCTTTGAATTCCGAATCGATTTTCTGAGTCATTAGCTTTGAAGTCTCAGTCAAGTTGTGAGTAATTAGATGTAAAGTTTAAGTGAAGTTGCAGGTCAGATGCATTGAAGTCTGAGTTGAGGTTCTGAATCATAACCTTCGAAATCTGAGTCAATTTTTGAATCATTAGCTTTAAAGTCTCAGGTGAGTTTTGATTCATAAGCTTGAAAATCTAATTGAGATTTAGACTTCATTTGTCATTTACATTTACATCGAAATGAAATTTCAGTGCAATTTCTCAGAGCACAGCAGGAAGAATAAGAAAAATGTTAATAGAATAGTAATAAAATATACATATAAAACATTTGTATTAAAGATAAATGAAAGATATATATTGCACAGTCTAGTTACATTGTAGTATTGTACAATAATGCAGCCCAGCGGTCCTTAGCATTGCAGTACAGGGATCCCTCACTTTCCACCATTAAATGGGACCAAGATGCCCCTGCAACCGCAGAATTCCGCGAAGTAGGATCAACCCCCCCTGACTGACGTATATGTGTATATAATATCAATAAAATACATATTCAATGCTCTAAGTGCTTATAATAACCATTAAACATGAAAAAAATAATGCATTAGATGTAAATAAAATATAAATACACACACATACAGTCCCGCACTCAGATGCACACCTTACATAAAAATATAAATAGTTTTGTTGGGAGGTTTTGGGTTGAATTTTGTTTTTGTTTGTTTGGTGTTTCTGCATAATTGGCCTTGTTTATCATGCATTTTCCTTAACTGTCCCCCTATTCTTCCATAATTTCCTTATTTTTATTTCGATGAATATTAAAAAAAAAAAAAAGGCGATGCATTGAATCCGCATGAATTGAAGCGCAAAGTAGCGAGGGATCCCTGTACTTTGTGGGTGTGTGTAGGTGAGGGGGGAGGAATTGTTTAATGTGTTCAGCATTCTTGTGGCATGTGTGAAGAAACTGTTGTTCAATCTGACTGTTTTGCTGTGTCGGCTGCGGAATCTCCAGGCCAGCAGTGAGAACAGTTCACGGTGGGGGTGTGAGGGGTCTCTGGTGATGTTTTGAGCCCTGGTCAGACAGCGTTTCTTTGCAATGTCCTGGAGCAATGCTCACAGCCTTCCCTTCACTCCAAATCAGCCAAAACTTGCTCAGCATCCACCATCATCATATTCCATCACTGTCCTCTTGAGGAAATGCACTCTATTTCTTCGGGTTACCTGAAGGAACTGAGATCCCAATGATTTTTCTCCAGTGTCCTCTGTAGGGACGTCTAGTTCCCTCTCTGTCCAGACTGAGATGCAGCTCATCAGTATGCTCTCTATAGGTCCGCTGTAGAAATTGGTGAGAATAGGAGCTGGTCGGCACACTCTCCTCATCCGACGCAGAAAGTGCTGTGAACATTTTACAAGATTACCCGTGTGATTGAACCAGTTCAAAGAGTCCATTATCTGCACCCCCAAGAACCTGGTGCTGCCAACGATCTCCACTGCTGAGTTGTCGATGGTGGGAGGCCTGTGACTGGGTTGTTCTTCTTAAAGTCCATGATGATCTCTTTTGTTGTTGAGATGTTCAGGATCAAGTTGTTGGTTTCACACCAATCTGTCAGATATTTTACGTCCTCACTGCAGGTCTATTCATCGTTGTTACTGCTGTGGCCCACTACTGCCGTGCCGTCTGCAAACTTCATGATGGGGTTAGTAGTGAACCTGGCGCAGCAGTAGTGGGTTATAAGTTGAGTTATCAGTTATTTAGTTATATGTGGGTTACGAGTTAAGTTATGAGTTAAACAATATCAACTCTGAGTCGAGTTGTGAGTCGTTTTAAAGGACTAAAGGGAAACTGCATAGGAATTAAGACTAAAATGAGGAATTCTCAGACCTGAGTTGTGAGTCTGTGTTTTATTTTCTGGGGAAAATCTTTATGTATATAAATTCATTCACCATCAGCTTTTAACTCATGCACACTGTGAATGTATCTTAACACCCACAACTTCTGACATTCACTTCTCTAGCAGTGCTCTACACTCCTGTCTCTACTGCATTCAGTCAATAAGAACAACCGTTGTTGATGTCAGAAAGAATGAAAGTAATGAAGGCAATTTTGTTTGAGAAAATGAGTTTTTGATAACTGATGAAATTACTTCTTTGTGCACTCAGACTTCTGGCCTCTTTATTTTCTTACAGCACTGAGGGGTCAGTTTGGTGAGTTCTCATGGGCTACATTTCCTCCTAATTTGAAGTGAATAAAATTGCTCTCCAGCTCACTTTGCTAATACACTGCGGCTCGTTCTCTGCAGAAAAGCTGCTCTCACCAATTTTCTCTGACCTGCTATTAAACTTTGTGCCCCCAATCTTGTTGCTACTCTGGTCTGTGTGTGCGCGCGCGTTTATGTGCGTGTGTGTGTGTGTGTGTGTGTGTGTGTGTGTGTGTGTGTGTGTGTGTGTGTGTGTGTGTGTGTGTGTGTGTGTGTGTGTGTGTGTGTGTGTGGAAACGAGTTAGAATGATTTGTCTGTATACCTCATTTCAGAAGTATCTGTCTTGTAAATGATAACAGTTTCAAAACAGTTACATGTGAATTTGAAATGTATGAAATATGCTGTGCTGCAGTGACGTACTGCTTCATAGCGGAGTGGTTTTAATTATTTTGGGAATGATCAAGCAATTTACTGATAAATGTTATTTTGAAATTTATATATATATATATATATATATATATATATATATAGAGAGAGAG
This sequence comes from Plotosus lineatus, assembly GCA_024760905.1. Lineage (NCBI taxonomy): Eukaryota > Metazoa > Chordata > Actinopteri > Siluriformes > Plotosidae > Plotosus > Plotosus lineatus. The sequence goes on from CM045746.1 coordinate 11,356,894, forward strand.
AGAGAGAGAGAGAGAGAGAGAGAGAGAGAATTCTCACTTTCCGGGGTTAATTGGGACCGAGGTTCCCCTGCGACCGTTGAATTCCGCAAAGTATGATCGACCCCCCCCGGCTGACATATACATACATGTATATGTGCACATAATATCAATAAATACATATTCAATGTTATAATTGCTTATAATAACAATGAAACAAAAAAATAATGTAATGCATAAAATGTAAATAAAATATAAATACACACATACACATGCATTTTTATGTGAGGTGTGCATCTGAGTGTATGCATGTGCATCTGTGTGTGCACAGATGCGTGTGCCCACACTGAGCTGTGCACCTCACATAAAAATGTAAGTTGTTTTGATAGAGGGTTTTGGGTTGTTTTTTTTTTATTTTTGTTTGTTTTTTTGTTTGTTTTTTTTGCATAGTTGGCCTTGTTTCTGTGGCATTTTCCTTAACTTTTTCCCCTATTCTTCCTGAATTTCATAATTTTTTTAATTCGATGAATATTTAAAAAAAAAAATGAATTGAAGTGCAAAGTGGGGAGGGATCTGATATATATATATATATATATATATATATATATATATATATATATATATATATATATATATGTACCATATTCCGCTTGATAAGTGCCCAGGGCGCTTTAAAAATTGGAGTGGGTAGGCGCCTATTAAAATGTTACCAGCGGAGTGGAACGGTAAGTGCTTATTACCATTGAGGTGAAAAACATGAATAATAAAAGAACAATAAAAGAGTTTTACTGGTATTTGTATTATTCATTTTGTGGTCTCAACCAAACTACTTACATGAAAGCTGAAAATAAACAGAAAACAGCATAAATTAAAAAAAACGAAAAGACCCCTTACTTTCCCTCACAGTGCTGTTCCTTTAAACATTTCCTTTAAACATTTTCCCTTAAGTAAAATCGATCCAATCAGCATAAATGTCAACTTTAGCACATGGCACCAATCAAGAACATAAACAAAAGCACATGGCCAGGTGCTTAAATTTATGAAGTTAGTGAGCAGAAGAATCCGGTGAAAAATACTCATCATCACTTTCTAATAGGTCCATATGTGGCTTATCGCTCCTTTCATTCAGAGCATCCCATAGTTTTGTTGTAGCAGTTTCTAATGGTTCATCTTGTTGGACATTTACCAAGAGAACACAGCAAAATTTTTTCCTGTTTTTTAAAGCACGGCGGAACAAGCAAATGTGTTGTTACTAATGAACATTATAGACATTCCCCAGTGGCAGGGGGTCTTGAAATACCTTGTAAACTCACTTTTACAGGCAGTGAACACCTCATTTTACTGTTACATAAAATTGGTAAGTTTGATCTACCATTTTGCACCTAGTACACATGGGCAGTTATTAGATGTAAGAGAAAAAAAAAAAAATTATAATAATAAAAAAAACACTGGGGGGCGCGTATTATTTATAAATTATATATATTTAGGAAGCTGTTCCTAAAGAGGTGATCGGTATTCTGCTCTCGACTTCTTCCATATTAATATCAGCAACTATTGGAGACAACGCCAAGCCAATTATACAGCCATACTTCTCTTTGTAAAAGCCATCAACTTATTGGTGAGAGTCAGAAAGAGATCAAGCAGACTCAGATGCGGACTCAGAGGCAGATTCAGATACAGATTTAAAACCAGATTTAAAAGCAGGTGCAGAGTCAGAAGCCTCATTAAGCGGCATACATAATTTGGAGAGCACTCAGATCATAAATTCAGGTTCCCCTGGAGAGTGCTCTGTAATACAGGCTACCTTGTCAGCATTCGGAGGGTGCTCTGGGCTGAAGGCTGCCTCAATGGCTAACACTGTCTTTTGCAGAGGAGACTTGATGGCCTCTGTAACGGGCTCAGGGAGGCACCTGCACAAACACCAAGATACAGTGTGCCACAAATATCTTCTTGCCTTTATCCCAAAGCTCTTGAAAACTCTAGTTCATGGGTGCTCTGAGGTGATTAATAATCTGGTCCACCCAGATGCTGGTCTAGTGAACCAATATATATATATATGGTGACTTGCAACAGTATCCACCCCTCATGGGGTTTTTTGCCTATTTTTTAAAATTACAAACTGTAATTTAAATGTTTTTTTAATCTGAATTGTAATTTTAGACATATAGGCAACTCTGGGCGAGGGCAGAGTACACCCAGGACAGCTTACCAGGCCATAGCAGGGCAGAAACACATTGACGGCTTTGCAGCCTACTCTTGACAAAAGTCAGCAATGGTTCTTTCACATGCGTCTCACTATAGACAGTGAGACACATGGCTGGCCTTTGATAACCTAGTTAGTTGCACCGGGAGGACAATAGCAACCCGTTGATAGTGGGGCTTGAACACCCATCCATCCGTAGGATTAGTAATGTCTTCCCACCAGGCCACCACTACCCGCTATATATACTTTATGTATATATATATATATATATATATATATATATATATATATATATATATATATATATATATATATAATACACACAGTCGGCCCCCTACATACAAAATTAATCTGTTCCGGCGCCTTTTTCATAACGTAGAAGTTTCGTAAGTAGAGGCGCATTTTACATGTAAAACGCCTGATTCGTTGCAAGGCTCCCAAGACTACCCCATAAACCCTTTAAAAATGATAAAAGTACACCAGTATGAACCAGTATTTTGTATGAAATATGCATGAAATATGTGTTCAAAGTAAAAGAAAATTATTTATTAAACCATTTAAACATTTTATTAACATATTAAACCATTTTATTAACATATTTATTAATTAAACCATTATTAAACATTTTACATTTTTATTAATGCACATACACACACATAACACTGTCTCTCTCTCTCTCTCTCTCTCTCTCACACACACACACACACACACACACACACACAGAATACACATGCAGAACACACATGGTGCTCTTTTCTGAATGCAGGCTCCGCCCACACGCAAGACGCTGATGCATTTTAAGACTGGGAGTTCAAAACGCATTCCCTGCTTGACAGATCGGAGGTCCAAACTCAACTTTAACTTGATTCCTTGAGGGATCGGAGGTCCAGATGAGCCTCCTTTCATCTCTGACTGGCTGTATAGGCAGTCTCTCTCTCTTTCTCACACACACACACAAAACTCTGTCTCTATGGTGTGTTTTGTCAAATGCAGGCTCCGCCCACACGCAACACGTAGCTGACGGAACAATTCTATTTAAATGTTTAAATGGACTGGATATTGTATTTAAAGCAGAATTACAGTACCTGTTTGAAAGATCATCGGTCCTGGTTCAATATTAACTTGCTTCCTTGTGAGATCGGAGGTCTTGTTTCACGGAGCACTCTGCTCATGCTTCAATATCGTGCTGCAATGAAATATGATGCTGCAATGAGCTCAAAAAAAGCAACAGTCCTGTTCAACTCTCCTCACGCATGTGACAAACAAGCTTTATAGGTGCAGTACTATGGAGATTCAGCTGCCTCCTGGCCAATGGGAGGCCAATGGGAGGCCAGTGGGGCATGATGTTGGGAGACAATCAATAAGAGAGCAACTCACGCATCGTGTGAAATTTTGATTGGTGCATTTGAATTTTGAATGGCGTGTTTGGTGCTTTTCGTAAGAGGAGGTTGTTTTCATATACAGGAGACGAAAACAGAAAAATGTTTTTCGTAACCCGGAGTTTTCGTACCCAGTGGGTTTCGTAAGTAGGGGGCCGACTGTATATGTATATACAGTGGGGCCAATAAGTATTGGACAATGTAAAAATGTGCAAGTTCACCCATTTAAAAAGATAAGAAGGTTTGTAATTTTCATCATAGGTACACATCAAGCTTGAGAGACAGAATGTAAAATTAAATCCAGGAAATCACATTGTCCAATACTTATTGGCCCCATTGTATATACATATATATATATATATATATATATATATATATATATATATATATATATATATATATATATATATATATATATATATATATATATATATATATATATATATATATATATATATATATATATATATATATATATATATATAGAGAGAGAGAGAGAGGATTTTCTGAGTAGATCCTTCCGTAGGAGCGTGCTCAATACTTTTTGGTAGAGCAAATAACAAAAATTAAAGGACAGGACAAAGACTTTCTATTGAAACTCCATTTATCACTACAGATCTGTTTCGAGGGGTGGTGAAACCATCCTCTTTCTTCAGGTGACTTATTATATATATATATATATATATATATATAGCGGCACGGTGGCGTAGTGGTTAGCACGTCCGCCTCACAGCAAGAGGGCCTGGGTTCGATTCCCGGTCTGGGCGTTTCTGTGTGGAGTTTGCATGTTCTCCCCGTGCTTGTGCGGGTTTCCTCCGGGTGCTCCGGTTTCCTCCCGCAATCCAAAAACGTGCACTGTAGGTTAATTGGCTGTTCTAAATTGACCGTAGATTCTCTCCTGCAGCGGCACTGGAACCCAGTCGTATCAGCACTTGCCTTTCCATTGGATCCTTCCGGTGAGTAAGGGAAGGATGGAGCGGAAGATCGACAGACAGATCGCTGTAGCCTCTGCTGTAAAATAGAGCCTGTACTGGTCCGTCATGGTGAAGAGGGAGCTGAGCCGCAAGGCAAAGCTCTCAATTTAACAGTCGATTTACATTCCAACCCTCACCTATGGTCACGAGGTTTGGGTAGTGCCCAAAAGAACAAGATCATGGATACAAGCGGCTGAAATGATTCCTTCACCGAATGGTGGGGCTCTCCCTTAAAGATAAGGTGAGAAGCTCTACCATCCGGGGAGAGCTTGGAGTAGAACCGCTGCCCCTCTGCATTGAGAGGGGACGGTTGAGGTGGCTCAAGCATCTGGTCAGAATGCCTCCTGAACGCCTCCCTGATGTGGTGTTTCAGGCATATCCAACCGGGAAGAGACCCTAGGATTGACCTAGAACACACTGGAAGGACTATGTTTCTGGGCTTGTCTGGGAACGCCTTGGTGCCCCCCTACGGAAGAGATGGAGGAGGTGACTGGGGAGAGGGACGTCTGGACCTTATAGCTTGGGTTTCTGCCCCCCGCAACACAACCCTGGAAGAAGCGGAGGAAGCTGATGATGATGATGATGATCATGATCATGATGATGACCTTCAAAAGTAGGTAAAAGTTGCCAGCACACCAAGTTTGAAAACCTCAGCTTCAGCGTGTGGCAAGTAAATGTCTGGAAATTAAAGTGTGACGGACAGACAGACTGGACAAATGGAACCCATACCTCTAACTCCTGAGGAGCAGGAGCTAACAAATGGTTACACCAAACACTATTTTGATAAAATGCAGGGAGACGATCCAAAAACAGAGTCTAGAATTGTAGTCAAGAACAGGCAGAGCTCAGGTAATCAGGCAGACAAAATGTCAGAAATGAAGAGGCAGCTAAACATCAACACACTGAGAGCAAACCCAAAAACCAAAAGCTTGTTACACACAGGGAGCACAACACAGGCACTTCACCTTGAGCATGTGTAGACAGGAATGGAAACCAGGTGTGCACTGCATGTGACAGAGTCATGTGATAGGATTGTCAATGTCAGGTGGCTGGGATCAGTGAAGTACATGTGCGGAAGTATTGTGTGAGTCGTGAGGTGCTATAAGGAGGTTATAATATTTAGTAAGTGATGTTTAAAATACTTTGATCTTACAGAAATAGACATTTAAAGGGTGAATGTATGGTTACAGATAAAAGTCCTAGATGTAAATTATCTAATTAAAAAGTTTTTTGGATCAACCAGTCACATACAAATTGAAATACAGTAGTGAATATGATGAAGCGTAAAACTTTCTAATCATGTTCATTTCACATCGGACTGGTCCGATGAAATTTCCCACTGTGGCCTCGACATAAATCAAATGAATATACTCTTAATGAGCATGGCTAAAGTTTCATTCTTTTTATTTGGTCGTTTATTTTCTAGGTAAGTTTTGTCTTTCCTTCCTATTAGCGATAGTATGTGGAGCCGAATGTGAACACAGTGTAAACACCATTTTGTTTAAATTAGTTACTGTACGTGGTTTGTCGGTACATGATATTATAAAATTGTTGCATGCCTAGTCAATGTAGTTTTATCATTGGACATTGTCTGGCATCATGTCACGGTCTTCCGAGGCGAGCTCATACACAGTCTATAAATACGACCAGGAGAGCATTCCAAAGTGTTTCACTGAAATGTTACAAATATCAACATTTAATGAATCAGAGATTATTTCCTTCCCCATGTTGGTGTGAACAGATATCAGCGGAGTGAAAAGACAACCCGCAGACTTGTCAGACACTACGTTTTCCACCAGGCAATGAAACGGTGACTTGAAGTGCTTGAGAAATAAGTGCAATGGAGTTTTAGAAGTTTCGCAACACACTGGATGAGAAACATTACCTTCAAAATGGCACCAAAGGAAGTGAGCCATATTCTGAGAAGAGCATTTATAATCCTCACGTGTGATTGGTGACACTTTACCGGTTTACGCGTGGTCTGTCTCCCTCTCTCTCTCTCTCTCTCTCACACACGCGCGCGCACACACACACACACACACACACACACACACACACACACACACACAATGTTTTCTGTATCATTTATATTCATTTAAGCTGTCATATACTTTCTCTCTATTGCTCCCTCTCCTTTTTCTTCCTGCTTTCCCTTTTTGAGATTCATACAGCAACTCAGCCAAGACATGAGTTGTGTTAACTGCTGAACTCTGTGTGTGTGTGTGTGTGTGTGTGTGTGTGTGTGTGTGTGTGTGTGTGTGTGTGTGTGTGTGTTAAAATAAGTTAATATGCCCATTAATACTCCGAAAACCCCAAAACATACCCTAAATCATTTATATATAAAAAAAATAAAAGGCAATAAGGTAAATCACTTTTACTCTTCTGAATATTCTCATGCTCTACCAATCACATGACTTCAATAATAAAGCCGATGTAAGACCATGTATTTTCATTAGTGGTGGAAAACTCTGGGCAGCTCTGATTCAATGGAATGTCTCTGCCATACCCCTTCAAAAAGCTACACTGTTCTCTGTCGGGCCATGAGAGTACCCCCCACCAACCTGGACCAAAATGTTTCCTCAAGGTCCGTAGATGCTCTTGATGCCAAATTATGTTGCTACCATCTGCAGCAGAAATCAAGACTCATCAGACAAGATGATGTTTGATGATTTTTTTTTTTTTTTTTTTAATTCCCGATTCAGATTTGGTGATCCCATGCCATCTGTAAGCACAGACTCCTAATGAGATGAGAGTGGAACCTGATGTTTTTTCAGCAGAACCTTCACTTACTCAACGGTGTTTGGTCACTAAGTGTACGTATATGTCAGTATATGGGTGACGCTCCGAAACTGGTACCATACAGTGTGTCATTTGCAATCCTCAAATTTTAATGGAGCCCAGTTTATTTCTATATATTCACCATAAATTCATGAACCATCATTACAAAGACAGTGAGAAAATTTCATCATGCACATAACAGCACTTTTATTAGTAACAAACAAGAATATATCTGTATGGAACACCAAATTTATATTCAAATCCATTCCATTTATTTTTGGTAAATCAATTCATTAGCATTTAAATACAAATACATTTCAGGAGGAACTCGATTGTACAGTGAACATCATAACATAGAATCTCACCCCTCAAAAAATGGGTCGGTTCTGTACGTAACTGGTGTGTACACCACTAGCTGTGCACAGAATCCTAAATTGATGTTTGATTCCTAGTCCACAAAGTAAGAAAAACACAAATTTATACTTTGGATATAGATTTTAATGCAAGATATTCATTACAAGCCCTACTATTAGCACTTTGCCTTGATAGTAGGGCAATAGCATGAAACATTTTATTTTGTTTTTCAAGCCATTTAATCCTAATAAGTGTCACAGGGAGGCTGCCACCCATCTCAGCCGACTCTGGGCGGGGTACACCCTGGACTGTGTATGTTTTTAGAATGTGGATGGAAACTGGAGTACACGGAGGAAACCCACTCGAGCACAGGGAGTAGATGAAAACGCCACACAAACACCGGAGCCTGGAATCACACCCGGGACTTCTTCCTGTGAGGTGGACGTGCTAAGTACTGTGCCGCCGTGCTGTCAGCATGAAACATAAGTAACAAAAAATTCACAAATTTTGTTCACGTATTGCAAGTAATTATTTTACCTGACATGTTGTATGTATCCATGTGGTATGTTTTAAGCAGGGATCGCTCTTTAAAAAAAAAAAAAAAAAAAAAAAAAATTTAATATCTGGGCCAAAATGCGAATTATTAAATTTGGCCAAGTTTCACAGTACGACTGAAATACTGCATCTTAAAGAATAGCTGAGTTTAGCTTTAAGATGTTGAGGTATCCACTTAGTACAACAAGAATACCGGAATCCCTCGCTAGTTCACGCTTCAATTCATGCGGCTTCAGTGCATCACGTTTTTTTTTTAAAGAAAATATTCATCGAATTAAAAAATAAGGAAATTAAGCAAGAATAGGGGAAAAGTTAAGGAAAATTCCACAAAAACAAGGCCAATTATGAAAAAAAAAAAAAAAACAAGGAAACAAAAACAAAAACAAAAAACAACCCAAAACCCCCCATCAAAACTACTTACATTTTTATGTGAGGTGCGCATTCGTGTGTGCGCGCGTCTGTATGTATGTGTATTTACATTTGATTTACATCTTATGCATTATTTTTTAATGTTTAATTGTTATTATAAGCATTTATAGCATTGAATATGTATTTATTGATATTATATACACAGGTACGTATAGGTCAGTCAGGGGGTTGATCATACTTCACGGAATTCGACGGTTGCAGTGGGATCTCGGTCCCAATTAACCGCGGAAAGTGAGGGATCTGTAATGATAAATGGAAATGTTGCCCACAGTGTATGAGACTTTATCCTAAAACTAAAACCTAAAAGCTTGTGTTTCTCGCTGAATTGCATCACTGAGATTTTTAAAAGATTCATTTAATCACCAAAGTTCAGGGGAAAAAAAAACAACAACAAAAAAGAGAAGGAAAAAACAGTCCTGGTATTTTGTCAGCATTTCTGAAATGTAAACAGAATGAAAGCATGGATCTGTGCATTTGTACATTTTACAATAACATTTTATTAAAATAGGACACTGGGTAGCTCTGCTACTCATCTTACCCTCAATGGAACAACTTTATTTGTACGTATAACCAATAGTACAAGGTCAAAGGCTTAAAACTAAATTATTTCTTCAGCCTTTTTTTTTCAGCATAATTTTGCTCCCATGCATCTGAAGATGTTTTGTATGTCTATTTGCATAAATAATGCTTATAAGATAAGATAAGATAAGATGAATGTAAAATGAACTATTTGATGGATCTGGCAATAAAAATATGAAGACGGATGCAACAACCAGAGATAAAGAAATTGTACATTAAATAAGCACACCCACATATTACACACACACACACACACACACACACACACACACACACACACACACACAAGAAAAAAAAGGAAAAAAAAACCAGATACCAGGATTGACACTTGCGTTGCATGTGATTTCTCTGCAAGGTGACACGGCATCCGTCTTGGCAGCCATGTTTGACAGCTTTTCAATAGAGAAATGAGTGGAAATATGAGCTACTGGACTCAGCTAGAAAAACTAATGACAAGGTAAATTACAGCAGGATTCCAAACATCAAAAGCGCTCTTTCTTTCTTTTCCCTTCCCCTTCCCTCCATCAGCATTTCATTTCAATCGTTATTCTTGCTTTGCTCATAAACTCACTGGCGGATTATTTTCTCCCTCATCTTTTTGCTTGAGTGGTATAAAATCTACACTTTAATATCACCTTGCTATATCATGCTCATCTTTCCCCCTGCATCTTCTTCTCTTTCTCTCTGTTACTTATTTTTTAAATCAGAGCCTTCGTGTAGCTTCGGTACACCTGCCTTTCATCCACAAAACATATTTGATGTTTAATTTTAAAATCCTACGGCTGTTAAGATTACTGAAAAAGCATGAAATAGAACGATTCTATCTGCCTTGTCATAATCCGCCAGGAAATCAACGAGCCAGTACCATCTCTTTAAGATATTGCTCACACTTTTTTCTCATTTGAGGGTTAATTTACTGTTAAAAAAACCTTTCAAGCGGGAGTGTTTTCATCATATTAAAAAAATCACGGTGTAATCTGATCACAGAATACAGAAACAGCAAAGACAAACACTCCTAAAGTATTTTAATGGTTTTTGTTTCACCACTTAATCCTATAAGGGTCCCCAGGACGCTGGAGCCTATCTCAGCCGACACTGGGTGTAACATAAACAGCTCGCTGAACCATCACAGGGTCAACAACCAATCACACTCACATCCACATCAAGGGGCCTAATGTTGACCTCTGTGGCCTGTAGGAGGAAGCCAGAGTAAGGTAAGGTAACATGGGCTTTTTACACCCGAGCCGGCCGGTGCTTATTCCTGGTTTCCGTAGCGTGAAGCGACCAGGAGTTCAACTCCTCCTGGATGGGATGCTAGTTCATCGCAGGTTACCTTCCCATTATATTTTTACTGGTACCCATTTATACTGCTGGGTGAACAGAGGCACACTTGTGGTTGAGACCTTCCCAGGGGTCTTAGCACAGTGGGGGTCTAAGTGGGATTCAAACAAACTGCCTCCTGATCATGAGCCAAGCACCGTTACCACTATGCCACCAGCCCCACAGGAAGCCAGAATACCCAAAGGAAATCCACACAAGCATGGGACGACCATGTCAAATCCACACGGAAATGACCTTACTGACCCCAGGACTGCATCACGAGAATTATTCTGACAGAATTTATTTGAAATCATATATTAGCATCGATGCTAATAAATGAGTGCAATCTGGAACTCTTACAGGCTCTTTGTTCAGATTAACTGCTAATTTCAATCACAATCCTTCTTGTACATAGGAAAGAAATCATAGATTGGTTCCCAGATGGTCTGTATACCTCGGCCAAATGTTCAAGCCTGCAAATGTAATCCCATTTTACTCCCCGGCATGAAACCCACACCCACTAAACAGTTGGGAGCCCAAGATGGCTGGAATTAAGCGACTGTGTATTCAGGCATTTTGCAAACGTATTTAAATCATGCTTTAGGCAGTACGTATATCCATCTGTAGACCTTCATTAAAACATTCGCTCATACATATCTCAGGAACTAGACCATGAAAACACGTCAAGCTTTCAAACAGTGGGCTACAAGAAGGCACCACGGGCAAATCAACAAGACTGGTCTTGAATTTCAAGTGATTACTAAGAAGTACTTCAATATCTAGTGAATATTCGAAAAGGCGGATTGGTGGTATAGTTATTAGCATGTCCACTTCACAGCAAGAAGATGATAATTTGAAGGCCCTCTCAGTGAGGGTGTTACTGTGTGGAAGTTGCAAGTTCTCCTCATGCTTGTGTGAGTTTCCTTCTGTTTCCTCTAATGACATGCATATTAGGCTAATCAGGGAGTCCAAATTTCCCCTAGGTGTGGATCTGGGTGTGTGTTGGGATGTGATAAGTGGGCAAGCAGTTCAGGGTACACCTTGCCATTTTTCACGGATCCCAGATCTCCGCTATTTTGCAGGATTCCGCTACTTTTACTCGCCAAAATGATCATTATTTATAATACATGCCCCCTTGACCCCCAGCTGAAATATTTAATTTCCTCTATTTCTGAACCCATTTCCTCTATTTTTTCTAAACCTTGCTGGGATTCCTGCACTGTTACACTTTAAAAATGTAAAAAAAAAATTAAATAAATATCTAATTTTACTGTTTTACTTATGTTCTTGTGTAGTATATACAGTGGTACCTCACTTTACGAAAGTCTCACCAAACGAAAAATTCAGGTTATGAAACGCATTTTCCTAAAATTTTTGTCTCTGGATACGAAACAAGTTCACGTTACGAAAGCGCCATCTTAAAAATTCAAATGTGCCATTCAAACATTCAAACAATGCGTGAGTTGCTTTCCCATTGGTTGTCTCCAAAAAGCCCGCCCCGCTGGCCTCCCATTGACTAGGAAGGAGCTGAATCTCCATAATACACTACTGTACCTTTAATGCTTTTCATGTGCCTTCGACCCGTTGTTCGACACTTGTGAAGGAGAGTTGTACTGTTGGTTCGTGAGTTTCGTGAGTTTTTTGAAGTGTGCTTATTGCAGCGTTATTTTTTTGTTATTAATCATGACTCCCAAGAAAGTGATTCTCGGTCTGATTGAAAAGAAGAAGCAGGCTCCGTTATCAATAAAAGAAAAACAGGAGATGATAAAAAAATATGAAAGTGGGGTGCGGTTGAGTGAAATCACAAAGGAGTATGGCCGAAACCCGATATTGAAGCAGAAGGCGGCATTAAAAGCGGAGATACAGTGACGGAGGGGATTATTTCAGAAAAAGCAACCGCCATATTTAAGGACCTCGTGAAGGAGGGTGGGGGTGAGGGTTCTTCGGATCAGCAACCCCAGACTTTAAAGCATCGCATGGGTGGTTCGAGAGACTTAAAAAAAGGTAAATAATTTTCTTTTACTTTTAACACATATTTCATACAAAATTGGTGTACTTTTATAATTTTTAAAGGGTTTATGGGGTAGTACTGGGAGCCTTGGAACGAATCATGCGTTTTACATGTAAAATATGGTTCAACTTATGAAAAATGCAGGTTTCAAAAAAGGCGCTGAACGGATTAATTTTGTAAGGTGAGGTACCACTGTACTTATTTTTATCCATCTTGAGGACTATCTGGCAATATCCACCACGCCTTCCGTAAATAGTCCATGTTTATCCATAGCCTTTAAAATCAGTTTATTAAATTAATGCTAAATGTGCTGAAATGTTCTGAAAGTTCAGACAAAATTGCTTCAGAGAGATGAAGGCCTACACGAATATAAGTCTTAGCGGTGAAGCAACGCCTAGAGCTGCTATAGAAAATAAATCAACACCTGATGATTTGATTGACAGCCCCGTGATCCAACACTCAAGGTGTTCTAGAATCTCGCTTCTGCTGTATATTGAGCCGTGTTGTTTAATCAAATAAAAGTCAGACCAGAAATATCTGACAGCGTTATCCAGGAAAAGTAACATCTGCCCTGATGGAGTATGACAGACAGCCGTGACATCTCCTCAGCTTCAGCTCCAAAAATATAGAGTCGTGTGTTACAGAGAAGAGTCTCACGTGATAGGTTTGAAAACGTCAATGAGACAGCTGAGCTGAGCATCAAAACACTAATTACAACTCAGATAGAAAAGGCAGATGTTGTTTCTTTTTCGTTTTCATGATCATCATCCTCATCATCCTCATCATCATCATCATCATCATCAGCAGCAGCAGCAGCAGCAGCAGCATCTATTACTGGATTTATTTATCCCTTGAATCTTAACAGCCAGCTCACATTATTTATAAGATATATAGTTCAGTTATGTTTCCTGAATTAATTTTAAAGTAACAGTGTGTAAAATTTTGGAGGATTTATTATCAGAAATTAATTACATAATAAATAAATTAGTTTTCATTAATCAAGTTCATTGAGTTTTTAGGACCTTAAAATAGATTATAGGTGCCATGGTGGTTAAGTGGTTAAAACATCAGGAAGAAGGGCCTGGGTTTGGGTCCCAGTTTGTATATGGATCTGTGTTCCATGTTTGCATGTCCTCCCCATGCTTGGGTGGGTTTCCTCTGGGTACTCCAGTTTTCCTCCAACAATCTAAAGGCATGCTAACAGGCTAACTGGCTGTTCCAAATTGCCCCTTTATATGTGAGTGCTAGTGGTTCTCTGTCTGTTTGCCCACCGATGGTCTGGTGAGATATTCAGGGTGTACACCTCGCCTACACTCAGAGTTGTGTATGTGGAGTCTGCATGTTCTTGTGTAGGTTTTCACTGGGTACTCCAGTTTCCTCCCACAGAACATGCACAGTAAACTGATTGGCTGTTTTAAATCAGCCCATGGTGTGCAACAAGGCGTTCCCAGACAAGCCAAGCCACATAGACCCTCCATCATATTCTGGGTTGACCGCGGAGTCTCTTCCCGGTTGTACATACCTGAAACACCACCCCAGATTGGATTTCAGGAGGCTTTCAAGCCAGATGCCCGGGCCACCTCAATTTGCTCCTCACGACATGGCAAATGGTTCTATTTCAAGTTTGTCCCTGGAAAGCATATTTCAGCTACTTTTATCTGCGACCTTGTTGTTCTGGTCACTACCCAAAGCCTGTGACCATAGGTGATAGTTGGAATGTCAATCAACTGGTAAATTGAAAGCTTTGCCTCCCGACTTAGCTCCCTCTTCACCACAACAAACCGGTCGGTACAAACCCCACTTTATAGCAGAGGCTACACCAGAACCTCTCAGTGCCTCGGCTGCGGCTAAAAATTCTATCCACAAAGATTATGAACAAAATTGTTCAGGAGTTTGAGTTTAGTGTTTAAGTACTTAGGCTCAACAATACTGAGCAATGGAGATTGTGGAAAAGAGGTGAAGAAGCGTGTGTCGGTGGGTTGGAATGGTTGGAGAAAAGTTTCCGGTGTGATATGTGATCGGAAGGTAATGGCAAAAATGAAAGGAAAAGTGTACAAGATGGTGATGAGGCCACCGATGGAAGGATGGATAGGATCAGGAATGAGTCCACCAGAGGGACAGCACATGTAAGAGGTTTCGGAGACAAAGTCAGAGAGGCTAGATTGAGATGGTTTGGACATGTACAGACGAGGGATAGTGAGTATATTGGTAGTAGGATTCTGAGGTTGGAACTACCAGGCAGAAGTCTAGAGGAAGACCAAAGAGAAGATTCATGGATGTGGTGAAGGAGGACATGAAGGTAGTTGGTGTAAGAGAAGAAGCAGAGGATAGAGTGAGATGGAGGCAAATGATTCGCTATGGTGACCCCTTGACGGGAACAGCCGAAAGGAAAAGAAGACGAAGAAGAAGAAGAAGAAATAAGAAGATTTTAGAGGTGACTTGTTTTTGAGTTTTTAATATTTTGGTTAAAGGGTTTGGTTGAAGATGGTGGCATCAGAAGAAGCACTCGTGTGTCAAAAAGAAAATATGAACACCTTATATTTATGACCAGCTCACTTATCATACCGCCCAGAAGGGAGACTTAAACATTCACAAACCTCATTATTTGACACTCTGGTATCTTCTAACATAGCTGGCCAACACTGCAAAAATATGTAAGCGTCAAAATGATGGAAGAAGGCCTCATATCTGCCCTTTAACACATAAATGGGGAAGCCGTGGCTTTGGTACTGCCACTGTAGATCTGTAACTTCCATTTATCTTAAACAAGGCAACTAACCCCAAACTGCTTTCTGGGCACCCCCGATATGTGTGTGGGAGTCCACTGCTCAGAGTGTGTGTGCTCATTTTGAATGGGTTACATGCATAGGCAATAATTTCCCTTGTGGGATTAATACAGTATAACAAAAAAAAAAAATTTTTTAATGCATTGGAAAAGATTGTACGGATAAGTGCTTATCATAAAAATAACAAAATAAATCTTATAACTGGAAGCATCGCCGGACCAATCAGAATCAAGAACTCAACAGTGCTGTGATATAAAACAGATTCCTTTCTGTGGGAACTCAGTAACACCTGTAATGTAATTGTTCTGATCAAGCTGGGACGTGATTGACCCCTCTGGTGCTCCCAGAGCCCCACTTTGAGAGAACAGACTTTATATTGATGTGTTCAGTAAACTATGCAAGTTCTCTCGTTTAAATTCATCCCATGAGTCTCTATACAGGGAATTTGGGATTATTTGCTTCCTTTCTATTAGTCCTAACATAAACTGTCAAAGAATATTTATGAATTCATATCCTGCATCCTTTCTTTTTCCTTAGTATTTTTATTTAGTTTTTAGTTGTTGTTGTTGTTTTTTCTTTTTTTTTTTTTTTTTTGGCCCAGATGGTGGTTAGATCAAGGTTCCCTTTGACCAATTTGCCTGCTCCTGTTTACTTTGTATGCTGATCAGAGCTGATGGGTTTTAAACGTAGCCCTGACCAATGATACATCTCCAATATTTTTTTCTATCTCATACTCTTTTCTTTTCTTTTCTCCTTTCACAGGTTATAAATCTAACATCGGTCCTGTGTAATTTTTCTCCATGTACTTCCTGCCCTGCTTGATCCTGCCAGGCGGAAGAGCAGGATGAAGGGAGATTAAGCGCAATACACAGAAGCTGCTTTCGTTCTGCCAAGTTCAAGTTTGCCTTTTGATTCCCAGAAAGCATTCGCTTTGTGTGGTTTACTTTTAGCTTGGAAAAAGCATGTGAGAAGAAACACAGCAGGACTAAAAAGAAGCTCAACATGCCCAGTAAAGTGTTATGTTTCGGCATAACACCCTGCATCTGTCCCCTAACAGCCTCCAACCCCTCTCCAAACATGCAAATGGAAGCCCTGATATGAGCTGTCTCGTACGTACGTGCACATTTTATGATTAGCATTCCCACTTCGCTGCAGGTGAATGGCCATTGTTTGTTTTGAGAATTAATTTACCACGCTCCTGGGCTCATCGTGCCTAATTACGTGCTCTGCAGACTCACTGAGCAGAACAACAATGGTGATGGCAGGTGAATAGATGAGTGTGTTTAACCTCCGTGTCCTGCCATATTAGAGGCTTGTTAAATGTTGCCCCACCAATGGCGATCTCTCAAAACTCACTCCATTAGCAGGAAATGCATCAACTCTGAAATGCTCAACCTCAGAGCAAGAACAAATTGAAGATTTGTTTCATGGTTGACCGGGAAGTTATTTTCTCAGTAGATGTGCTCCATGTTCATATGAGCTAAAATTTTCTGGACATTGGGGAGCTATTTTAGCATTCATGTATTCATTCATTTACCGAGTCGTTTAATCCTACTAGGATTGTGCTGAGGATAGCCGACTCTTCGCAAAGGCAGGGTCCGGTCTGGACAGCACGCCAGGCCATCACACACCCAACTCTTCACACTCACACGAACCAGCAATTCAGCATAGCAAGTCAGCTTAGTGTGCATGACTTTGGGGTACCCGGGGAAACCCAAGCAAAGACAGCAAGAAAATGCAATCCAGGACTTCCCTGCTGTCAGGTGCACATGTTAACTACTATACCACCCCAAGCAGGAGCATGCTAATCAAAATCTAGCTTCAGGGATATAGAGCATTCATTCATTCATTCAGTTTCTGAACTGCTTTATCCTAATTAGGGTTATGGGGAGGCTGGAGCCCATCTCATCCACTCTGCGCAATGGCAGAGTGCACCCTGGACAGCTTGCCAGGCCATCGCAGAGCAATATGTAGAACAGTCAATGTCAATTTTTGGATGAGTCATCCATAGTACAATGTGGTGCTGGCAGTCATTAGCACTGTCGCCTCATTCGAACCTCATAATTGACTGGGCCATTCCTGTGCAGAGTTTGCATGTTCTCCAAATCCTTGTATGGGTTTCTTCCAGGTGCTCCTGTTTCCTGCAACAGTCCAAAAACATGTGAATTTGGTCAGCTGCGGTTGAAGATTGTCTATGTGTTAGCCCTGTGATAGATTTGACATCTGTT
>CM045746.1:11381965-11489465 GCA_024760905.1 Plotosus lineatus
TTAAAGAAACATGCATATGTAAAGTACGGGAATTAGCTGCGAAGTGGAAATGCACTCAATAGCAAAGGCAATGCACTGTGCAGCTGGCGACCACGTGAAAACAAACGCATAATAAAATCAACTTCATGACTTAAAGACCTTTGTACAAGTAAGGAGCACTGTAGCTCCACTATAAATACTGAACTACTTATATAAAAAGATCATCATCATCATCATCTTCCTTCTGCAAAAAAAATATGAGTATATAAATATGCACACTACAGTATTTGGAAATGAAAATCCAGTTTATCGAGCTACACCGTATCTTCCCACAAGAAAGCTACGCCACTCCATCTCCCACTACCATTCCACCCCCACCCCCTCAAAGAAATATCCAATTTTATCTCTAGTACCCACATGGCTGCCAAAAGGAACCCCCTGAAAATTTAAATCTTTAATGTTTACCTGTTAAACTGCTTGAGAAAACGTGTTTTAATGCCCAGCAGTCGTTCTGGTATTTATAGTGTTCTGTGCTAAAGGGTAGTTTTCCTCTCCTCAGCCCTTTATTGATCGGCTGCTTGGCCTCCGTCCTTCTGTAATAGACTACACCGTCTCCTAAGTATTCTTACTGTTGCTGTTATAGATGACAAATAACAGCGACACCAAGTGGATCCTGAATCGTTTCCGTGATGGATTCTGGGTGAAGTTATTGCATCGAAACATAGCGCACTGAAAACCCATGTGATAACAAACAAAATAATAATAATTAATTAATTAATTAATAATAATAATAATAATAATAATAATAATAAGGGGTGAGATTGTGGCCTAGCTGTCAGAATGTCCACAAAGACTTCTAGGCTTGATGAAAGTGTTTCTGTGTGAAAATTTATAAAACATTGATAGCTTTTCATGCTCTATATAAACTGACACTGAAGACAGCTTCCTAGTTTTTAGAAAAAGATAAACGAAACCTACTTTTTTTTTTCTCCCCTTTCAACTTTTAGACAGTGGTGGCCTAGTGGTAAAAGTGCTGGATCGCTGACCCTAAGGTAGGGGGTTCGAGTCCCACTCTCCACAAACATGGTTGTCACTGCGCTCCCCCCCCCCCCCCTTCCCCCCCCAGTGCAGCTAACTGAGTTATATGAGAGTACATGTCTCTCTCGAGTAGAGCAAGACAAGGGCGCACAAGGGAGCGAAAGACTCGGGCTTTCATCTGCCTGCGAAGATACCTCGCCTGCCACACGGTCCTGTCCAGCAAGTTCATCGCCCTGTCGGCAACCCTTAGCAAGGGGCAGAAACACGCTGAGGCTTTGCATCTAATCTTTTCGAAAGTCAGCAATGGTTCTTTTACATGGACCTCTCACCATAGACAGTGAGAGACATGGCTGGCCTTTCATAACCCAGTTAGCTGCACTGGGGGCGAGGACAGTGACAACCTTGTGGAGAGTGGGAAAAATGACACCTACTCACCAATCAGAATTGAGAATTCAACAGTCTATTGATTAGTATGTCCGCCACACAGGTTCTGGGTTCGAGTCTCAGGCGTGTCTGTGTGGCGTTTGCATGTTCTCCCCGTGCTTGTGTGGGATTCCTCCATGTACTCTGCTTTCATCTTACAGTCCCCTCACGCCCCTGATAAACTTAAGCAGTTCAGCAAACAAGTATGCGAGTGGGAGAGGTTTCCTAAAGTGTGTAGGTGTGCGTAGGCTTGTAGGTTTTCTGTATGATCCTTTGGCATTGTCCGAATGACCCTGACTTTATAAATTCTCAAAAACTGCTGCGTCATCTTTAATGACAATTTTATTATTTTAGTGTAATGAAGTATTGCATTGATCATTATGCCTTCTTTTCACCCAATTACATTAATACAGTGGCACTAAAAACACTCCCTCGATCCTAAGTGCATTCTAACTGACAGCATTAATATTTCACCTTGCAACACATGAATATTTCACTCATAAGTTGTAATATGTTCAGTGTAGCACATTCATATGAAAGATTAACGACCCCCAGACATCAAAAAAAAAAGAAAGAAAAAAACAGCTGGAGCTTCTTTAGCATGATGTGATTGACAGTTAGAGGATTTCAAGGAGCAAACCTTCAGAAAACAGAACTCTCTCTCTATTTATCTCCCTCTGTATCTCTGTCTATTTCTCTCTCCATCTCTCCATATGTCTCTCTCTCTCTATTTCTATCTGTCTCTCAATTTATCTCTATTTCTCACTCTCTCTCTCTCTCTCTCTCTCTCTCTCTCTACACACACACACTACAGACATGGCTTCTTGCTTTGACTCCTGTAACCATTCCAGAAATATTTCATTACTTCAATAAAGCATCCTGGCCACATCAGTGCAGGGAATTTTACCACACTTGGTGGAGACACTACCCTTCCTGAGTCCCAGACATAACTTGATTTTAGAATGTCAAGGTCGAAGGTAAAGGTCAGCGCAAGGTCACAAAGTTTTGAATATGGAGTGCGTCAAGACATGCAGTTAGTCTGGAAAGCTAAAAGGAAACCATATATGGATATTCAAATGAGATATACCTTTGACCTTGAGTGACTTCGAAAGGTAAAACCCCAGTCATTTCGTAAAACCTTTGAGAAAGAGAGTTTCACCTTGCACCCTTCTTCTTTTCCTTTCGGCTGTTTCCTTCAGCGGTCGCCACAGCAAATCATCTGCCTCCATCTCACCCTATCCTCTGCATCTTCTTCTCTTACACCAACTGCCTTCATGTGCTCCTTCACCACATCCATGAATCGTCTCTTTGGTCTTCCTCTAGGCCTTCTGCATCCTACTACCAATATACTCACTATCCCTCCTCTGTACATGTGCAAGCCATCTCAATCTAGCCTCTCTGACTGTGTCTCCAAAACGTCTTACATGTGCTGTACCTCTGATGTGCTCATTCCTGATCCTATCCATCCTCGTTACTCCCAAAGAGAACCTCAACATTTTCATCCCTGCTACCTCCAGCTCTGCCTCCAGTCTTTTCCTCAGGGCCACTGTTTCTAAACCATACAACATCGCTGGCCTCAACACCATCTTGTACACTTTTCCTTCATTCGTGCCGATACTCTCCTATCACACATCACACCGGACACTTTTGTCCAACCATTCCAACCAGCCTAAACATGCTTCTTCACCTCTTTTCCACACTCTCCATTGCTCTGGATTGTTGAGCCAAAGTACTTAAAATCCTCCACCTTCCTTATCTCTGCTCCCTGTAACCTCACCGTTCCTCTTGGGTCCTTGTCATTCATACACATGCATTCTGTCTTACTGAAGCTAACCTTCATTTCCCTCCTTTCCAGGGCATACCTCCACCTCTCTAGATTTTCCTACACTTGTTCTCTGCTCTCACTGCAGATCACGATGTCATCTGCAAACATCATAATCCATGGGGAATCTTGTCTAACCTCATCTGTCAGTCTGTCCATCACCATAGCAAACAAGAAGGGGCTCAGAGCTGACCCTTGATGCAGTCCTACCTCCACCTTGAACTCTTCTGTCACACCAACAGCACACCTTACCACTGTCTTACATCTCTTATACATGTCCTGCACCACTCTAACATACTTCTCTGCCACTCCAGACTTCCTCATGCAATACCACAGTTCCTCTCTCGGCTTTCTCCAGATCCACAAAGGCACAATGCAGCTCCTTCTGACCTTCTCTGTACTTCTCTATTAACATCCTCAAGGCAAGCACTGCATCTGTGGTGCTCTTTCTTGGCATGAAACCAAACTGTTGTTCACAAATGCTGACCTCTGCCCTTAGTCTAGCTTCCACTATTCTTTCCCATAACTTCATCGTATGGCTCATCAACTTTATCCTTCTGTAGTTGCCACAACTCTGCACATCTCCCTTGTTCTTAAAAATGGGCACCAGCACACTTCTCCTCCATTCCTCTGGCATCCTCTCACTCTCTAAGACCTTGTTGAATGTTCTTCTCAGGAAATCTACTGCTACCTCTCCTAGACACTTCCATACCTCCACCGGTATGTCATCAGGACCAACTGCCTTTCCACTCTTCATCCTCCTCAATGCCCTCCTCACTTCACTCTTACTAATCTTTGCTACTTCCTGGTCCTCAACAGTCACCTCTTCTACTCTTTTTTTCTCTCTCATTTTCCTCATTCATCAGCTCTTCAAAGTACTCTTTCCATCTTGCCAGCACACTTCTGTCATCAGTCAATACATTTCCCTCTCTGTCCTTAATCACTCTAACTTGCTGCACATCCTTCCCATCTCTATTTCTCTTCTGTGCCAACCTGTATAAATCATTTTCTCCCTCTTTACTTTCCAACTGAGCATACAAGTCATCATACGCCCTCTGTTTGGCCTTTGAAACCGCTACCTTCGCCTTACGCTGTGTCTCCCTGTACTCCTGTTTACTCTCTTCTGTCCTCTCAATGTCCCGCTTCTTTTAGCTAACCTCTTCCTTTGAACACACTCCTGCACTTCCTCATTCCACCACCAAGTCTCCTTATCTCCTCTCCTTCCAGATGACACACCAAGTATTCTCCTACCTGTCTCCTTGATCACATTAGCTGTAGTTGTCCAGTCATCTGGAAGCACCTCCTGACCACCCAAAGCCATTTTCAACTCCTCCTTGAAGATAACACGACACTCTTTCTTTTTCAGCTTCCACCACTTTGTCTTCTGCTCTGCCTTTGCCTTCTTCACCTTCCTCACCATCTGCGTCATCCTGCACACCACCATCCTATGCTGTTTGGCAACACTCTCACCCACTACTACTTTGCAGTCACTGACTTCCTTCAAATTACATCGCCTGCACAAGATGTAGTCTACCTGTGTGCTCCTACCTCCGCTTTTATGTCACCCTATGCTTCTGTCTCTTCTGGAAGAAAGTATTTACCAGTCATTTCCATCCTTTTTGCAAAATCTACCAACATCTGTCCTTCTGCATTCCTGTCCTGGATACCAAACCTGCCCATAACTTCCTCGACCCCTCTGTTTCCTGCACCAACATGTCCATTGGAGTCTGCCCCAATGACCACTCTTTCACCTCTGGGTGTATTCTGCATCACTTCATCTAACTCACTCCAGAATCTCTCCTCTTCTAGCTCACACCCTGCCTGTGAGGCATAAGCACAAATAACATTGAACTTCACACTTTCAATTTCTAACTTGACTTCACTCTGTCTGACACTCTTTTCACTTCTAGAACATTCCTGACAAGCTCCTTCAAGATGACTCCTACTCCATTTCTTTTCCCATCCACACCATGAAAAAACAGCTTAAACCCTGCTCCTAAGCTTCTAGCCTTGCTACCTTTCCACCTGGTCTCCTGAACACACAGTATGTCTACCTTCCTTCTCTGCATCATGTCAGCCAGCTCTCTACCTTTTCCTGTCATAGTTCCAACATTCAAAGTCCCTACTTTCAGTCCTAGACACATGCCTTTATTCTTCTCTCTCCGCCTATGGACACACCTCCCGCCTCTCCTTCTTCGATGTCTATGACCAACAGTAGTTCAATTTCCACCAGTTGGTTAACAGCACTGATGGCGGTCGTTGTTAACCCGGGCCTCGACCAATCCGGTGAGAATTTTATGGTTGTGACTCGCATATTTTATTTGGCATTTGGTTTACGCAGGATGCCCTTCCTGACGCAACCCTCTGCAGTTATCCGGGCTTGGGACCGGCGTGAGGGAGAGACACTGGCTTGTGCCCCCCCTCACGGCTGCATTTCACCTTGCACCCTACGTGGGTATATTAGTACTACAAGCACCAAAAATGCATCAAATTATCTCATTTTTATCCTTTTTTCAGTTTCCATAATACCAGAATGACCCTCTGGTGGCATCATGGTTAGTACAGCTGCCTAACAACAATAAGGTCCTTTTGTTCAAGTCCAAGCATTTCCACATGGAGTTTGCAAATCGTGCTTGCATCAGTTTCTTCCAGGTATTCTGGCTTCCTCCTACAGTCAAAAGACATGCACATTAGGTTGATTTAATATTCTCAACTGCCCCAAAGAGAAAAATTTGAGGTTGTCTGTGTTGCCCTGTAATGATCTGGCAAGCTGTTCAGGGTGTGCCCTGCCTTGTTCCAAAGCCTGCTGGGATTGACTCCAGCCTCTGTTTAACCATAATGAGGGATAAAGTGTTTCAGAAAATGACATAGATGACATTTAAGATGTAATAGGATACATTCTGAATAGAAATTGAGGAGATTCGGATTGACTTGGGGCAAATCTAGGAAGGATGAAGATACATCCCGAGAATTTGATTGGTTTTATATATATATATATATATATATATATATATATATATGATTTTTGGACAATTCATGCATGTTTGTGTACATGCATCTGTTTGAGGGTGTGTGTGTGTGTGTGTGTGGGATGTGGATAAACACATTTGTGCTTTGAGCTGTAAAACCCACAAATGCAGAGCTCTGATTGCAATTTTAAAAAACAATAACTTACTCAGCCATAGTTTTCGATAATAGAGGAGTTTTGACATGGTTGTCCATGTACGAACTATACGAGACACACACACACACACACACACACACACACACACACACACACACACACACACACACACACACACACCCCCTCAAACAGATGCATGTACACAAACATGCATGAATTGTCCAAAAATCATAGACTGGTGTGACACACACACACACACAAACGTGTGCACACACTCATTCAACTCTTCTCTATTAGCTGTCAATCACATAGCCACCTGCGGCACTGAAAATGGAAAATGACTATCATCAAATAATAACAGCAGGGAGAAAGTCCAATATTGATATTAAGGCACTGCATTGCTGCCCTCCTACAGTTTCATTTATATTCATTGACATGGAGTCATGCAGTAATTGTAGAATAGACACATCGGCATTCGGGGGAAATGGTGCTCCATTAGCACAAGACAGCACGTAAAATCAACACCACGTATTGTGATGCAAATTAAAGAACTGAAGACAATGCAAGAAACTATCATAATAGTGTACATTCGAGTGTATGTACGTATCTTCTTTTCCTTTCGGGAGTCGCCACAGAGAATCATATGATTCGCACGTTTGATTTGGCAGAGGTTTTTACGTTGGATGCCCTTCCTGACACAAACCTTTTAGCAAGGGACAGAAACACGCTGACGGCTTTGCAGCTACTCTTTATGAAAGTCAGCAATGGTACTTTTACATCAACCTCTCACCATACAACCTCTCACCATAGACAGTGAGATACATGGCCAGCCTTTGATAACCCAGTTAGCTGCACTGGGGGAGACAGTGACAACCTTGTGGAGAGTGAGACTCGAACCCCCAACCTTTGGATCAGCGATCCAGCACCCTATACCACTCGACCACCACTGCCCCTATATATATATATATATATATATACACACGCACACACACACACACACACACACACACACACATACACCGGTATATGTGTGTGTGTGTGGGGGGGGGTGCATGTGCATGTTCAATATGGCTCTAAATCTGTTGGGAGAAAAAGGAGAGACAAGGTGGAGACAGATTGTTGTAGAAAATGGCCATGGAAGTTCTAGTTGGTGTATTCGCCCCATGCTTGCTCTGGGTATTCCAGTTTCTTCCCACAATCCAGAGGGATGTACGTCAGGTGAACTAGCTGTTTCAAAATGCCACGAGGTCTGAGTATGAGTATAAAGGTTGTGTGGGTGATGCCCTACAATAGACTGGCAAGCTGCCCTATTTGTCCATATCTATTCACATATTCACACATTTACAGACTATACATATGTTCACACATACAAGGGAGAACAATATGTTAAAGGTGCAATAATATACACTGGGTAAGAGGTGGAGCGTTTAATTATAAGGTGCCTGGTGCTAAAATGTTATGAATATTGCACTTAAACATATGAGAAGAAGATGCAGAGGATAGGGTTAGATGGTGGCAGATGATTCGCTGTGGCGATCCCTGAAGGGAACAGCCGAAAGGAAAAGAAGAAGATACAATGAGTATTTCACTGGCCACAAAGACGGTCTGTGATGTTTATTCAGTCAGTGTGTGTGACGGTGGTGGTGGTGATGAGACATTTAAGAGTTTGTGGTTAAAAGCTGGTCTTGAGTCTGTTAGTTTTTTGTTTATAGTGTCCTGTACCTTTTTCCAGAGGGGAGGAAAGGGTGTGTCCAGGGTGGGTGGGGTCCCTGGTAATTCCACTGGTTCTCCTGTGAAGTCCTTTAGTGTAAATGTCCCTGAGGTAGTGTAGTTCCAAATACCCGCTCTTACCATCCTCACAACCCACTGCAAGCCCTTCTTGTCCTCTGGTGTACAGCCGCTAAACCACACTGTACAGCAGTAGGTCAGGAGGCTCTCGATGGCGGAGCAGTAAAAGTTAGTCAGTTGGGATCGGAGTAGATGCAGTTGGAGTGTCCTGAGGACATACATCCTTTGTTGTGCTTTATCCACCAGGTGGGAGATGTTTGTGGTCCAGGTGAAGTCTGCAGAGATGTGGACTCCAAGAAACTTGAAGCACTCCACCTTCTCTACATCCTCTCAACCCATTCTAGAGGGCAGAGTTCTCAGTTTGCTTCGATCTCTTGAAGTCCATTATTATCTCCTTGGTTTTGGATGTTTAGTTCCAGATTATTGTTGTTGCACCATCACCACAGATGCAGGACCTCCTTCCTGTAGGCTGACTCGTTATCCGTAATCAATTCTGTGATGGTGGTGTCATTGGCAAATTTAATGATGGTACTGTTGGTGTGAGTGGGAGCACAGTCGTGAGTGAAGAGAGAGAAAAGCAGGGGGTGTTCTAGTGTTCAGGATGAGAGTGGAGAAAATGTGTTCTCCTCTCCTGACATTCTGTAGTCTGTGTCTGAGAAAGTCTAGTATCCAGATGCACAGTGAGCTCCCGAGGCCCAGATTTCCAAGCTTCTGAACCAGTTTTTGTATGTGGACTGTGTTAAATGCGGGGCTGTCTACAAACAGCATCCTCACATCGGAGTTGCTACTGTCCAGATGTGTGAGGGCTGTGTTTAGGGCTGTATCGATGGCTGTATTGATGGCATCCTCTCTTGTCCTGTTTGCTCTGTATACAAACTGATGTGGATCAAGATCTGCAGGGATGGCAGCCTTAACGTGAGTGAGACAAGACAATACTTTTGTATCTTGAAACATTTAGTGATGATGGATGTTAGGGCAACTGGGCGGCAGTCATTTAGACAGCTTGCTGTACTCTTCTGAGGCACTGGATTGATGGTGGCTATTTTGAGGGCGGTGGGAACCATATATTGCAGTAGCGAGAAGTTAAAGGTGGTGAAAACCCCCACGAATTGATCTTATCTGATGTAATAACATTAAATATTCCTCTACAGTGGCACCTGTATAAGGGTGGGAATTATTAAAGGGGTGCTTTCACTTCCCACTTATTACGTCGGCCCCTACCTACGAAATTAATCTGTTCCAGCGCCTTTTTCGTAATGTGGGAATTTCGTTAGTAGGGGTCGCATTTTACATGTTAAACACCTGATTTGTTCCAAGGCTCCAGTCTTTGGACTGGATAAACTCCATAAACCCTTTAAAAATGATAAAAGTACACCAATTTTGTATGAAATATGTGTTAAAAGTAAAAGAAAATTATTTATTAAACCATTTAAACATTTTATTAACATATTAAACCATTTTATAAACATATTTATTAATTAGGGGGCAGTGGTGGTCTAGTGGTATAGGGCGCTGGATCGCTGATCCAAAGGTTGGGGGTTCGAGTTCCACTCTCCACAAGGTTGTCAATGTCCCCCCAAAGGCGGGCCATGTCTCTCACTGTCTATGGTGAGAGGCATGTAAAAGAACCATTGCTGACTTTCGTAAAGAGTAGGCTGCAAAGTCATCAGCGTGTTTCTGTCCCTTACTATAAAGGGTTGTAGGAAGTACTACCCCATACCGGATCGGTCGAGGCCCGGGTTAACAACGACCGCCATCAGTGCTGTCAATCAACAGGGTGCTGATGGAAATGGGACTACTGTTGGTCGAAGACGTCGAAGAAGGAGAGGTGGGAGGCGTGTCCGTAGGCAGAGAGAGAAAAGGAAAGGCATGAGTCTAGGACTGAGAGTGGGGACTTTGAATGTTGGAACTATGCAAAGAAAAGGTAGAGAGCTCGCTGACATGATGCAGAGGAGGAAGGTGGACATACTGTGTGTTCAGGAGACCAGGTGGAAAGGTAGCAAAGCTAAAAGCTTAGGAGCAGGGTTTAAGCTATTTTATCACGGTGTGGATGGGAAGAGAAATGGAGTAGGAGTCATCTTGAAGGAGGAGTTTGTCAGGAATGTTCTAAAAGTGAAAAGAGTGTCAGACAGAGTGATGAGTCTCAAGTTAGAAATTGAAGGTGTAATGCTGTTAGGTGTAATGCTGTTATAATGTTGTTAGTGCTTATGCCCCACAGGCAGGATGTGAACTAGAAGAGAAGGAGAGATTCTGGAGTGACTTAGATGAAGTGATGCAGAGTACCGCCAGAGGTGAAAGAGTGGTCATTGGTGCAGACTTCAATGGACATGTTGGTGCAGGCAACAGAGGGGACGAGGAAGTGATGGGCAGGTTTGGTATCCAGGACAGAAACGCAGAAGGACAGATGTTGATAGATTTTGCAAAAAGGATGGAAATGGCTGTGGTGAATACTTTCTTCCAGAAGAAACAGGAGCATAGGGTGACTTATAAAAGCGGAGGTAGGAGCACACAGGTAGACTACATCTTGTGTAGGCGATGTAATTTGAAGGAAGTCAGTGACTGCAAAGCCATAGTGGGTGAGAGTGTTGCCAAACAGCATAGGATGGTGGTGTGCAGGATGACTCTGATGGTGAGAAAGGTGAAAAAGGCAAAGGCAGAGCAGAAGACAAAGTGGTGGAAGCTGAAAAACGAAGAGTGTCGTGTTGTCTTCAAGGAGGAGTTGAAACAGGCTTTGGGTGGCCAGGAAGTGCTTCCAAATGACTGGACAACCACAGCAAATGTGATCAGGGACACAGGTAGGAGAGTACTTGGTGTGTCCTCTGGAAGGAAAGTAGATAAGGAGACTTGGTGGTGGAATGAGGAAGTGCAGGAGTGTGTACAAAGGAAGAGATTAGCTAAGAAGAAGTGGGACATTGAGAGGACCGAAGAGAGTAAACGGGAGTACAGGGAGACACAGCGTAAGGCGAAAGTAGCAGTGGCTAACGCCAAACAGAGGGCGTTTGATGATTTGTATGATAGATTGGATAGTAAAGAGGGAGAAAATGATCTATACAGGTTGGCACAGCAGAGAAATAGAGATGGGAAGGATGTGCAGCAAGTTAGATTGATAAAGGACAGAGAGGGAAATGTATTGACTGATGACAGAAGTGTGCTGGGAAGATGGAAAGAGTACTTTGAAGAGCTGAAGAATGAGGAAAATGAGAGAGAAAAAAGAGTAGAAGAGGTGACCATTGAGGAGCAGGATGTAGCAAAGATCAGTAAGGGTGAAGTGAGAAGGACATTGAAGAGGATGAAGAGTGGAAAGGCAGTTGGTCCTGATGACATACCGGTGGAGGTATGGAAGTGTCTAGGAGAGGTAGCAGTAGATTTTCTGACAAGAACATTCAACAAGGTACTAGAGAGTGAGCAGATGCCGGAGGAGTGGAGGAGAAGTGTGCTGGTGCCCATTTTTAAGAACAAGGGAGACGTGCAGAGTTGCAGCAACTACAGAGGGATAAAGTTGATGAGCCATACGATGAAGTTATGGGAAAGAATAGTGGAAGCTAGACTAAGGGCAGAGGTCAGCATTGGTGAACAACAGTTTGGTTTCATGCCAAGAAAGAGCACCACAGATGCAATGTTTGCTTTGAGGATGTTAATAGAGAAGTACAGAGAAGGTCAGAGGGAGCTACATTGTGCCTTTTTGTGGATCTGGAAAAAGCATATGACAGGGTGCCAAGAGAAGAACTGTGGTATTGCATGAGGAAGTCTGGAGTGGCAGAGAAGTATGTTAGAGTGGTGCAGGACATGTATGAGAGATGTAAGACAGTGGTGAGGTGTGCTGTCGGTGTGACCAACGAATTCAAGGTGGAGGTGGGACCGCATCAAGGGTCAGCTCTGAGCCCCTTCTTGTTTGCTATGGTGATGGACAGGCTGACAGACGAGGTGAGACAAGAATCTCCATGGACTATGATGTTTGCAGATGACATTGTGATCTGTAGTGAGAGCAGAGAACAAGTGCAAGAAAATCTAGAGAGGTGGAGGTATGCCCTGGAAAGGAGAGGAATGAAGGTTAGCCTCAGAAAATCAGAATACATGTGTGTGAATGAGAAGGACCCAGGAGGAACGGTGATGTTACAGGGAGCAGAGATAACGAAGGTGGAGGATTTTAAGTACTTAGGCTCAACAATCCAGAGCAATGGAGAGTGTGGAAAAGAGGTGAAGAAGCGTGTGCAGGCAGGCTGGAATGGTTGGAGAAAAGTGTCCGTGTGATGTGCGATAGGAGAGTGTCAGCAAGAATGAAGGGAAAAGTGTACAAGATGGTGGTGAGGCCAGCGATGTTGTATGGATTAGAAACAGTGGCGCTGAGGAAAAGGCAGGAGGCAGAGCTGGAGGTAGCGGAGATGAAAATGTTGAGGTTCTCTCTGGGAGTAACGAGGATGGATAGGATCAGAAATGAGTATATCAGAGGGACAGCCCACGTAAGATGTTTTGGAGACAAAGTCAGAGAGGCTAGATTGAGATGGTTTGGACATGTACAGAGGAGGGATAGGGAGTATATTGGCAGTAGGATGCTGAGGTTTGAACTACCAGGCAGAAGGCCTCGAGGAAGACCAAAGAAGAGATTTATGGATGTGGTGAAGGAAGACATGAAGGTCGTTGGAATCAGAAAAGAAGATGCGGAGGACAGGGTGAGGTGGAGGCGGATGATTTGCTGTGGCGACCCCTGAAGGGAGCAGCCGAAAGTAAAGGAAGAAGAAGAAGACAGTACTTGTTTGAAAGATCAGAGGTCCTCACTGTATGAGAGAGCAACTCGCGCATCGTGTGAAATTTTGATTGGTGCGTTTGAATTTTGAATTTCTTTTCGTAAGATGGGGTTGTTTTCATTTCCCGGGGATGTAAACTTAGGAAAATGTTCTTCGTAACCCGGCGATTTCGTACCCAGGGGGCTTTGTAAGTTGGGAGCCGACTGTAGTAAATAAATAATAAAGTGTTATCTCTTGGAAGTGAAATAGAACTGGCCACAATTGCGTTTGGAAGCCATTTGTTTACTATTGCATGTGAATCTTTTAATGACGCCTGCACCGGGTGCCACGATACTATCAGACGCACAAGATTGTTACTCTGGTCATGAGGTCTTGTAAATATTTTGATTTATGCACTCTTACCAAGTTTTTGTGGGAACTCTCAGACCCCATCTATGGATCCGATGTGTGCCAAGATTAATTCATTTTAATAACTTGTTTAGGGAAGTGAGTAAATATGAGGAAACCAAATATGCAGTCTTTGTCTTGACATGTAAAATACACCATTTAAAAACATCAAATTAGCCTAAAGTGTTCATTCATTCATTCATTCATTCATTTTCTGTAACCACTTAATCCTAATTAGGGTCACAGGGAGGCTGGCACCTCTGCCAGTCGACTCCGGCTGAGGGCAGAGTACACCCTGGACAGCTCGCCAGGCTATCACAGGGCGGAAACACTGGTGGCTATGCACAGCTATGGCCTATGCCTGTCCAAAGTCAGCAATGGTTCTTTTACATGAACCTCACACCATAGACAGTGAGAGACATGGCCGGCCTTTGATAACCCAAGTCGCTGCACTGGGGGGACAGTGACAGCCTGTTGAGAGTAGGGCTTGAACCCCCAACCTTAAGATCAGTGATCCAGCACGTCTACCACCAGACCATCACTGCCCTAGCCTAAAGTGTATAACATTTAATTTCAAACTTTAGATGAACTTTTGTTCTTTTGTCTACAGCCTGCTCTCTCTCTCTCGCTCTCGCTCACACGCACGCACACACACACACACACACACACACACACACACACAAATGACCATCTAGTGTCATCTTCCGAAGGAGACAGGCGTTGGATGAAAAGGCTGGAATTATGACAGGGTGGAGCTCTCTGTTCGATCCAACACATTTAAAAGGGACATCTCACAGCTGGTGACAAATGAGGAAGAGCTCCAGAAGCAGGGCTTAAACAGCGGAGCAGCAAAGGTTAGCGAGAGAACATCTATCAAACGCACACACTCGATGTTAGCATGGCATGCGCGGACTGACAGTGATGGAGAAGATGAGTGCAACTTCAGTCACAGGTCAGTGACACACTCATCTTATTCAGAAATCATGGAAGATAGTGAAGAGATGTAAGAAAAGAAAAAGAGAAGATCAAGATGGACAGAAGAAGCTGGTAAAATTGTTCAGACCATAATATCCATTAAAAAAAATCCATGATAATATTCTTTCACTCACTTATTCTCTGAACTGTTTAATCCTATTTAGGTCACAGGAAGGCTGGAATATATCTTGGCCAACACTGGGCA
Organism: Plotosus lineatus; assembly: GCA_024760905.1. NCBI lineage: Eukaryota > Metazoa > Chordata > Actinopteri > Siluriformes > Plotosidae > Plotosus > Plotosus lineatus. Next base: position 11,396,452 of record CM045746.1, read on the forward strand.
AAGACAGGGTACACCTTGATCTGCTCATCTGACCATCATATGGTAAACACACACACACACACACACACACACACACACACACACACACATTACCATTATCGCTCACATCTGCAGCAATTTGGAGCAGAATATTTGCCTAATGTGTGTGTTTGCGGACTGTGGAAGGAAACTGGAGTGCTCAGGGAAAACCCATGCAAGCAAACTCCAGACAGAAACACAAACACTTAATCACACTCACAGCTAGGGGCAATTTAGAACAACCAAATAGCCTAATCTGCATGTCTCTGGAATGTGGGAATAAAGCCAGAGAATCCAGAGGAAACCAACAGAAGTGCTGGAGACGTTAAACTGCATTTTCCGGGCCGCAAGGTGCACCGGATTATAAGGCGCAATGCCACTGAATGATGGTTGACCGGTCTCTGCCCATACATAAGGTGCACCAGATTATAAGGCATATTTAGAAAAACAAAAGTCGGATAAGTGAAACTTGAGTCAACTCTCACAATAACTCATCATTGCTCAGCTGTAACACATAAAATATAAAAATAATACTACGCTTCGCAATAACTGTCAACATTGTTCAGTTATCACAATATAAAACAATAAACTCATTTTTTCAGTTCATTTCTCTTCCACAAATCCATCAAATTCTTCATCTTCAGTGTCTGAGTTTAACAGTTGCCTGAGTTAGACATAAAGTTTGGATCCTGCTATTATTTTTTTATTACTATATTATATTATAATTTTATTATCCTTTTTTATTAAAATTATTTAATTATTTATTAAATTATTAAATTATTATTTAATTATTTATTTATTAAATTATTTAATTATTTTATTATCCTTTTTTATTTATCCTTATTTTTTTATTATTATTTGTTAAATTTATTATTCCCTTGCGCATGGAGTCAGATCAATCGGAGATTATAAGTATTCCTGGGTTGTGACCTTCTCTCAGCCATGCCCCCTTAAAGAGACAGTGCGTTCACAGTAAGAAACATGGCGGTGCCCATTTGCAGCATGAGTATTGTGTTCATTACAGAATGGAGATTATTACTCTTAAGCAGCTGTATCAGTCTACCTTTAAATTCAAGAAGGTTAATCTGAGGTCTCAGAAGAAGACCTGAAGCAGTGCTTTATCCCAATGATGAACATGAGACTCCGATTAATCCAGCTGAGCGTCTTGAGGGTAGAGACAGAGATTAGGTGGAAAAACCACTCGTTTATTACTCAGCAAGTCACCTGACTACAATAGCAGTAATGCCTGTATTTGAACATAAAGTCCGAATCCTTCTAACTTACGATCTATTGACACCGATATCTAGCGGTTGGAGTTCTTTGGTTAATCCACCGGAATGATGGTAAGCTCTGAATTAGTTTGCTTCACTTGGGTTTTGACGGTGTCCGAGAGATGGAGTCACGCGGCTTCATCCACGCACAAGGCACACCAGATTATAAGGTGCACCGTCAAATTTTATTGGGTGTTAAAGGCTTTTAAGTGCGCCTTATGGTCCAAAAAATATGGTACGTAAATAAAGCTCAGTAATACTGGGCATGTTCATGGAACAACTGTTCCAATGCTGGTTTCACAAAAATGACGGTTAGTACAGCTGTGAGGAAACTAAAGCTTAGCAAGAAGTCAAAGGATCAGCTGAAGGAGAGAAAGATAACATCTCTTCCACTGAAGGGCCCCAAAAAGCGGAGATGATTGAGAGGAAGATAAAATCAGACCTTAGAGAGCACGGGAGCGAGGAGTAGACTTTATATTTAGCATTCACCTCTCCTCCTCAGACGATAGTTTATAATCAACATCAAAATAGCTCCGGTTAACGAAGCCAAGTCCAAATCAAGGTGAACAGGAAGTGACTCAGGCTGTTTACTGAGGAGAGCATGCAAAATTGCTCCTAGATATGTGTGTGTGTGTGTGTGTGTGTGTGTGTGTGTGTGTGTGTGTGTGTGTGTGTTGGCCTCCGGTGCTCTGGCGAGCTGTTCAGGGTGCACCCTGCCTTTGGCTAAGATAGATGTCAGAATGCTATCATGCGCACCAAACCATGGCCCTGGTGATAGCCAGACCATTGATTCTTCTCAATACATTTTGTCCCTCTCAGGATTTTTTTTTTTTTTTTTGTCTTCAGGATGTGGTGGATACTCGCTTGTTTTTCACAACGCTCATCTTTTCCTACTTGTTTATCTTTAGACTACTTCAGGAATATGTAACAGAACTTGAGCCAAGTGCCACCATGCCAACGTGGAGGGGGGGGGGCAACGGGTTGAAAGCTACAGCCGTGGGCCTCAGTCTGAAGTCATTCTCTTCACTCAGATTAAATCAAGTACTTCACTGAGACTTCCTCTGTTTTATTCTCCCTCTCTCTCATAAAAAAGAGAAAGAACATACAGAAAAAGATAAGAGAGAAGAAAGGTATAGGTGTAGTTGAGGAATAGAATAGAAATGTAGCAGAGAACATATGAAAAGCGATGGAGAGATGAGTTGAGAAAAGAGGAAAAGATAAGAAAACAGATGCAAAAGGAGAGAGGAGTAGTGGAAGAGAAATGTGGAGAAGAAAAAGGGAGGCTAAACATAAGAAATGAAAAGAAATTAAGATAGAGATGGAAGAGGGCTGTAAGAGAGAGAGAGAGCGAGAGAGAGAGAGAAGAGAGAGGATCAAGATTTAATAGAGAGACAGAGAGAGGATCAATATTTAAGGGAGAGAGAGCGAGAGAGAGAGAAGTTGGAGATTTAAGAGGAGAAGATCAAGATTTGAGAGAAAATATAGACATTTAAGAGAGAAAAGATCGAGATTTGAGAGAGAGAGAATATCAAGATTTGTGAGAGAGAGAGAGAAGATCGAGATTTAAGAGAGAGAGAGAGAATGAAGATCGAGATTTAAGAGAGAGAAGATTGAGATTAAAGAGAAACAGAGAAAGAAGATTGAGATTTAAAAGAGAGAGAGGGAAGATTGAGATTTAAGAGAGAGAGAGAGAGAGAGAGAGAGAGAGAGAGAGAGAGAGAAGATTGAGATTTAAGAAAGAGAGTGAGATCAAGATGTAAAAGAGAGAGAAGATTGAGATTTAAGAAAGAGAGTGAGATCAAGATTTAAAAGAGAGAGAAGATTGAGATTTAAGAGAGAGAGAGAGAAGATTGGGATTAAAGAGAGACAGAAAGAAAGACGATTGAGATTTAAAAGAGAAAGAGAGAGAAGATTGAGATTTATCAGCGATAGAGAGAGAAGATTGAGATTTAAGAGAGAGAGAGAAAGAGCGAGAGAGAGAGAGAGAGAGAGAAGATTGAGATTTAAGAGAGAGAGAGCGAGATTGACATTTAAGAGAAATAGACAGAAGATCAAGATTTAAGAAACAGAGAAGATCGAGATTTGAGAAAGAGAGAGATCGAGATTTGAGGGAGAGAAAGAACATCGGGATTTAAGAAAGAGAGAGGAGATCGAGATTTGAGAGGAGAGAAGATCAAGATTTAAGAGAGAGAGAGGGGGGGTCAAGATTTAAGAGTGAGAGAGATGATTAAGATTTAAAAGAGATGTAAGAGAGAGAGCGCTTTACATTACAGAAGAATAGAATGATGCAGTTTAAAGTCAGGACAACATTTGATCAACCATGACCAATAGTCATCTTCCTCAGTGTGTGTGTGTGTGTGTGTGTGTGTGTGTGTGTGTGTGTGTGTGTGTGTGACAGAGAGAGAGAGAGAGAGAGAGAGAGAGAGAGAGAGAGGGAGACACCCCAGTCTTTCTGTGTTAAATCTTCCTAAGACAAGACTTAGAAACCAGTAATCACGAATTAATCTATACTGGCTCTGAGGAAATAAAACACTCCCTGTTTTCCTACACACACACACACACACACACACACACACACACACACACACACACACACACACACACACACAACAGCATCCTACATTCACGTTTTAATGTAGAAGCAATTTAGATCAGCCAGTAAGATTAATGGTCATGTCTTTGGGCTGTGGGAGGAAACCAGAGTACCCAGAAGTAATAACAGTCATGGGTGAACATCTGCAGTCCTTTCCTGGATATCACTGCAACATGATTGAGGTGCAGTATGAATAGAGGGCAACCGGGTTTATCCCCAGGATCACCTGACTTACATAAAGGATGAGTTATTGTAGACTTCACTCAATTTCTTTTATTGCTTTAAAGCCTTTCATGTGATGGTGATATTAAAGACAGGGCCAAGTATACCCTCGTACCCTCATGCACCTCAAATATCACTGGAAGTTACATTGGAGATGAAATGTGGATCCATTTCAAAGAACAGATAACCTGCTAAAAATTTGTACAAATTATGAGAGTCCTTCAACGTTGGTGAACACATTTTAAAAATGGGTGCAAAGTCATGGGCAGCAAAGTGGCATAGTGGTTAGCACGTCTGCCTCACAGCAGGAAGGACCTCGATTCGATTCCCAGCTGCAGCATTTCTGTTTGGAGTTTGCATGGTCTCCACATGTATGCATGGGTTTCCCCTGGGTACTCCATTTTCCTCCCACAGTCTAAAAACATGTACAGTAGGTTAACTGGCTGCTGTAAATCACCCCTAGGTGAGAGTGTGAATGGTTGTGTGATTGTTGGCCTGGTTAGCGGTCTAAGGTGTACCTCGTCCTCGCCCGGAGTCGGCAGAGATGGGAGCCAGCCTTCCCGTGACCCTAATTAGGATTGTACAGTTCAGAATATGGATGAATGGGTGCGAAATGACATGAACATGGGACTGGAGATCACATGCTTCAGTGGCACACCCACCCATAACCCTCCTGGGTTCTAGTCCCCGTCGCACAAAGGGCGCAAGGTCATTTTCTCCCGTGTTTGTGTCGGTTTCCTCTAAGTACTTCGGTGTTCTCTCACAATCCCCACAAAGATGCACATTAGACTAATTGGCTGCATCAAATTGCCCCTACATGTAAGTGTGAGTATGAAAAGTTGTGTTTGTTTGCTTGTTCAGGGTGTACCCCACTTTCGCCCAGTGCCAGCTGAGATGCTCACAAATAGGATGAAGCGGTTTTGCAAATGAAAATGGAAAGATTTATCTTCATCATCATCTTCTTCCACTTTATCTGAGGTTGGGTCGTGGGGGAAACAGCCTAAGTAATGAGGTCCAGACATCTCTTTCTCTCCAGCCACTTTGTCCAGCTCTTCCAGGGGGACACTGAGGCGTTCCCAGACCAGCCGAGAGACATAATCCTTCCAGCGTGTTGTAGGTCGACCTCGGTGTCTCTTCCCAGTTGGATATGCCTGAAATTCCACACCAGGGAGGCATTCTAACCAGATGCCTGAGCCACCTCAACTGACTCCTCTCAATGTGGAGGAGCAGCTGTTCTACCCCGAGCTCTCCCTAGATGGCTGAGCTTCTCACCATATCTCTGAGAGAGAGCCCCGCCACATGGTGAAGGAAGCTCATTTCAGCCACTTGTATCCGCGATCTTGTTCTTTCAGTCACTACCCAAAGTGCGTGACCATAGGTGAGGGTTGGATCGACTGGTAAATTGAGAGCTTTGCCTTGCGGCTCAGCTCCATCTTCACCACAACGGACTGGTACATGCTTTTCTTTACAGCAAAGGCTGCAACGATCCGCCGATTCAGAGTGCATTCCACCCTTTTTCTGACTGAGAACCATGGCCTCGGCCTCGGACTTGGAGGTGCTGATTCTCATCCCGGCTGCTTTGCACTCGACTGCGAATCGTTCCAATGGGAGCTGGAAGTCCCAGCTTGATGAAGCCAAAAGGACAACATCATCCGCAAAAAGCAGAGACGAAAGCTAATGGCCACCAAAACAGAACCCCTCAATGTTTTACCTGCACCTAGAAATTCTGTCTATAAAAATTATTAACAGAATCGGTGACAAAGGACAGCTATGGCGAACTCCAACCGTCACCGGAAACGAGTTTGACCTGTTGTTCCAAATACGGACCAAGCTCTGGCTCCAGTGATACAGCGACCAAATGGCCCATAGCAACCGGTCTGGAATGCTGTACTCCTGGAGCATGCCCCACAAGATAACCCGAGGGACATGGTTGAAAGCCTTCTCTAAATCCACAAAACACATTTGGACAGATTTATATTTGGATCTTGTATAGGGTTGTCAAGAGTGTTGCGGCCAGGGCGAAACCACACTGTTCCTCCTCAGTCCGAGGTTCAACTATCGATCGGCTCCTCCTCTCCAGTACCCCTTCATAGACTTCATGGACTTTCCCGGGTAGGCTGAGGAGTGTAATTCCCGATAATTGGAACACACCCCTTGACCCCCTTTTTAAAAAGAGAGATGACCACCCGGCTTGCCAATCCAGGGTTTGGCCTCAGATCAGCACGCGATGTTGCAGAGATGTGTCAATCAAGACAGTCCTACAACATCCAGAGCCCTGAGCTATTCAGGGCGGATCTCATCTACCAACGGAGCCTGACCACTGAGGAGCTTCTTGAGTACCTCAGTGACATCAGCTCCAGTGATGGGCGGACCCCCACCCAAATCCCCAGGGTCTTCCTCCTCCACGGAGGGCATGTTGGCAGGATTAAGGAGGTCCTCAGAGGATTCCTTCCATCTCCCAATGACATCCACAGTTGAGGTGAGCAGCTCCCCACTTCCACTGTGAACAGTATTTGTGGAGCACTGTTTCTCCCTCCTGAGGCATTGGAAGGTGGTCCAGAACCTTTCTCAGGCCAACCAATAATCACTCTCCAGGCCCTTACCAAACCCATTCCACACCCAAGATTTTGCATCGGCAACAGTTCGGGCTGCAGCACATTTGGCCTGCTAGTACATGTCTACTGTCTCGGGAGTCCCACAGGCCAATAAGACTCAATAGCCCTCCTTTTTCAGCTGAACGGCTCCCTTCACCGCAGATGTCCTAACCAGGTTTGGGGGTTACCGCCACGACAGGCACCAATGACCTTCCGGCCACAGCGATGGGCTGCTGCCTCAGCAATGGAGGCACATAGCACGGCCCATTCAGATTCCATGTCACCCGTCTCCTTCGAGATGTGGTTGTAGCTCTACTGGAGGTGTGAGTTAAAGGTCCCTCTGATAAGAAATATCAAACACCAAAACGTCAAACGCTTCCAGGAGGCCCTCACTACATGCTTGGGCTTGCCAGGTCTGGAAGGCAGCCTTCACCACCATCGGAGCCAGTTTACCACCAGGTGGTGATCGGTTGACAGCTTAACTTCCCTCTTCACCCAAGTGTCCAGAACATGCTGCCGCAAGTAGGGTGACAACTACAAAGTCGATCATTGAGCCGGGACCTAGGGTGTCCTGATGCCAAGTGCACTTATGGACACCCTTATCTTTGAACATGGTGTTCGTGATGGACAAACTGACCAGTACAGAAGTCCAACAACGAAACATCGTCTGGGTTCAAACTGGAGAATGTAGCTACTGATCAAACCCTTCCAGGTCACACTACCATTGCCCACATGAGTGTTGAAGTCACCCAGGGCAGCAAGAGAGTTCCCAGGGGGCATTCTCCAACACACCCCCTAAAGACTCTAAGAAGGGTGGGTATTTTGAACTGTCATTTGGTCCATAAGCACAAACAATAGTCAGGACCCTTCTCCTCACCCAAAGGTGGAGGGAAGCTACCCTTTCATCTATGTTGGAAGAACCCCAGCGTGTGGGCACTGAGACAGGGGGCAACAAGGATGCCCACACCCTGGTTCGCCGCCTCTCCCCATGAGCAACTCCAGAATGGAATGAGGTCCAGCCCCTCTCAACATGGGTAGTTCCAGAGCCCAACCTATGCGTTGAGGTGAGTCTGACTATATCTAGTCGGTATCTCTCCACCTCATGCAACAGCTCAGGCTCCTTCCCTGCCAGAGAGGTGATATTCCAGTCAAAATCAGTAGCCGAGGATCGGTCCAACAGAACCCATGTCTTCGGCTGCCACCCAACTCATACTGTACCCAACCCATATAGCCCCTCCTATAGGTGGAGGGTCCATGGAAGGATAGAAGCCATGTCTCATTTTCAGGCTGCATTGCAAACCCCTAACAAACCTAATGTACGAACCCAATTCATATTTAATACCATCTATCATAAACTAAATTTCCATCTGTAGGAACAATTAGGTCCTGTTTGATAACGGCATTTGTAGTATTTAGGTTTTTTTTTCGTCAAAAAGCCATGACCCTACCCCTTTAAACTTACTTTCTGTGGTGAAACTAAAACAAACAAATAAATAAAAAGCATTTAATATAATAGCTTTACCATAGGATGGCATGGTGGTGTACTGGTTAGCATATTTGCCTCACAGCAAGACCTTAGTTCGAGTTCCAGTGTGAGTTTTGCATGTTCTCCCAGTGTAGGATGTGTATGTTTCCTCTTTGTACTTCGGTCTCCACTCCAAAAAACAGGTTGATTGACAGTTCCAGATTGCTCATAGATGCAAGTGCGAGTGTGAATTGTCATGTCTTGGCCTTGCAATGGCCTGGCGAGCTGTTTAGGATGTATCCCAGCTTTGAGAGTCGGCTGAGGTAGGCACCAGTCTCCTGGCGACCCTAATTAGGATCAAGTGGCTTGGAAAATGAAAGAATGTTTGGAGTTTTATAATATAAAACGGATACCTGTTTACAGTATTTGGAGGACTGTGTTAGAATATGGTACAACAGTGACATCTAGTGGTTCTTTAAAGCTGCTATTGGTTGAGTAAATGCAAGGTTATTATTATCATGGGCTGTTTTGTCAAAAGTGATCAAAAACAACCTTAAATTACTCTCTGTAACCCTATAATATTGTCATGCCTTTGCCAATTCTTTTCCCATTAAGGTCATAGGGAGGCTGGAGCCTATCTCAGCAAACTCTAAGGCAGGGTGCACCCTGAACAGCTTTCCTGACTATCATGGCGCCACACAATAATTCACACTCACATTCACACCTAGAGGCAATTTTTAACAGCCAGTTTAGTCTGTGTGTGTCTTTGAATTGTTGGAGGTATACCAGAGTATCTGGAGAAACCTACACAAACATGGGAAATACATGCAAACTCCACAAAGAAACGTCCCTACCAAACGTCAACCTCAGGGTCATCTTGCGGCCTCTTTGAAGCGGTCATGCTAATCGCTATACCGTCATGCATGCATATAATCCTCTAATTGTAAATAAACACTTCAAGGTGGTACGAGTGCCATCATGTTGAACCACACCACACTATCCTGCCATGTATTATTTTTCTGTATTAGCATGGTAACCGAGTGTTTGTTTGTTTTTTTTCTTACACGCTGTGATGTGTTTCATCCATTTGAGGGTTTTTAACATACTCTCTATCTCATCCATGCAGACTTCAATCTATTGGGCAGTGAATAATTAAGTGAAGAGGAGGAGAATGTTGGGGGATGTGGTGTTGGCTTACCTGCCACTTCTCAGCATGAACACACACACACACACACACACACACACATGCTGCTTCTCCTGTGACGGGACACTGACAGCATTAGACTCTCAGATCACCTGATAGCCGATGGTCCAGCAAATCACCACCTACCAAGCCATCGTCTTTTAAGCCTTTACTTGGCTGCAGTTACTTAAGAGTGTTCAGGTGAAGAAATCATGCCAGGGAAGGCATGAAATGAACCTTTAGACAATGGGACCACCCTGGACTTAATCTCAGTCATGCCATGATATAAAAGTCTCCTGATGTCAACCAGTTTCTGTGTGGCGCTTGCATGCTCTTCCTGTGCTTTTGTGGGTTTCCTCCAAGAACTCTGGTTTCCTTCCACAGTTCAAAGACAGAAATGTTAGGCTAATTGGCTGTTCCGAATTGCCTCTAGGTTGAGGGTGTGTGCACTGCACTGGAATGCGGAGCTGTGTTTCCTTCGCACAGAATCGTATTAGGGTCATAGAGATGCTGAAGCCTACCTCAGCCAACATAGGGTCAAGGAGAGGTACACCTGGAACAGTTTGTCAGTCAGACTACGGCAGGGAAACACACAAAACCATTCATGCTCACACCCACGCTCACACCCAGGGTCACTTTGGAACAGCCTGTTAGCCCCATGTGCATGTCTTTGGACTGTAGGAAGAAACCCCAGAAGGTGTACCTGGAACGTTGTAGGTTACAGAATAAAAGCAAACTCTAACCAGTATTTCTGGCAGTGTGTCCGCAGATGAGGTCATAGTCTGGCTGGAATTAAATGTGAACCCATGTGCCGTGATAATTAGATGTTTCCTAGAATGTACAGTATAGTATAAACACGTTGGAAGGGAGGCACCATCTGTCGCTGCTTGACACACTACTATCTCTTCAAGATATTTAAATAGCATAGCAATACTGTACAGTACAATGTTTGCAGGAGTAAGTAATAATCTAGCAAAGTTACCCGAGGCGATGTGGTGACTGGTTCAGACGCATGCACACTGGGTTAATTGGCATCTATTCATTTGACAAACTGCTAAACCCTACCAGGTTCATGGGGAGGCTGGAGCCTATCTTAGCTGAGTCTGGGTGAAGGCGTGGTACATCCTTAAGAGCTCGGCAGTGCAGTACGGTGGCTAACAGACAGACAATCACTCACATTTACATCTAGGGGAAAAATTTGGAACAGCTAAACAGCATATTATGCAGGCCTTTGGACTGTGGGAAGAAACTGGAGTATCTCAAACCTCGACAAGTGCAAAGAGAACGCATTAGGCTAATTGGCTGCTGCAAATTGCTGCTCAGTTTGAGTGTGAGGGAGAATGGTTGTGGGTGTGTTTGCCCTGCAATGGCGTTTTCCCTTTGACACTTTGGTTGGCAGGTGGTATAGTGATGTAGTGGTCAGCACACAGCAAGATCATCATGGATTCAGGCCTCCTGACCAGAAAGGGTGTCTCTGTGTAGTTTTCATGTTCTCCCAATGCTTACATGGATTTCCTCCTCCTTCTTCTTCTTCTTCTTCTTCCTCCTACAGTCCAGAAACATTCACATTGGACTATATGTATATTCCTGATTTCGGCACAGTGGCACAGTGGTTAGCATGTCCACATCACAGCAAGAAGGCCTGTGGTTGATTCCCGGGCTGTAGGAGGAAATCCATGTAGGCATTGGACACCATGAACACACCCTCGCCCAGAGTCAGCCAAGGTGGGTGCCAGCCTCCCACGACCTTTATTAGGATTAAGCAGCTTATTAAATGAATGAACAAGTGAATTTCTTCTATGTGCATCCATGTTGACCCTGCAATGGGCTGGGGAGCAGACTAGAGTGTACCCCACCTTCACCCAAAGTATAGCCTTGTTGCAAACTTAAGAAAAGATAAAGCAGTTAAGAAAATGAAATGAAATGAATTGGGCCCCCTAGTGGTGAGAGGCATCAGGGCATATCTTTTCGGAACATACCTTTTCACATGACTCAGGGCAGTGGTGGCCTGATGGTAAAGGTGTGGGATCACTGATCCTAAGGTTGGGGGTTCGAGTCCCATTCTCCACAAGGTTGTCACTGTCCCCCCAGTGCAACTAACTGGGTTATCAAAGACCGGCCATGTCTCTCACCGTCTATGGTGAGAGATTTATGTAAAAGAACCATTGCGGACTTTCAAAAGAGTAGGCTTTCCGCCCTGCGATGGCCTGGCAAGCTTTCCAGGATGTACTCTGCCCCCGCCTGGAGTCGGCTGGAATGGATGCCAGCCTCCCCGCACCCTAATTAGGATTAAAGCGGTTATAGAAAATGAACTGAAATCAAACATGCGAATGATCGATTCGCTGTGGCGACCCTTGAGCCGAAAGGAAAAGAAGACCTTTTCACATGACTGTACTGTTCCTGCTGTCAAGAATGAATGAGAGTCCTTAGTCCAGACATTCCAGATAGGTGTTCACAGTAGACCACTGGAAATCAACCAGATCTTTCCCTTGGAACCCTTGAACAAATTCTTTCCACGTATAAAAATAGAATCTCCCCAAAAAGGACACCCTTGCATTCTGATTAGCTGCAAGATTTTGAGACCTTGGACACCCACATTACACCAATCAACAAGTCTCCTACCTAGTGCAGAAGGTCCCAATGCAATGGAAGGTGCCAAGGCTCCTTGCTGGGGGATTAATTATTGAGCTCACCATGCTTTCCCGAGACACTGATGCAACTAACAGGTGCAACAAATAGGAGGAGCATTATTCAGTATGGCAGCGAATTGCTCCACTGGATGAAAAGAGGGCCGTTTGGTCACCTATGTGCCTGGGCATTCACCCAAACAGGTCCTCTGTGATCCATCAAAGAGAAAAACTATAGCTAGTTCTCTTTGGATGTCAGGAGACCAGTGTCAACCCTGCAGATCCTATATATTTTCCTCTACTTGTGGTACAGCCTCTGTTCCCTTACCCGAGGACCAGCCCTGGAGAGTAATTCTACTCAGAGACTGAGATGGCCCTGCATATTGCCCCAAGGGAAAACAAGTGAGAAGTGTTCCATGTCAAAAGCAATACAGTTTCAGCAGATAGGAAGAAAAGTGTTCTTCCCTCCCTCTTGCTGTACAGAAGGATACCGTGCTTCCGTGAGGACCCCTGAAGGCAAAAAAAAAAAAAAAAAAAAGCCTGAGGGCCAAATAGACCAAATGATGAATAACTTATGTGGAGTTTTCTTTGTACAGAGATTTTTTTTTTAAAGCTTACTCACTGTGAACTGAATGATATGCATGACCGCTGAGCAAAGCTCAGAAACGACAGCTTCGGAGTTGGGGTCGGGACACTCTTATTGGTATTCACAGAAAATTCCCAGTGACTGAATAAGTGACAGCACAGTTGTCAGGCATATTCAAACATGCCTTAGTCTCAGAATTGTGAAACTACTGACACTGCCATACACTGTGAAAGTTTGAGCGATAGTGCATAACTAAAAGTTAATAATTAAATAAATAAAATCACATATGGCATATGATTCGACTCGAAGACCAAACCCCATTTTATTGGGTATGTTTGCCTCATAATAAAAAGATTCTGGGTACACGTCCCGAATTCGGTAAGGGCGTTTCTGTATGGGGTTTCCACCGGGTTCCCTCGTTTTCTCCCACAATGCAAAGGCTGGGTGAGTGTAAATGTTTGTGTATTGCCCCTGCGATAGCCTGGCAAGCTGTTCAGGGTGCACCCCACCTTCACCAGGAGTCAGCCCTACGACCCAAGCAGTATTCAGCAATTCAACAAACAAGTTTTTGTGGTTTTGTGGCTCTATATGAGTAAACCGTTTTCCTTGAACTGATTATGAGGAGAAACATTTGTAAATATGCAATTGATGCAAATCTTGGATGGGAAGCAAAAAACTATATTTTTGTAATTTTTTTTTTTTTGGCACATAAAAAATTAAAAATCCAACATATCAACCTCTTTGTGGTAACATTACTTTAAAAAAAAAAAAAAAAAAAAAAAAGAGTCTCCGTTCCATTATTCAAAACAGGAAGTGTCTCTCTCTCTTTCGACAACAGACAAGTATGAACACATCAGGTACATTCTGTACTGGTTTCTAAAACTTGCTTCAAACATGCATTGCTCTTCCCACCCAACCCCCGAGCAACTTCACATTTCCCAGCCACTTAACAATCAGCTTGTGAAAAAAGAAATACTTTACTAGTCCTCAAAAAATTAGCATATTGTGAGAATGGTCATTATTTTCTGTAATGTTCTGATAAACATTGGACTTTCATACATTTTAGATTCATTACACACAACTGAAGGAGCTCAAGTCTTTTATTGTTTTAATATTGATCATTTTGGCAAAAAAGTGAAGAAAAAACAAAAATCCCTATCTCAAAAAAATTAGCATATTTCATCCGACCAATAATAATAATAAAAAAAAGTGTTTTTAATCCAAAAAAAAAAAGTCAACCTTCAAATAATTATGTTCAGTTATGCACTCAATACTTGGTCGGGAATCCTTTTGCAGAAATGACTGCTTCAATGCGGCGTGGCATGGAGGCAATCAGCCTGTGGCACTGCTGAGGTGTTATGGAGGCCCAGGATGCTTCGATAGCGGCCTTAAGCTCATCCACAGTGTTGGGTCTGGTGTCTCTCAACTTTCTCTTCACAATATCCCACAGATTCTCTATGGAGTTCAGGTCAGGAGAGTTGGCAGGCCAATTGAGCACAGTAATACCATGGTCAGTAAACCATTTAGCAGTGGTTTTGGCACTGTGAGCAGGTGCCAGGTCGTGCTGAAAAATGAAATCTTCATCTCCATAAAGCTTTTCAGCAGATGGAAGCATGAAGTGCTCCAAAATCTCCTGATAGCGAGCTGCATTGACCCTGCCCTTGATAAAACACAGTGGACCAACACCAGCAGCTGACATGGCACCCCAGACCATCACTGACTGTGGGTACTTGACACTGGACTTCAGGCATTTTGGCATTTCCTTCTCCCCAGTCTTCCTCCAGACTCTGGCACCTTGATTTCTGAATGACATGCAAAATTTGCTTTCATCCGAAAAAAGTACTTTGGACCACTGAGCAACAGTCCAGTGCTGCTTCTCTGTAGCCCAGGTCAGGCGCTTCTGCCGCTGTTTCTGCTTCAAAAGTGGCTTGACCTGAGGAATGCGGCACCTGTAGCCCAGTCCACTGCTTCCACAGGTCCCCCAAGGTCTGGAATCGGCCCTTCTCTAGAATCTTCCTCAGGGTCCGGTCACCTCTTCTGGTTGTGCAGCGTTTTCTGCCGCACTTTTTCCTTCCCACAGACGTCCCACTGAGGTGGCTTGAACACCTCAGCAGTGCCACAGGCTGATTGGCTCCATGCCACGCCGCATTGAAGCAGTCATTTCTGCAACAGGATTCCCGACCAAGTATTGAGTGCATAACTGAACATAATTATTTGAAGGTTGACTTTTTTGTTTTAAAAACACTTTTTTTTTTATTGGTCGGATGAAATATGCTAATTTTTGCTAACTTTTGGTTTTTCTTTACTTTTTTGCCAAAATTATCAATATTAAAACAATAAAAGACCTGAAATATTTCAGTTGGTGTGCAATGAATCTAAAATATATGAAAGTTTAATTTTTATCAGTACATTACAGAAAATAATGAACTTTATCACAACATGCTAATTTTTTGAGAAGGACTAGTATACCAGCTATTTTGGGGGAAATGGGTATTTGGATGACTGTAAACACACTCAACATGTTAATTTTGGGGAAATGAATAAGGCCGGAGGTATGGAAAATGATGTGAGGCCCAGCTAACAGGAGACATCATTCTCAAGTTTGGAGGTTAGGCGGGCATGGATCTTTGCCAGGATGAAAGCAAGATAAGATTCTTGCAGGAACTGTGCAACTCAAAAAAATAAATAAATAAATAAAATAAAAGTAGCTTCATACTAAAGATGTTAATAAATCATGATTTCTTAATTCCTGTGCACATCGTTGAGTGCATAACGTAAGATGTTAGATACATAATGTAATAAATGGAAAAACATTTATTTTCAGGTAAAGTGCGGATAAAGTATTTCTCTAGGGGGAGAGATCCCTTTTTCTCTTAAACATAAAATCAATTTTCTTTTGCATTTGTTTACCTTCTCGTGCGTTAGGCTGTGTTTAGATAATGTTCCCTAACAAAAGGATGCATACGTCCTCCAGCTGACCCCCCACCCCATCCCCACACACCAAAAAAAAAAAAAAAAACACTGTCTGGGATCCTTCCATCACTGAATAAACCAGCCATCCAATGAAAAGCACACATTGCGTTCTCTCTTCCACGTGTGTTTGTTTGCGGAAGGGAGTAGTGCTGCTCACATGACAGAGAATTTCACAATGTGCAAAATTTCAAAATTTATTACAGTCCTGCACTTGGGAGTTTTTGTTTTGTTTATTTTGTTTTACATAAATGGTATTTTATGTGTGGGTACCAAATAAGATATCAGAAATAGCGTGCTATAGGTGATAGTTATAAAGACCTGGCACATCAGCGTCATTCAAACAGATGGACTGTGTTTAGCCAGCGCATCGACTCTACTGTGTGCCATTAGAGCTTTTTCCAACGACGATACCTGAAGGCAGACGGGGGGATAAAGTACTCTCAAATGCGAGATTTTAGGCAAACAAAATATTTAATGTTTATTTCACATTAGTAGTTTTGTTTACACAATGTATTTACATTACAACAGACACACAGTAGACACTTTAAAATATTTAAACCATTACATTAAAAAAAAACAGGAATAAATTAAGTTGATGAAATCTGATAGTAAAAGGAAAGAACAAGTTGAGAAGTGAAAGGGGGATTTTTTGTAGCAAGGTTTAGATTAGTAGTATAAAGAGCACTGAAAGTGCGCACACACACACACACACACACACATGTTGTATAGTCACTCATGTGCACTCGTTCACCACTACATTAAGCAACTACAGTTATCTTTTCCACTAGCAGGCGTCTATTAATACTGTATTTAAGAACAAAAAGTAATGTGGGGGAAACAGGGTGTCACCATTTCTCCAGTCATAGCTTCTTTGGATCTGCAGCCATGTCCGCAGCCATGTACAGTACAATATTCAAGTATGGACGGTATTATAAACAGTGCTTGGCTTGCAAAAACGCTTAAAGCTCACAGAGAAAACGGCTGAACGGTTGAAGTATGTACACGTGTGTATAGCGTTTACGTTGTCCGACATGATCACTGGATTGAGATGTTAGTCAGCATGTTTTTCAATGCAAAGGGTTCACTCACTGACAGGATCAAGGGAAATCCCTAAAATAATAATAATAATAATCATAATCATAATAATAAAAAAATCGAGATGCTCAATCTTTTAAAGAAAAAAAAAATCACTTTGTTGTAAAAGCAACACGGGATCTCACTTGAAGGGTGTCTAACTTGTTCTGATTAA
This sequence comes from Plotosus lineatus, assembly GCA_024760905.1. Lineage (NCBI taxonomy): Eukaryota > Metazoa > Chordata > Actinopteri > Siluriformes > Plotosidae > Plotosus > Plotosus lineatus. The sequence continues at coordinate 11,413,233 of CM045746.1, forward strand.
ACATGAAATGTTATCGGAACTGTTCAAGCAGCAGTCACAAAAGGACCAACCTAGAAATCATCTCAGCTTGGGAAAAAAAAAAAAAAAAAAAAAATTATATGTGTGTGTGTTTTTAAAAAAATGGGTGTGGTACACATGGGAATTCAACTACAGTACCAAAGATTTATAACATAAGGCCCCATAGCTCTCTCTCTTTCTCTCAAACACACACACACACACACACACACACACACACACAGTAAGGTGCCTAAGAGAGTGTAAGTAAAATAAAATAAAGTAGCAGAAAATAAGACGTGTTCCTGTTGAAGTTAAAGGCAGAGTTGAGAGGGTTTGCATCTATGAGTAAAACTTACTGTTTAAAATCCCATCTACCCCGCGGACTCATCTGCACTTTAAAACCCATTTTAATTCATTATCATCCTAATAGAAAAAAGAGTGGCAGGTGGGCATGTTCTATGGCAGACTCGGATTAGTTGTAAGCAGCAACAATTACACCCTGCTTTTTTCCAGGGGGCTGGGGGTGTGTTGCATTGTTTGCATTAAATGACCCACACCCAGAATAGCATTTCACGTTTGTGATGTTCTCAGTGACTGTGTGTGTGTGTATATATATATATATATATATATATATATATTATTATTTTTATTTTTTTTTTTTCTTGACAATCTCTTTAGCATGTCGAACAAGCCAGGGGGAAAAGAAACATTTATGGGAAGTGAGCACCTTCAGTATAGATAAGCAAGAAAAATGATTATTGTTGAAAAATAAATATTGAAACATGAGACATCATTGGGAGAGCGACTAGACATCAAACATTCTTTTGTAAAATGAAAACCGTCACTTTTCTCCTACGAGGATGGAGCTGATGTTCCAAATCGTTCGTACACCAACGTTCACTGGATCCCAAATGGACGAGTGAAGAATTCAGACTGATCAACAAATAACACCCCTCCCCACCCCACACACCCCACTCATTCCGTTTGGCTTTCAGCTCACACGTTGGTCATGTTTGGTTTATTTGTTTGTTTGTTTTTCTGGTCACCTGTGTGTTTATTTCCTGTCGCACATGGCATGTGGTTAGTTTTTCTCTTTAGTAAAGCTTCAACGTCTATCATTTCGATTTTCCCGCCACCTAGGTTTGTTATTTGAGCTTCTTGTCGAGGCTCTTGACGTGGCCGTTGCGTTTGTGCTTGCCGTTTGCGACGCCGTTGTGACAGTGTCCGTTGCTCTTTTCCACCGAGGCCTTGCGTTTCCTCATCCACGAGCGGACGAGTCGAACTATCCAGTACACGCAGTAGCAGATGACAAACAACCCTGCAACCAGGACGGCAGCGACGTCCAAGAGGAAGTACTGGTAGACAGGGACGGTGTAGACGGCTGAGCGCAGGTGCTCAGCGCCACGGTGTCGCAGGATGTAGCTGATCCAGTAAACTGCACGTGTCACTGGATGACCAGGTTGATCTTTGTGGATCTCAGACAACTTCCGGGCTTTTTCTCGATACCTGAGGGGAAAAAAAAAAAAAAAAAAAAAAAGAAATAGATAAATGGAGGGGAGCAGAACGTAAGGAATAAGTGGACAGTTGGGTTTTTTTTTCTGCCTGCAGGTTTTAAAACCAGTTAACAAAGCTCTTAGCTTCTACAAACAGTGGAATTGGACAGTCAGATTGAAGCCAAAGTCTTCAGAGTGGTACATCTACAGTAACAGGTTAATTGCCCACTAATTTATATTAATGTACACCGGAGAACCAAGTTTCATATCTGAGGTGTATCTTTTCAAAGCCAAAACAAGACACCTCCATGTATAGCAGTAATATTTAAATGACACTACCAAGTAGCTTAAAGGGTAAAGACAGGCCACTGTGCAGCTAAATAGACTTCATACTAATAATTGACTTGAATGTCAGTGAGATGAATGAACATGTGCAAACAAAAACATTCAAAATGTTTTATAATGCCCGTTCACCCTGTGGAGCACCAAGAGCATCTGATCTTGGAACTTTAAGCAAACTCTGGCCTGGTTAGTACATGGATCGGAGACCACTGAAGAATACCGGGCGCTGCAGAGAATTAAGGAAAGGAGCGGGCAAGCCCACCCTATAAAAACCCGTTCGGAAAAATCTGGAGAGAACAGTGTCACTAAGAATCAGAAACGACGACTGTAAAAGCACGGACTTCTAAAAGGTTTATGAGAAAGATGTTTTGGAGAAAGCTGCAGGAGTAAATGTGTCATATCTTTCTCATTCACTGAAACTGGGGCGACAGAATGGTGACCGAAGGCCATAATCAAGCCACCCTTTTGTGGACTAATCGAGCAACACTCATTTTAACATGTGACCACAAGATGGCACCACGTCAGCAGTTTTACACCTAAATTATTCCAGTCAGCTCAAACCTCACGAGCTTGTTGCTTAATTTTATAGACTATTTAAGATTTGCTGTAGACAAAGCCTTAAATAAAACATCTCCCAACAAGTTACAAATTTTTGAGCCGCACGGTTCGTGTAGTGGCCATCACATCCGCAATAACCGCAAAACAAGGTGTTCCTCTGTGGAGTTTGCATGCTTGCATGGGTTCCTCAGAGTCCTCCAGTTGTCACCCCCAGTCCAAAGACATGCACTTAGGCTAACTGGCTGTTTTAAACCACCCCAAAGTGGGAATGTGAATGAGTTTGCCCTATGATGAACTGACAAGCTGTTTAGGGTGCACTTTGCTCTGGCCACATAGTCAGCTATGAAAGGCTACTGCCACAAGCTCCACCCACTCTGAACTATTTTAACTGTCATAAATCCCTGCATGATCAAGTATGTTTAGTATGTTTTGGTACAGCATGTGTCACCACCCTAGCAGTAAACCATATCTGTGATGGTCTGGAGAGCTGCTAAAGGTACCTTTGCCCAGTGTCAGGCGAGACAGGTGCCAGCAAATGTGTGTGTATGTACTAGTATATACTAGTCCTTCTCAAAAAATTAGCAGAATGTGATGAAGTTAATTATTTTTTGTAATGTACTGATAAAAATGAAACTTTCATATATTTTAGATTCATTGCACACCAACTGAAATATTTCAGGTCTTTTATTGTTTTAATACTGATGATTTTGGCACACAGCTCATGAAAACCCAAAATTCCTATCTCAAAAAATTAGCATATCATGTTCAGGTAGTCTAAAGGAGCTATTAACCTAATCATCTGAATCAACCAATTAACTCTAAACACCTGCAAAAGATTCCTGAGGCTTTTAAAAACTCCCAGCCTGGTTCATTCCTCAAAACCGCAATCATAGGCAAGACTGCCGACCTGACTGCTGTCCAGAAGGCCATCATTGACACCCTGAAGCAAGAGGGTAAGACACAGAAAAGAAATCTCTGAGCGAATAGGCTGTTCCCAGAGTGCTGTATCAAGGCACCTCAGTGGGACGTCTGTGGGAAGGAAAAAGTGCGGCAGAAAACGCTGCACAATCAGAAGAGGTGACCGGACCCTGAGGAAGATTGTGGAGAAGGGCCGATTCCAGACCTTGGGGGACCTGTGGAAGCAGTGGACTGGGCTACAGGTGCCGCATTCCCCAGGTCAAGCCACTTTTGAAGCAGAAACAGCAGCAGAAGCGCCTGACTTGGGCTACAGAGAAGCAGCACTGGACTGTTGCTCAGTGGTCCAAAGTACTTTTTTTGGATGAAAGCGAATTTTGCATGTCATTCGGAAATCAAGGTGCCAGAGTCTGGAGGAAGACTGGGGACAAGGAAATGCCAAAATGCCTGAAGTCCAGTGTCAAGTCGCCACAGTCAGTGATGGTCTGGGGTGCCATGTCAGCTGCTGGTGTTGGTCCACTGTGTTTTATCAAGGGCAGGGTCAATGCAGCGAGCTATCAGGAGATTTTGGAGCAGTTCATGCTTCCATCTGCTGAAAAGCTTTATGGAGATGAAGATTTCATTTTTCAGCACGACCTGCACCTGCTCACAGTGCCAAAACCACTGCTAAATGGTTTACTGCCCATGGTATTACTGGGCTCAATTGGCCTTCCAACTCTCCTGAGCTGAACCCCATAGAGAATCTGTGGGATATTGTGAAGAGAAAGTTGAGAGACACCAGACCCAACACTGTGGATGAGCTTAAGGCCGCTATCGAAGCATCCTGGGCCTCCATAACATCTCAGCAGTGCCACAGGCTGATTGCTTCCATGCTACGCCGCATTGAAGCAGTCATTTCTGCAAAAGAATTCCCGACCAAGTATTGAGTGCATAACTGAACATAATTATTTGAAGGTTGACTTTTTTCGTATAAAAAACACTTTTATTGGTCGGATGAAATATGCAAATTTTTTGGAGAAAAAAGTACTTTTCTTCTGCCGCTGTTTCTGGTTCAAAAGTGGCTTGACCTGGGGAATGCGGCACCTGTAGCCCAGTCCACTGCTTCCACAGGTCCTCCAAGGTCTGGAATCGGCCCTTCTCCACAATCTTCCTCAGGGTCCGGTCACCTCTTCTGGTTGTGCAGTGTTTTCTGCCACACTTTTTCCTTCCCACAGACGTCCCACTGAGGTGCCTTGATACAGCACTCTGGGAACAGCCTATTCGCTCAGAGATTTCTTTCTGTGTCTTACCCTCTTGCTTCAGGGTGTCAATGATGGCCTTCTGGACAGCAGTCAGGTCAGCAGTCTTACCCATGATTGCAGGTTTTGAGTAATGAACCAGGCTGGGAGTTTTTAAAAGCCTCAGGAATCTTTTGCAGGTGTTTAGAGTTAATTGGTTGATTCAGATGATTAGGTTAATAGCTCGTTTAGACTACCTGAACATGATATGGGTTTTCATGAGCTGTATGCCAAAATCATCAGTATTAAAACAATAAAAGACCTGAAATATTTTAGTTGGTGTGCAATGAATCTAAAATATGAAAGTTTCATTTTTATCAGTACATTACAGAAAATAATGAACTTTATCACAATATGCTAATTTTTTGAGAAGGACCAGTGTGTGTGTGTGTGTGTGTGTGTGTGTGTGTATATATATATATATATATATATATAGAGAGAGAGTACATCAGAGGGACAGCACATGTAAGAGGTTTGGGAGACAAAATCAGAGAGGCGAGATTGAGAGGGTTTGGACATGGACAGAGGCGGGATAGTGAGTATATTGGTAGTAGGATGCCGAGATTGGAACTACCAGGCAGAAGGCCTAGAGGAAGACCAAAGAGATTTATGGATGTGGTGAAGGAGGATATGAAGGTAGTTGGAGTAAAAGTAGAAGATGCAGAGGATAGGGTGATATGGGGGCAGATGATTCGCTGTGGCGACCCCTGAACAGCCGAAAGGAAAAGAATATATACGTGTGTGTGTGTGTGTGTGTGTGTGCGTATGTGTATACACAGTGCTGTACAAAATTTGACCAATTTCTGACATTTTTTTGCACGTTTGTTATTATCATCCATTTCAGATCAAGCAAACCTAAATATGATACAAAAATAAAACACAAGTAAAAACAAAATGCAGTTTTCAGCCAATTGCCTTTATTAAGGGGGAAAACAACATCTGAACCTACAATGGCCTAAGTGAATAAGTAGTTGCCCTCTAAACCTAATAGCTGGTTGAACCACCTATTGCAGCAATAACTGCAGTCAAGTGTTTGCGATAAGAGGCGAGGAGTCTTTCACATCACTGTGATGGGATTTTGCCTCACTCTTCTAAGCAGATTTGTTTAAGATCAACCAGATTGGATGGTTTTCAAGCTTGAACAGCCTTTTTAAGGTCATGCCACTGCATCTCAACAGAGTTCTGGTTGGGACTTTGACTAGGCCACTCTAAAACCCTCATTTTGTTCTTTTTTAGCCATTCAGAAGCGGACTTGCTGGTGTTCAGATCATTGTATTGCTGCAGAGTCCAGGTGCACTTTAGCTTTGGTCTCGAACTGATGGACAAACTTTTTTTCAGGATTTCTTGGTAGCAAGCAGAATTCATAGTTCCATCAATCGTGACAAGTTGCCCAGGTACTGAAGCAGCAAAGCAGGCAGGCCCAGATCCTCACACTTCCACCACCATGTTTCACTGTTAGCACAATGTTGTTTTTATCAAATGCAGTGTTCCTTTAGTGCCAGATGTAACGGGACGCATTTCTCCCAAAAAGTTCAACTTTAGTTTCATCAATCCAAAGGACATTTTCCCAAAAGCTTTGGGGATGATCAAGATGATTCTTGGCAAAAGTGAGTCATGCCTTGATATTCTTTTTTGTCAACAGTGGCTTTCGCCTCAGAAATCTTTCGTGGATGGCATTTTTACCATCTTTCTGAAGGTGGAGTTAATGAACATTGACATTAACTGAGGCAAGTGAGGCTTGTAGTTATTTAGAAGTGGTTTCCGGATCCTTTGTGACTTCTCTGGTTAGTCTGTGCCATGCTATTGTAGTAATTCTGGTAGGTTGGCCACTCCTGGGAAGGGTCACCACTGTACCATGCCTTCTGCATTTATGGCTAATGGCTCTGACAGTGGTCTGCTGGGGTCCCAAAGATTTATCAATGATTTTGTATCCTTTCCCAGACCGAGACATCTCTATAATCTTCTTTCTTGTTTGCTCTTGAAGCTCACTGGATCGCGGCATGATGGTGTGTGTTCAGTATGGCTTACCTCACCTTGTCAGACAAGTTTTATGTTAGGGATCTCCTGATTTGAAATGTCTGGCAGCAATCAGGACTGGGTGTGGCCATGAAATGGAACTCAGTATTCCTCAATAATAGGATTAATCACAATTACCTCACTTTTTAACAAGGAGGGCAATTACTTTTTCCAGGAGGTTCATGTAGGTCTGGATAGGCTTTTTCTCTTAACAAATAAAATCACAACAGGAAAACTGCATTTTTTGAATACTTGGGTTATCTTTGTGTAATGTTTACATTTGCTTGATGATCTAAAAATGTTAAGTGTGACAAAAGGTGCAAAAACTGCATGGTACTGTATTATGTATGCATATATATATATATATATATATATATATATATATATATACACACACACACACACACACACACACACACGAAAGCCCCAACAAATGAAAAATCCAGGTTACGAAAAACATTTTCCTAAAATTTTTGTTTCTGGATACGAAACAAGTTCACTTACGAAAGCGCCATCTCAAAAATTCAAACAATGCACGTGTCGCTCTCCCTTTGACTATCTCTCAACATCCTGCCCCGCTGGCCTCCCATTGGCTAGGAAGGATGACGCTGCTCCCTCCCAATGGCTATTACAGAGCTGCATCTCCATGCCTTTCATGTAAAGGACAGAGTTCATGTTGTTTCATGAGTTTTTCGAGTGTGCTCATTGCAACTTTATTTTTTGGCTCAGGCTTTTAACCTTGCCTAAACATTTGTAAGATTATAACTCTGCTAAGACGACATGGTCAACACATGCGCGCATGCACACACACGCATGTGATTCTCGGTGCGAGTGAAAAGAAGAAGCGGGCTCGTGGCATGCGGTTGAGTGATAACGCAAAGGAATATGGCCAAACCTGTCTACCATCGGTACGATACTGAAGCAGAAGGAGGCCTTAAAAGGTATGCTTTTATAATTTTTTAAAGGGTTTAGGGGGTAGTACTGAGGGCCTTGGAACAAATCACACATTTTACATGTAAAATGCGGTTCAACTTAGGAAAAATCCGGGTTATGAAACCACTTCTGGAACAGATTAATTTCGTAAATTGAGGGTCCACTGTCTGTGTGTGTGTGTGTGTGTGTGTGTGTATCTTCTTCTTCTTCTTCTTTTACTTTCGGCTGCTCCCTTCAGGGGTCGCCACAGCAAATCATCCGCCTCCACCTCACCCTGTCCTCCGCATCTTCTTTTCTGACTCCAACAACCTTCATGTCTTCCTTCACCACATCCATAAATCTCTTCTTCGGTCTTCCTCGAGGCCTTCTGCCTGGTAGTTCCAACCTCAGCATCCTACTGCCAATATACTCACTATCCCTCCTCTGTACATGTCCAAACCATCTCAATCTAGCCTCTCTGACTTTGTCTCCAAAACATCTTACGTGGGCTGTCCCTCTGATATACTCATTTCTGATCCTATCCATCCTCGTTACTCCCAGGGAGAACCTCAACATTTTCATCTCCGCTACCTCCAGCTCTGCCTCCTGCCTTTTCCTCAGCGCCACTGTTTCTAAGCCATACAACATCGCTGGCCTCACCACCATCTTGTACACTTTTCCCTTCATTCTTGCTGACACTCTCCTATCGCACATCACACCGGATACTTTTCTCCAACCATTCCAGCCTGCCTGCACACGCTTCTTCACCTCTTTTCCACACTCTCCATTGCTCTGGATTGTTGAGCCTAAGTACTTAAAATCCTCCACCTTCGTTATCTCTGCTCCCTGTAACATCACCGTTCCTCCTGGGTCCTTCTCATTCACACACATGTATTCTGATTTTCTGAGGCTAACCTTCATTCCTCTCCTTTCCAGGGCATACCTCCACCTCTCGAGATTTTCCTGCACTTGTTCTCTGCTCTCACTACAGATCACGATGTCATCTGCAAACATCATAGTCCATGGAGATTCTTGTCTCACCTCGTCTGTCAGCCTGTCCATCACCATAGAAAACAAGAAGGGGCTCAGAGCTGACCCTTGATGCAGTCCCACCTCCACCTTGAATTCGTCGGTCACACCGACAGCACACCTCACCACTGTCTTACATCTCTCATACATGTCCTGCACCACTCTAAAATACTTCTCTGCCACTCCAGACTTCCTCATGCAATACCACAGTTCTTCTCTTGGCACCCTGTCATATGCTTTTTCCAGATCCACAAAGGCACAATGTAGCTCCCTCTGACCTTCTCTGTACTTCTCTATTAACATCCTCAAGGCAAACATTGCATCTGTGGTGCTCTTTCTTGGCATGAAACCAAACTGTTGTTCACAAATGCTGACCTCTGCCCTTAGTCTAGCTTCCACTATTCTTTCCCATAACTTCATCGTATGGCTCATCAACTTTATCCCTCTGTAGTTGCTGCAACTCTGCACGTCTCCCTTGTTCTTAAAAATGGGCACCAGCACACTTCTCCTCCACTCCTCCGGCATCTGCTCACTCTCTAGTACCGTGTTGAATGTTCTTGTCAGAAAATCTACTGCTACCTCTCCTAGACACTTCCATACCTCCACAGGTATATCATCAGGACCAACTGCCTTTCCATTCTTCATCCTCTTCAATGCCCTTCTCACTTCACCCTTACTGATCTTTGCTACATCCTGCCCCTCAATGGTTACCTCTTCTACTCTTTTTCTCTCTCATTTTCCTCATTCATCAGCTCTTCAAAGTACTCTTTCCATCTTCCCAGCACACTTCTGTCATCAGTCAATAGAGTTCCCTCTCTGTCCTTTATCAATCTAACTTGCTGCACGTCCTTTCCATCTCTATTTCTCTGCTGTGCCAACCTGTATAGATCATTTTCTCCCTCTTTACTATCCAACCTATCATACAAGTCATCATATGCCCTCTGTTTGGCCTTAGCCACTGCTACTTTCGCCTTACGCTGTGTCTCCCTGTACTCCTGTTTACTCCCTTCGGTCCTCTCAATGTCCCACTTCTTCTTGGCTAACCTTTTCCTTTGTACACACTCCTGCACTTCCTCATTCCACCACCAAGTCTCCTTATCTACTTTCCTTCCAGAGGACACACCAAGTACTCTCCTACCTGTGTCCCTGATCACATTTGCTGTGGTTGTCCAGTCATTTGGAAGCACTTCCTGGCCACCCAAAGCCTGTTTCAACTCCTCCTTGAAGACAACACGACACTCTTCCTTTTTCAGCTTCCACCACTTTGTCTTCTGCTCTGCCTTTGCCTTTTTCACCTTTCTCACCATCAGAGTCATCCTGCACACCACCATCCTATGCTGTTTGGCAACGCTCTCACCCACGATGACTTTGCAGTCACTGACTTCCTTCAAATTACATCGCCTACACAAGATGTAGTCTACCTGTGTGCGCCTACCTCCGCTTTCATAAGTCACCCTATGCTCCTGTTTCTTCTCAAAGAAAGTATTCACCACAGCCATTTCCATCCTTTTTGCAAAATCTATCAACATCTGTCCTTCTGCGTTCCTGTCCTGGATACCAAACCTGCCCATCACTTCCTCGTCCCCTCTGTTGCCTGCCCCAACATGTCCATTGAAGTCTGCACCTATGACCACTCTTTCACCTCTGGGGGTACTCTGCATCACTTCATCTAAGTCACTCCAGAATCTCTCCTCCTCTTCTAGCTCACATCCTGCCTGTGGGGCATAAGCACTAACAACATTGAGCATTACACCTTCAATTTCTAACTTGAGATTCATCACTCTGTCTGACACTCTTTTCACTTTTAGAACATTCCTGACAAACTCCTCCTTCAAGATGACTCCGACTCCATTTCTCTTCCCATCCACACCGTGATAAAATAGCTTAAACCCTGCTCCTAAGCTTTTAGCTTTGCTACCTTTCCACCTGGTCTCCTGAACACACAGTATGTCCACCTTCCTCCTCTGCATCATGTCAACCAGCTCTCTACCTTTTCTGTGCATAGTTCCAACATTCAAAGTCCCCACTCTCAGTCCTAGACTCATGCCTTTCCTCTTCTCTCTCTGCCTACGGACACGCCTCCCACCTCTCCTTCTTCGACGTCTTCGACCAACAGTAGTCCAATTTCCATCAGCACCCTGTTGATTGACAGCACTGATGGCGGTCGTTGTTAACCCGGCCTCGACCGATCCGGTATGGAGGTAATACTTTTGATTTGCATTTTAAGTAATTGGCATTGGTTTTACGTCGGATGCCCTTCCTGACACAACCCTCTGCATTTCTCCGGGCTTGGGACCGGCATGAGGGGGAGAGACACTGGTTAGTGCCCCCCCACCTCATGGCTGCATTTGTGTGTATATATATATATATATATATATATATATATATATATATATATATATGTGTGTGTGTGTGTGTGTGTGTGTGTGTGTGTGTGTGTGTGTGAATGACCCTTGCTCAGCTGACACTGGAGCAAAGGAGGAGTACTTCTTGAACAGCTTGCCAGCCCATTACATAAACAAAAACCTTTCTCCCTTAATTTATTCATATCCATTTCCCACCCATCAGGTACTGCATTCCCTATCATACGACCACCGTTGACCAGGGAGGGACAAAAGCAAGCACACACCCTCCAATGTTATCCACCCGCATGTTTTCGAACTGCGGCACATGCATATTTGGGCGGCGATTTAACACACTGAGGGAAAAGAGCTATCTGTCCCCTAGTGCTCATGATTGGCTGGCAATCGCTGTGAGTGACAGAAGTGAGTACATGCCATCCCTCCCTCCCATGAGAGCTTGGACAATTAGTTTCCATGGACCCCTGGTCATGGAGTGCTGTGGCATTGACCCGGATTCAAACTTGCGTTCTCTGGGTAAATATTCACACACCTTGTCAATGCACCACTCCAGATCCACACAGGGGCAATTACAACATCTTTTTATTCTTTCCTTGTCTGAGCTGTTTAATTATAATTAGGGTCTTGGGGAGGCTGGGCCATCTCCACTGACTCTGAGCGTGGGCAGGGTACATTCTGGACAGCTCGCCAGGCCACTGCAGAATTAGAACATCTACTTAGCCTAATCGGACTGTCAGAAAAAATGGAGTACCCAGAGGAGACCAACACAGGCATTGGTGGTACAAATTTCATACAGACCCTTGCAAAGCCAGGGAATTAAATCCACAACCTTCAAGCTGTGAGGTGGACATGTTAACCTCGATGAGAGAAGACAAGATAGCTTTCAGGAATGTGATTGACCAAGGAGAAAAAAAAGCAGGAAAATTTACAGCCCATAGTGTGATGCAGCAACACCGTGGTATAATGCGGAAATGGTGTGGTGTGGCAACAGTCCAGCCATTACATTGGACTGTTGAGCTGGGTTGTTGAGTGAAGCTGCATTGAAAACTGCACATGTTCTGTTGTTGCAGCTTCCAGGCCACAACATGTTTGGAATCGTCCATGTTTCCACAGTGCAGGCTTATCGTATTATTTTGGGGGTGGTTGCAGGTGTTACCAGCTTCATAGATTTTGTTGAAATGGTTGAGTGGCAAAGTGTGTCCTGGGACTTGGACAGTTCCCTCCCATCAGCTCCATTTAAAACAATTTTGACACTCTCAGTTATAGCTTTTTAAGTCCAATTTGTTCAGTGCAAGTCTCACCATGAGTCAAACATATGCTAGAAAGTTAAAATAAATAAAATTATCGCTCACTTTGAAATACTACCATTTCCATAAGGCATGTCTGTCTGTCTTCCTTTTGGCTTTTTCCCTTTTACTCGGGAGTTGCCACAGCGAATCATCTGATTCGCACGTTTGATTTGGCAGAGGTTTTTACATCGGATGCCCTTCCTGTCACAACCCTTTTTAGCAAGGGACAGAAACACGCTGACGACTTTGCAGCTACTCTTTACGAAAGTCAGCAATGGTTCTTTTACATGCCTCTCACCATAGACAGTGAGAGACACTGGGGGGGGGACAGTGACAACCTTGTGGAGAGAGGGTCTTGAACCCCCAACCTGTGGATCAGCGATCCAGTGCCCTATACCACTAGACCACCACTGCCCCCAAGCCCATTTCCATAAGGCATAACATTTATTAAAAAGGAGCTGCCACTTTGGAAGCTCAAGCAAGATAAATCGAAAAAAAAGCCTTCCCCAACTATACACATGAATCATCTAAACACGTTTAAGAGGAGAAAATAGGTCTATAACCTCACTAGTTGGTGCTGTTTTAAACACAGTCAGTGCTTAGCTATCAGGGTAGGATATCTAAAACGCAGCTAACAATTGGCTAGCTCAGAAACGATTGACATATGTTAGTATTAATGACACCACAGCAAATTTTGGACATTGAGATTACTGAAAAATCAGTAGATAACTAATCACCTGATAACGAAAAAGTTAACCTGTACCTATGACGTACATGAAAACAATATTGTCAGACGTGAATCATCCAAATGTCATTCATCTTGAACTGATCACGAAGACACCAGTCAAACCAGAAAGTGGGGTATATTCGCTCCAACAACTACCACAGTTGTGTCTTGCTGGTTTCCATGGTCATATATAAACTGCTCTCAAGTCATCAATACCACTTCACGGTTATTACACACAACTGTTGTTCATGGGACTTAGAGTTACACAAGTTAATTGGTGGACAGCTGTATCCACTCCAATGGCACCACATTTGCAGCTTTAGGTTTTTATTAAGCAAACTCTATTTACATTACAGCGAAAATAGAAGTTTTGCATATCAGCAGCGAGGGGCTGTGCATTGGCAGATCAGGGATGCAGGCGACACGCAGTGTTGCGGAGCTAGTTTAATGACACTCATTGACTCGAGTGAAATGTAATTGCTCTGAAGGCATGGTGTGTGCATGTATGTATATATGTGGCACACAGCGGAGAGCCAATCCTTTCTGTACGCCAGTATGTGGGCGGGTCCGATACCTTCAAACTCTAATTTTATAGGATTATAACAACAGCCACAGACTGCGCATGTTGCTTTTGAGTAAAGAGACAAATTTCTCTTGTTTTAATCAGCTCATTTCTACGAAGCCGAGCACAGCTGGCAAGCAAACACAAATGGACAGACATGGAAAAAATTCAACCCGCAGAGCAGCTGATTGCCAAAACTTGGGACACGCTTCCTGTCACATAAACACTGCAGTGTGTGAGTCCAATAAAATTAGAGTTTCGAGGTATCGGACCCGCCCGCATACAGAAAGGACTGGCTCTCCGCTTCGCGTCACAGTGACGTGGCATTGAAAATAGATGAATAGATTTAAATATGAGAGATTTCTCCAAGCCAGTTCAGTCATCTGGTGGTCACTTTCGGATCAACAGCCGAATGTGTGTGTGTGTGTGTATATATATGTGTGTGTGTGTGTGTGTGTGTGTACATTACGTCATTGCGTCAGTGTACTATGTACGTACGTCTAAACTCAAAATTTGACTCAAAAAAGATGAACGCAAGTCGAGGAGTGTCTGTGTATACACACACACACACACACACACATACACACACACACACATACACACACACACATACACACACACACACACACACACCGTATTCGAAGTGATAAGCGCCCAGGGCGCTTAAAAATTGGAGTGGGTGGGCCTTATTAAAATGAACCAGCGGAGTGGAATGGTAAGTGCTTATTACCATTGAGGTGGAAAACATGAATAATAACAGAACAATAAAAGAGTTTTACTGGTATTTGTGTTATTCATTTTATGGTATCAACCAAACTACTTGCATGAAAGCTGAAAACAAACATAAAACAGCATAATTTTAAAAACGAAGAGCCCTTACTTTTACCTCTTGGTGCTGTTCCTTTAAACATTTTCCAGGTAGTAAAATCGAGCCAATCAACACGAATGTCAACTTTAGCAAATGCCACATTGAACCAACCAACACGAACATAAACAAAAGCACATGGCCAGGAAATCTTTAAAATTTATGAAGTTAGTGAGCAGGAGAACGGGGTGAAAAATACTTGTCATCACTTTCTGATAGGTCCATATCTGGCTCATCGCTCCATTTTTTCAGAGCATCTCATAGTTTTGTTGTAGCAGGTTCTAATGGTTCATCGGTTGTTGGACATTTATCAAGAGAACACAGCAAAATATTTTCCTGTTTTTTAAAGCAAGGCGATACAATCAAATGTGTTGTTACTGATGAACATTATAGACAATCCCCAGTGGCAGGGAGTCTTGAAATACCGTTTAAACTCACTTTTTCAGGCGGTGAATGCCTCATTTTACGGTTACAGAGACTGATCAAATAAAATTGGTAAGTTTGATCTATCATTTTGCTCCCAGTGCACATGGGCAGTTATCAGATCAAGAATGTGTGTGTGTGTGGGTGTGTGTGTGTGTGTGTGAGGGGGGGGGGGGGGGGGGGCGTATTGGAGCAGGATGCTTATTATGTCGAATACGGTATGTATACATGTATATACACATACACATACATACACACACACACACACACACACACACACACAGGAATCACTCGCTACTTCACGCTTCAATTTATGTGGCTTCAGTACATCGCGTTTTTTTTTTTTTAATCAATAAATATTCATCGAATTAAAAAATAAGGAAATTAAGGAAGAATAGTGTAAAAGTTAAGGAAAATGCCACAAAAACAAGGCTAATTATGGGAAAAAACAAAACAAAAAAAACCCCTCTAATTACGAAACAAAAAAACAACCCAAAATCTCCCATCAAAATTGTTGCATCTGTGTGTGTATGCACAGCTGCGCATGTATGTGTCCTCTTCTTCTCATGCAATATCATCTGTATGTGTGTGTGTTTATATTTTATTTACATTTTGTTATTTTTATAATATTTAATTGTTATGATAAGCGTTTATAGCATTTAATATTTATTTACTGATATTATATACACATACGTCAGTCGGGGGGGGGGGGGTTGATCCTACTTCGCAGATTTTGATGGTTGGTTTGCAATTAACTGCGGAAAGTGAGGGATCCCTGTGTGTGTGTGTGTGTGTGTATATATATATATAGGTCTAGTGGTTAGGGCGCAGGATCGCTGATCCTAAGGTTGGGGGTTCAAGTCCTGACAGGGTTGTCACTGTCCCCCCAGTGCAGCTAACTGGGTTATCAAAGGCAGGCCATGTCTCCCACTGTCTATGGTGAGAGGCATGTAAAAGAACCATTGCTGACTTTCATAAAGAGTAGGCTGCAAAGCCGTCAGCATGTTTCTGTCAGACGAGGAACCACCACAGCCGTCTCAGCCAGCTGAGCCACCGTGGAAGGGACCTTGGCCTAGAGAACAGGGTCAGCCAGCACAAACTGTCTCTCGCAATACAAAAATACTCAGCGCAGGCGAGGAGAAATAACTCTTCACTATCTTCGAATTCGAAGAACAGAGCCATCATATATATACTAGTATATACATATACTAGTCCTTCTAAAAAAATTAGCATATTGTGATAAAGTTCATTATTTTCTGTAATGTACTGATAAAAATTAAACTTTCATATTTTAGATTCATTGCACACCAACTGAAATATTTCAGGTCTTTTATTGTTTTAATACTGATGATTTTGGCATACAGCTCATGAAAACCCAAAATTCCCATCTCAAAAAATTAGCATACCATGAAAAGGTAGTCTAAATGAGCTATTAACCTAATCATCTGAATCAATAAATTAACGCTCAACACCTGCAAAAGATTCCTGAGGCTTTTAAAAACTCCCAGCCTGGTTCATTCCTCAAAACCGCAATCATGGGTAAGACTGCCGACCTGACTGCTGTCCAGAAGGCCATCATTGACACCCTCAAGCAAGAGGGTAAGACACAGAAAGAAATCTGTGAGCAAATAGGCTGTTCCCAGATTGCTGTATCAAGGCACCTCAGTGGGACGTCTGTGGGAAGGAAAAAGTGTGGCAGAAAACGCTGCACAACCAGAAGAGGTGACCGGACCCTGAGGAAGATTGTGGAGAAGGGCCGATTCCAAACATTGGGGGACCTGTGGAAGCAGTGGACTGGGCTACAGGTGCCGCATTCCCCAGGTCAAGTGACTTTTGAAGCAGAAACAGCGGCAGAAGCGCCTGACCTGGGCTAAAGAGAAGCAGCAGAGATGAAGATTTCATTTTTCAGCACGACCTGGCACCTGCTCACAGTGCCAAAACCACTGCTAAATGGTTTACTGACCATGGTATTACTGTGCTCAAATGGCCTGCCAACTCTCCTGACCTGAACCCCCATAGAGAATCTGTGGGATATTGTGAAGAGAAAGTTGAGAGACACCAGACCCAACACTGTGGATGAGCTTAAGGCCGCTATCGAAGCATCCTGGGCCTCCATAACACCTCAGCAGTGCCACAGGCTGATTGGCTCCATGCCACGCCGCATTGAAGCAGTCATTTCTGCAAAAGGATTCCCGACCAAGTATTGAGTGCATAACTGAACATAATTATTTGAAGGTTGACTTTTTTGTTTTAAAAACACTTTTTTTTATTGGTCGGATGAAATATGCTAATTTTTTGAGATAGGGACTTTTGGTTTTTCTTTACTTTTTTGCCAAAATTATCAATATTAAAACAATAAAAGGCTTGAACTCCTTCAGTTGGTGTGTAATGAATCTAAAATATATGAAACTTTAATTTTTATCAGTACATTACAGAAAATAATGAACTTTCACAATATGCTAATTTTTTGAGAAGGACTAGTATATATGTATATATATATATATATAGATATGTATATATATTTATATATATATATATATATATATATATATATATATATATATATATATATATATATATATATACACACATATACATACATACAGACGCTCCCCAGCTGACGAACGAGTTATGTTCCAGACAGCCGTTTGTTCGATGAATTTGTTCGTAAGTTGTTACAGGGTGTTCTTTAGAGGGGAACATATGTTTAAAGCTTGTATAAGTAACCTAGACGAGGTTGTACTGTATACAATCTCTCTCTCTCTCTCTCTCTCTCTCTCTCTCTCTCTCTCTCTCTCTCTCTCGCGCGCGCGCTCGCTCTCTCTCTCTCTCTCTCTCTCTCATCATCTTATTTCATTCTATTGAATTCATCATTTATTTGGTACAAAGTGCAAACCTAAATGCACCATAAATTATCAAGCTAAGTGTGACGTCAGGAACTTTCAGCTGGACCCAAAATGCAGGAGCCAGAGAGCTCACAGGAAAACAGGGACATGAAGAGGGACAATCTTCAAGCACCAGCATGAGTGCGCTGCTTGTCTTTATGCACAGTAGATGGGAAACAATGTCAAGAACTGTATTAAAATGCTTCACAAAACCTAGTATACATAAATTAAAAAGATGTATCAACTATTTTCAATTAAACTGAACACACACTGGGTATAATAAACATTAAAATGCGAAAAATATAAAATGATTCAATTACAAAATGAACACTCTATACATCATCAATATCATTATGTCCCATGTTTAAACGCCTGGTTCCTCTCCAGCACAGCACAGCGGATCTGATCAGATTTACAGAGAGTTTCACTCTTATCCAGTTCATTATAATACTGGAGTCAATTTGTTTCTTCTTTGAAAGTTTTGGCAGGAGTTCAGAAATTAATCGTTCTGCTTCTCTTTCTTGATCTCCATATGATGAACGCATGTGTCATGTGAAGGAGGACATGAAGGTAGTTGGCGTAGGAAAAGAAGACACAGAGGATAGGGTGAGATGGAGGCAGATGATTCACTGTGATGACCTCTGAAGGGAACAGCCGAAAGGAAAAGAAGATATATATATATATATATATATATATATATATATATATATATATATACATAGACACATACATTCAAATAGACAGGGATCCCTCACTACTTCGCGCTTCAATACATGCGGCTTCAGTGCATCACGATTTTTGTTTTAAATATTCATTGAATTAAAAATAAAGAAATTATGGAAGAATAGGGGAAAAAGTTAAAGAAAATGTCACAAAACAAGGCCAATTCTGCAAAACTACTTACATTTTTATGTGAGGTTGCCTCGCGTGCACGTGTTTGTATGTGTGTATTATTTAATTTATATCTTATGCATTATTTTTGAATGTTTAATTGTTATTATAAGCATTTATAGAGTTGAATATGTATTTATTGATATTATATACACATATACATATACGTATTCGTCAGTCAGGGGGTGTTGATGCTACTTCATGTAATTCGGCGGTCACAGGGTGGGAGGGGGGGTCTCGGTCCCAATTAACCGTGGAAAGTGAGGGATCCTTAATGTCACTGCTGAAATACTCCTGTTTCCATAAGTCAACATTTATTAAAAAGAAGTTTCTAGTTTGGAAGCACAGCCAATGCAATAAAGAGGGGTTCCCAAACTTTTTCATATGACGGTGTACACACTCACACACACACTCACAATATAAACAAGTGTTTAGGAGAAACATCAGTGCCCTGAAAGTATAATTAGACATTTAACAGGACTGTTTGTTCAACCATTGCTCCTTTGAACTGTAAACATAAGCATGCTGTTTGTACAAAAAAAAAAAAAAGTATGAGTGAGTGAATACTATGAAGTGTATTGTGCAATAAATGAAGGAAAAACATTCCGTCATTTACCGAATTAATTTAAAAAAAATTAAAAAATTAAGAAAGAATATGTGGAAAAGTTAAGGAAAAAATGCCACAAAATAAGGCCAATTACGCAAAACCCCCAAACAAACAAAAAAACAAAAAAAAAAAAAAAAAAAAAAAAAAAAAAAAAAAAAACAACCCAACAACCCTCCCCCCATCAAAACTACTTACATTTTTATGTAAGGTGCGCATCTGTGCACGCCTGTATATGTGTGTATTTATATTTTATTTAAATCTTATTTACATCTTATGCATTATTTTTGAATGTTTAATTGTTATTATAAACATTTATAGCATTGAATATGTATTTATTGATATTATATGCACATATACATATACATTAGTGTGGGGGGGGTGTTTGATCGTACTTCGCAGAATTCGGGGGTCGCACAGGGCATTTGGGCTCCAGCTCCATCAAGATTGCAGAAAAAAAAAGTCATCTACCTAAACATGTTAAACAAAATGTAAATAATACTAAATAACTGTATATTTTTTAATTGTGTTACAGTGTACCTGGCTGGTGGTCTGTCAACGCCTGTCAGCGAATTAATCATTAAAATAATCCCTGTATAATAATTATAATAATATATGACTTAGTAGCTCTTATTTATGAGTTGGCTGATAATTATAAGTTATATTTATGATTATTTTAATGATTAATTCGATACACATAATTATGATTTAAAAGACTTTTTTTTCTACTGGCAGAAAAGGGCTTATAGAGGAACCAGTGGCAGATTGTTCGTACAGGGCATTTGGGCTCCAGCTCCATCAAGATTGCAGAAAAAAAAAAGTCATCTACCTAAACATGTTAAACAAAATGTAAATAATACTAAATAACTGTATATTTTTTAATTGTGTTACAGTGTACCTGGCTGGTGGTCTGTCAACGCCTGTCAGCGAATCGTTTTACTCTGATCATTAAATTGCGTTCACAGCTGAAGGACATTTCTCAAAAGAGCATGTTTGAGGTGGTAAGGAGGCAAATCATGATTCATAAAATTTTTATCCACTGTGATTGATACTTGACACCTGTCAATCAAAATGACATCCCTGGATACCAGATGAGTAGACATGACTGTCATTCCATAAAGTATCGGTAAGCTGATACTAGTAGACATTACAGTGAAGATAAATGGCATATGCAGGTAAAAGAGAGGGAAGAATGATACACAAGCACGGACCGGACACACCTGATTAAAATACTTCAGCAACAGGCACATGACCAAGGATCGAGTTATGAGTGCACCATTCTTTAATATTTAAGCATCTTTTTACAGTATTATTAGTTCTGTGAGATGGGTTCAAGCCTAAAACCCTGTGTGTGTGTGTGTGTGTGTGTGTGTGTGTGTGTGTGTGTGTGTGTGTGTGTGTGTGTGTGTGTGTGCAGACCTGCTGTCTGTGATGATGCTAAGCATAGCGGTGTAAAGATCCTCCTCACTCATTTTCTTCCACTCTAGCATGATACCCATGCCTTTGGCCTGCACTCTTGTCATGGTGTCGTAATGATCACCGAACAGGGGCACTCCAACAACGGGTACGCCGTGGTACATGGCCTCGTAGATGCTGTTCAGGCCGCCGTGGCTCAGGAATGCCCTTGTGTTTTTGTGGCCTAAAAAAGCAAAAGGTAGAAATATTAAACTTTGTGTTTTGTTCCAAACGTATACACAGGACCAGCATTTGACTTGTAAATCAGTACGTTCTCTCAGCTTGGGTGCAGCAGTACTTGACGATCACGCACATGGCTGACGGATTAAAAGAAAAACACAAACATAGCTTCCAGAATGTACAAATCTCTGGAAAGCTGTTCAGCTAGGTTAAGATCTGCTGAGCGAGAAAATCTCAGCAGACAAGCTTTTTATCCTCACCAAACTGTCTAAAAAGAAAATACAATAATCTTGCGGTCTTTGAACGGGAGCAGAGCCATGTTGCAAGTGATCACACTACTAAGAACAGAGGATGTAACTGATACTAGGAGTTATTACAGAGTAAACGATTCACAGGAACATCCTTTACACTATTATACCACACACAAGGTTCAGAATGTGTACTGATGTGATGCCACTTTAGTTTTATATTGCTGTATAGTATTAGATATATGGCTGATGATTTTTGGTCGAGCTAAGCTGCTTTGAAAAGCAAAAGCTAAACAAATACAGCCCATCCCATCACTATTCGCTGAACGAGGACATTCCTGAAAGATGCTTTGGGTTGCATCTCTCAGGCTGATGGCCAGAACAGAACAACCATTATGAATTGATTCATTTGCTAATTGGTTTGATCCAGTAACCCCATTAAATTCATTGAATTAAGAAATTAAGGAAGAATAGGGGGGGAAGTGCCGCAAAACAAGGTCAAATACATATGCAAAAAAAAATTAAAAAATAACCCAAACAAACAAAAACAAAAAACCCCAAAACCCCTCATCAAAACTAGTTAGACTTGAGGTCCGCATCTGAGTGTGTGCACGCGTATGAGTGTGCGCATGCACACAGATGCATGTGCACACACTCTGATGTGCATCGCACATGAAAATGTATGTGTGTATTTATATTTTATTTACATCTCATGCACTATTTTTGAATATTTAATTGTTATTATAAGCATTTATAGCGTTGAATATGTATTTATTGATATTATATACACATACATGTACAGTAGGCCCTGAACATTCGCCGGGGTTCGGTTCCGGGTCCTCCCGCAAATCGAGATAATCTGCGAGTTCTGTACCCGGAAGTAAAACCCCATGTATCACGTCACATGTGCGAATGAGCAAACGGAAATAAAATACTGTTCATCTATTACATGCACTAAAATATGCTTCTTAAATACGTTCTATAGACAGTCTTACTCATTAATACTGATTCAGAAAAACTTTTCAATTTTTACTGTTATATTTATTGATGATAAAATATAAACATGATACAGCATATACTGTTGTAAATCACTCGTTTTAATGTCTTTTCCGATTATTATTCCTGTACAGTATCTAAGTTAATGTTTGTGTATGAGATTTTGTGTTCTGTAGCATGTTTAACAAACTATACCAAAATGATAAACTTTATTACGCTTCATGTCCTTTTACACTGAACTTGGAGTGACGTCTCCAAGATGGCGCTGCCTAGAGGGCGACGTCGCGGAGTTCTCAGTGTCAAATTGTTTCTTTGTTCATTTTAATTTGTTTTATTTGTTGTTTTGTCTGTTCATGTTTTGCACTATGCTCGTGTATGACCGGTCGACCCAACTACAGCTATAAGATCGGAGTGTCTTCGGGCATGTATAACTAAGCACGCTCAACTGGGCTTCTTGTTAGCAATGCTAGCTGCACCCCGGCTAACAAGAAGCCAAGGCAGAATTGTCAGAGTCTCTGGCGCTTGGTTAGCACTTCCGGTCATACTGCTTGAAAATGTTCAGCGAAACAAGATGGACGAGCTTCATGCTCAGATTGCAGTGCAGAGGATCTGCTGTATTTCTGTGAAATATGGCTCAAGGAGAGTACACCCAATGAGGCGATTGCACCAGCCGGCTACACGGCCTTCATCCCCTGCAATCCCAAGCGCCGGAGTCGGCGTTCGGCCCCTTCCCGCCTGGGCTTCTTGTTAGCTGGGGTACCGCTAGCATTGAGCTACCATAGCATATTAGCTCAGTGCTAGTCGCACCCCGGCTAACAAGAAGCCCAGTTGAGCATGCTTAGTTATACACGCCCGAAGATACTCCGATAAAACAAATTAAAACGAACAAAGAAACAATTTGACTCTGAGAACTCCGCAACATCACCCTCTGGGCAGCGCAATCTTGGAGACATCACTCCATCTTCAATGTAAAAGGACATGAAGAGTACTGTAATAAAGTTTATCCTTTTGGTATCGTTTGTTAAACATGCTACAGAACATAAAATCTCACGCATAAACATGAACTTGGGATGAGACATCCAGCGTTTTCTATCACTTAGCCAGAGAAGATGCATAGCATTTGAGTGGTATCATTGAGCTTAACTGGTATTTAAAATACACACAAAAAAAGAGGCTCATTGACAGCTCGTGCGCGAATGAGGAAAAAGGGGTGGGACATCAGCTCAACCAATCAGGAGAAAGGGGGACAGCCATTGGCGAAATTTGAATCACGTGCCAGTTGCTCAGCAGTCAGCGAATACTCAAACCACGGGTGCAAAACCGCAAATAGTCAAGGACCTACTGTACGTATACATCAGTCAGGGGAGTCAATCCAACTACGCGGAATTCAATGCTCGCTGGGGGGGGGCTCGGTCCTAATTAACCACGGAAAGTGAGGAATCCCTGTACAATATTTGCCGAACTATAAGTCACTCCGGAGTACAAGTCGAAAAAATACATAATAAAGAAGAAAAATCATATATAAGTCATACTGATATACAACTTTCATTTTTGGAAAAACTCACGGAAACTGTCTACCTTGGCTTTGAAACTGCTGGCAGTTGCGTTGCATGAAGCGGTAACACCCAGAAAGTCTTTCTGCAAAGTCTTTACATTCATCTCCTTGGCAACTACCTGGGTTGGAGACACAACTGCACTGTTGACAGTCCTCTCCCTGCAGCACGTTGCTCAAGCACCCATGTGCGAACTCGTTCCTCTAGCTGTAGCCATCTAGCTTTTAGCCCATGAGTAACTTTTTTGTTTTCTTCATTACAGTCATAGTAATCTCTGATTTTTGCTAGTTGCGGTTGTGAGCATGAAACTAACACACATGTGGAATAATGTTCGTTATTATAAAAACGAAAAGAATTATATGTAATAAATTCACATACAAGTTGCTCTGGAGTATAAGTCGCACCCTCAGCCAAACTATAAAAAAGAGCGACTTATAGTCCAGAAAATACGGTACTTGATGAAAAGGAGAATATTTCTCCAAGACTTGGCTTCTTTAACCTGTCCACTTCAACAATGTTTTAAATAAGTATTCAACCAAATAAGTGTTTACATACGTCCAATGCAGTCTGACCTTGAAGAGGTGTGTGTGTGTGTGTGTGGGGGGGGGGGGTGTTATGTCGGACACCACACATGTGCACAGCGTGAATTCGGTGGAACTTAAAGAAGTTTGCATAAGGGTAGCTGTAATGTTACGGCTGATGGATGCATAGATATAATGTTATGGCTGATCGGCGTATAACCGCAGATCAGTTTATTTGTTTGTATGTATTTTAATGTGTTGTCAGTAAAGATAAATTAAGTGCAGCAGGTACTAAAGTTGTGATAGGGGATTAAAAACAATCGATTGTTGCTTTACCAACTCGTTGCTCATTTGCATACAACTGTTGGTCTTTGTGACTTTTTTAGTGTGCGCAAAGAGGCGAAGCTTTCTAAACTGACAGGTGAGCAGGATTTCTCTCCTGACATTTAATACCACAACAATAAAACGATTTCAATAGTTCTATTAGCACATTAACTCACAGAGACCGACCTACACACACATTAAGCTGTAAATTTAAATCAATTAAAATGTTGAATTCTTTTTTTTTTATCTTTTTGCAGTTGAGTCGGTGGTCTAAAGCATTTGTGAAATCAATAAACACTGATACAGCACACGCACACAAACACACGTTTGATCGAGGAGTTGTAAATATGGGGTAAGTGTGCTGGTAAATATTTAACTGGTAATGATTGAATGAGTGACGTAATGGTGTTTGCAGGTGAGCCCCTTATCTGGGTCAACAAAAACAGGTTGAGGAATATCTCTGTCTCTTTCTTCCCCAATCTCTGTCTCTCTCTCTGTCCCTGTCTGTCTCCCCGCTCATACTCCTTTTGTGTTGTCTCCAGCTCTCTTTCTCCCTCTTTCTTGTTCTTTCTCTCTTCCCCTCTTCTTTGCTCTTACCTCATCCTTCTGTCTTTAACCTTTCTTCATTGCTTGCTTCTGCTTACTTTTCTCCCTCTCCCTTATCTTTTTTTGTTTTCTCTCCTGCTCTCTTCTCTCCCTCTCCCCCCTTTGTTCTCTTCCCCCTCTCAATCTGTCTCTCACTTTTCCTTTTCCTCTCCTTATTGCTCTGCCCCCCCAATCATGTATGTGTCCAGCCTGTGAGTTCAAAAGCAGGGAAATGAACCCAAAAGTCATGAAGTCACAAACATCACTCTGTGTGTGCGCATTTGTGAGTGAGACAGAGAGAGACTGCAAGCGAGCGAGCGAAATCGAGCGACAGAGAGAGCGAGCGACAGAGAGAGAGTGCGAGAGAGCCATTGACAGAAATAGGCAGGTTGTGAATCAGGCAGGTGTGCGTGTGTGTGTGTGTGTGTGTGTGTGTGTATGTACACTTCTGGGCAAAAAAAAACAAAACAAAAGTAGTCATCTCTGTATTTTCCAAAATATTTGTAATTATTAACTATAACAAATATATTGAATAATTATGCAAATTCTATTAAATAGTTAATCTGGAGCTGCTTTAACTTCAGATGGTCTCAATCATTTTAGTCTCTTGATTCAACTCACTGAAAGTTTCTTGCATCTTGAGATGTCCAAATTTGTTCTCTCATACAACCTTCCAAGGTTCAGTTCAATGAATACCAAACTTTTGTCCAGGTAATTTATGTTAGCTTCACACCCAGATGTTCTCTATTGGGTTCAAATCTGGACTTTGTGTAGGCAAGAGCAGGAGCTTGATGCCGCTCTTGCCTACCGAAAACTTTAGTGGCCTTTGTGGTGTGGGCTGGGGACATTTACTACTTATAAAACTAAATATTTGATGTAAATTAGCTGGTGTTCAGACAATCACCATTAACTGGTAGTGATGGATTCTTGGCTGTTCCATACTTTTGCCACTGTGCCTACAAATATGTAATTTAAATGTTAGATCAACTTTTTTGCCCAAGACTGTATGTGTACATGTGTTCGTCTCTCTGCCTGCCAGTCGTGTGTGTGTCAGTCAGTACATGGGCGTGTGTATCTGCCTCACCCAGCAGGTCATTCTGTGGCATCCACTCCACGAGTTTGGTGTTGTTACCCAGGTTCCTCGGGGGAACACCAGAAAACCTGCACAGAAACAGAAAAAAAATTGAGATCTGGGGTCCTTCTGGTCTCTGGGACAGCCAATCGCTGAGGTGCCTGTTTGCGCTATCCTTACAATGTGTATATATACACACACACACACACACACACACACACACAAACACACACATATTTTATATATACAGTGGTACCTCACCTTACGATAGTCCCAGCAAAGAAAAAATCCAGGTTACAAAAAACATGTTCCAAAATTTTTGGTCTCTGTATACGAAACAAGTTCTCCTTAAGAAACACGCCAAACGCGCCATTCAAACATTCAAACGCGCCACACAAACATGCCATTCAGAGCATTCAAACAATGCTCTCCCTTAACTATCTTCCAACATCCCGCCCTGCTGGCCTCCCATTGGCTTGGAGGGATGACCCAGCTCCCTCCCATTGGCTCTTATGGAGCTGCATCTCCAATAATGTTTTTCGTGTAAAGGACAGAGTTACTGTTGTTTCATGAGATTTTTAAGTGCTCTCATTGCTTTTAACCTTCCATAAACATTTGTAAGATTAAAACTCCGCTCAGAAGACATGGTCAACACACGCGCACACACACACACACACACACACACACACGCGCACGATTTCCAGTGAGAGTGAAAATAAGAAGCGAGCTCGTGGCATGCAGTTGAGTGATATCGCAAAGGAATATACAGTATACCAGTATACACACACACACACACACACACATTATATATATATATATATATATATATATATATATATATATATATATATATATATATATATATATATATATATATAATACACACACAGACGCTCCCCGACTTACGTTTTTAATTGGTTCCGGACGGCCAACGCAAGTTGAAAATGAAGGTAAGTTGTTAAGTTGTTACAGTGACGTATGACGCTCATACTGTACTGTACTCTACTTCCATAAATACCATTACCGTATCTCATAAAACACCCCTAAATCAATTATTATAAACATAACACTATAAAATAATATCAACATTAATTTCAAATAAGTCACTTATTTACACCGAGTCACTTTACATGAAGCTTAAAACAGGCAATCAACACTTACAATATGTGAGGCGCTCAATACCGAAAGTAGTGTACTTGCGAAAGTAGTGTACTAGCTGTGGGTTATACAGCCTTCCGGTCTTTCAAGTGCACAAGGCTGCAGTTGAACTCGTTTAGAACACAGCCTGCACTGATGTGAATCCCAGCAAAGTGGAGAGTTCTTTCTTTTGTGTAAGTAAGTAAGTAAACTTTATTCAAGAGATGCATACAAAGAACAAGTACAAATTCTAATGAATATTAATATAAAAATACGTCATACGTCACTGTAACAATTAACGTTCACTTTCAACTTACGTCCATAACCAATTAAAAAAAGTAAGTCGGGGAGTGTCTGTATACACTCTTAGGTCTCTGCTAAAAGATAATAAATATCTGTAATTGTTCTGTAATTTGTGGATTCGGGTTTTCATTCATTTTACAACTCTCTTTGCTGAACTGAGTATGCATTAGATTGTGCCGATCTGAGCAGATAGTTAATTCATCTCTGTGTATGAGACTTGCACCAATGCTAGTAGGCTTACACTTCTGACAACCAAATTTGCTTAGGGTTACAAAAGTCCGCAAAACGGTGTAAACACAAAGATCACAGAGACAAAGTCTTAACACAAGGGTAACACGCTATATAACATCTATATATCTACATACATATATATATATATATATATACACATATATATATATACACACACACACACATTATATATATATATATATATATATATATATATATATATATATATATATGTGTGTGTGTGTGTGTGTATATATTATATATATATCTACATACACACACACATATATATATATATATATATATATATATATATATATATATATACATACACACACACACACATATATATATATATATATTACACATACACACACACAAACACTCAGTCTGTAGTTTGTAAATAATATGTAAACAATGAATTCAATTTTTTTTTTTTTTTTTTTTTGGGGGGGGAAGAGACGTAAAATCGAAAAAACGTAAACTGGATGAACGCAAGTCGGGGAGTGTCTGTATACGTTTTTTCAATTTTACGTTCCCCCCCCAAAAAAAAATTTGTTTTGTACCTCGTCTAACAAGTTTTCCATAATGCAAGCTTCGAACGCTCCAAAAATCTGCTCCATCCAACGAGCCAAAATTCACTTTACGAGAGCTCCCCGAAATGGATTTTCCTGGCCGATAAGCCTCATATTCTTCGAGAACACTTTCTGCAATGCTTCTCAATTATTTTCTGTGACGCCCCCTCTGGGAACAAGAAGAGAAAAAAAAAATCCACGCCCCTCCAGTGCACGACTATAAATAGTATTTACTGCACTTGATATTATTTTCTCTGTGCTTTTTCCCTGTACCATAGCGCAACAATGAGAGTGCCACTGCCAACTACTGTAGTGGATGAACAATTACACTTAATTGTAGTACAGTGTGGCAAAAAAAAGCATGCTCCCCAGTGTAATTACCCCCCCTCCCAGCATCACACCGCCCACGCCCCACTATTTGAGAAGCCCACCATGAGCCTTTCCTGTTTATTCCTGATTTATTATTATTATTATTATTATTATTATTACAATTAATGTACGTGTATTGCTATTGTGAAATATTTATTGTTTTTACAATAATATTAGTTACTTTAATATATTAGGTGAAATATACGTGTTTGTTTCAGGTTATATGAGTTTGGGAGGGGGTTGAAACGAATTTATTGTTTTTGTTATTACTTATGGGAATAATTGTTTCATCGAACAAACTTTTCAGCTTATGAGCTTGCAATTGGAACAAATTAAATATATATATATATATATATATATACACAAACACACACACACACATATTATATAATAAAATAAAAGGACAGGACAAAGACTTTCTATTGAAACTCCATTTATCACTACAGATAATCTGATTTATCTGTAGTGATAAATGGAGTTTCAATAGAAAGTCTTTGTCCTGTCCTTTTATTTTTATTGTTTTTTGCTCTACCAAAAAGTATTGAGCACTCTACTACATATATATATATATATATATATATATATATATATATATATAGCGACCTTCATGTCCGCCTTCACCACATCCATAAATCTTCTCTTTGGTGTTCCTCTGGGCCTTCTGCCTGGTAGTTCCAACCTCAGCATCCTACTACCAATATACTCACTATCCATCCTCTGTACATGTCCAAACCACCTCAATCTAGCCTCTCTGACTTTGTCTCCAAAACATCTAACATGTGCTGTCCCTCTGATGTACTCATTTCTGATCCTATCCATCCTCGTTACTCCCAAAGAGAACCTCAACATTTTCATCTCTTCTACCTCCAACCTCTGACTCCTGTCTTTTCCCCAGTGCCACTGTTTCTAAAACAGAACATCGCTGGCCTCATCACCGTCTTGTACACTTTTCCCTTCATTCTTGCCGATACGCTCCTATCACACATCACACTGGACACTTTTCTCCATCCATTCAAACCTGCCTGCACGCATTTCTTCACCTCTTTTCCACACTCTCCATTGCTCTGGATTGTTGAGCCTAAGTACTTAAAATCCTCCACCTTCTTTATCTCTGTATATATATGTACACATACACAGGGATCCCTTGCTACTTCTGGCTTCAATTCATGTGGCTTCAGTGCTTCAGAGTTTTTTTGTTTTTCTTAAATATTGATTGAATCAAAAAAATAAGGAAATTAAGGAAGAACAAGGGAAAATTTCAGGAAAATGCCACAAAAACAAGGCCAAATATGCAATAAAATAAAAATAAAAAAACCCTAAACAAACAGAACAAAAAACAACCCAAAACCTCCCATCAAAACTACTTACATTTTTGTGAGGTGTGCATCCGAGTGCACGCACGTGCATCTGCGTGCACTCCTGTATGTCTTCTACTTCTCATGCAAGACCATCTGTATGTGTGTATTTATATATTTTTTTTACATCTAAAGCATTATTTTTAATGTTTAATTGTTATTATAAGCATTTATAGCATTGAATATGTATTTATTGATATTATATACACATATGCATGTACGTATACGTCAGTTGGGAGGGGATTGGGGGGGTTGATCCTACTTTCCAGAATTCGCTGGTCACGGGGAGATCTCGGTTCTAATTAACCGCGGAAAGTGAGGGATCCCTGTATGCACACACACACACACCTGTTAGGCTAAAGTGGCACAACAGTAGCTCAAATTATTTTAGATTGCCGCAAGGAATTATTGGCACTGTGCCAGTCATTATTCTGTCTTAAACTTGTTTGTAATGTGAAACAGCTGTCAAAATGTTCGACATCTATCGGAAGTACACCAATTCACGAATGAGACATTTCAGGGCAGACTGTTTCCCATACAACCAAGCTCCCTCTAGGTTCTATGCACAATGAATGCATTTTATAAATGCTTCCCTGAACATTTAGAATAAAATGGACTGTTTTTTTGTCAAAAACAAAGCGCAATACAACAACAGCATGTAGCCAGAATGCCAAGAAGAAAGCGCTAGCAGTAGTCATAGTTCCACTAAAACTGAATGTGACAGTATCAGTTTCTGATCATGATAACATTATAACACTTGGAGAAGCTTAAAGAAGACAAGAAACGTGCAAGCTGTCAGTCCGTGTTCATATATGCACACGCACACACACACACACACACACACACACGCGCGCACACACACATATACACACACATTATAAGAGTTACAACCTAGATCAGTTCCGACCAACCAGTCATAAGTTAGACAGGTCTTAAGTCAGATCCCATTTTAGTTAGTTAAGCTCCATCATGCCACCCAAACACTGCACACCTCCTCAGGCTTCTGGTAAGGCGCCGAAGCGCTAGAAAAAGGTAATGACGCTACATGAAAAAGTAGAACTGCTTGATATGACTCAGGAAGGAAAACGTTTTGCTGCAGACCATTTTCCCCTTAAAGGTGCCCATTCACTACTGAGTGGTAGTTTTATAGTGCTAAGTGCTAAGAAGGTGAATGTTGTATGAAACAAGGTCAACATCAGAATGGAACCTGCCTTCTTATTCTGGATACTTCTAGTTCAGGAGTCGGCAACCTTTTCCATTCAAAGAGCCAGTTGGACCCATTTTACACATTAAAGAAAACACTGGGGGCTACAAATCCTTTTTAGACATTTAAAATCAAATAACACTGCATATAATGTTTTTCCCTTCATGTTAATATAAAACAACAATGTGTTGCATTAATTTAAACGGCTGCAGACAATTGAATTACAATTCTGCTTGCAACAAAAACATTTAGATTTAAAAAAATAAATTAATTAAAAAAAAAAAAATCGCCAGCCTCGCCACGACCCTAATTAGGATTAAGTGGTTCAAAAAATGAATGAATGTGTTCGAGTCCTTCTTGTATTTTATTAAAGAAAAAGAATATCTGTCCCACAAAGTGCGGGACGGGGTGCAGCCAGATGTGTTAACGGGTTGGGTAGTCTACCTCATCATGAGCCCGCTCAACATTATTTTGAATAATATTAATGCTTAATGTTGCACTGACCGTTCCATTCTCAGAGTGGAGACTGAACCAGACCCAGTCTTTTTATTTTGTCACTGTGAGGCGAGTTATTTAATTTGGAGATTGCGATGTATAAACAAATCTCAACCAACTTCTCTTACTTCAGCTGTGATTTTCGTTCCTGGATTACAAATCCCGGTGGCGGAAAAAATCTCTCGCTCACCGCACTGCCGATGTTGAGAACACTCTTTTCCATGAGCACAAGAATTTGGAAATCCACCAACACAGCAGAGCAAAAACACTGAGACTGCCAATGTGCTTGATTATAATAGGCATGTCCACAAGAACACGCACACAAAAATCACCCTGCCCACACCAAATGAATATCCACCCACACCCGTGACTTAATTTTAATCTATGTAATTTTCAACCCTAAAAGAACATTTGTGAGGCACTCCACCGAAAGTAGGCGCTTGTCGCACAGACCACTCTTGAGATAAAGGCCAGAAAAGTAAAAATGGTCCATTTCAATCAAAATTCGGATTTCTGCATAAACCATTAAAACAAGTATTAAACTATCACTTGCTCATATGAAATTGACTAAAACTCACTAAAAATGTCTTTTTTTTTTTTTTTTTCATTTTTCTGGCGAGTACCCTCATAAAACTAGATAAAAACAGTAGCAAAATTTACTGGTTTTGTTGCAATTCTTCACCGAGTTCAGTATAAGACACACTATAATCCATACAGCAAAAGATCGGCCGTGGTATTGATATTAAAATGAGCTTCCATGACGTTTCAGCGAATAAAATAAAGATTATGAAGACGATATGCTCGTAAACAATGCAGGCTAGAAGGAAGGAAGGATGCTAAGGAAGATTTGAAACGAGCACACTGATTTGTCAGCTCGGGCTTGCACATGCGCAGTGCCCATTACATGTTAACTTCCAGTGTTAACTTCCGGTTTACTGCATGCTGAATTTATCTCTGTCTTTCTCTTCAATAAGTCATTAAGTTTATTTATAAGATTATGAATACACATAATTTCTGGAAAAGTACAGTGAAATGTCATGTGTGATGTCTAGCAGCATTAGTATAGATGTTAAATTCGACGCGAGAATTGGGCTTTGAAGATGCCGGAATGCTTGCCGTTCTTGAAGATTATTTTTCCGGTGAGTATTTTTCTCTGCATGCAAAATTTGATTATGGATTTTTTTTTTGATTATTTGATTTGTGTATAATCTTGTCAGGACAGGACATTCTGGATCGTGGGTTGTTTAGTTTTGTACAAAAATTGGTCAAGACTTGAAAAATACTTAAATTTTTCATTCCTTTTACAGATGAAAAAACTGATGATGATGATGCCAGCTGTGTTGATGAAGATTTTGAATTTGATGTTGATGAAGAAGAGGCATCTGTTAATAAAAGTGAGCATGAGTCAGTTTGTTGTGTTTGTGACGATGTGATCCTTTCTGCTGAGCAGGATATAGATTAATATTAATAATGATAAGGGCAGAGTTGGAGCCGACTTGTATAAAGAGATCAGAGTTTTGTTATATAGTTTTCTTATATATAGTTTTATTAATTTAAGTGTGATTGTTTGAACCTGACAGTGTTTTTTTTTTTTTTTTCAATTAGTATCATTTGAAGGCATTTGAACCTTTATATAATGGTCGAAAAGATACATACTGATCATATTGGAATAAACAGAAATGAAAGAAGAAAAAAAAGGCATTTTTTGTTCATTTTTGGGGGGGGGTTACCAACGTGACGGTTTAAAAAGGACCTGTCAGATTAAAATAAGAATGATTTATCATCTCTTCCTAAAACTTTATCCTAGACATGTTTTCTAAAGGTTTATATGGCTGAGATGCTTAAAAATGTTTGGTTGCTAAGGACTAATGATCTTAGAAGAAGGGCAATCTTTGTGCTCATTTTTCCCTAAAAACGTCTTGTGAAATTTTTAGTTGAATGATGACAGAAGAAATGGCATAGCTCGGTCAGTTTTCAAGGTATTGACAACCTTTTTGCTGCATTTTGCAACTTTGAGCCTCCTCTATCTGATTGTGTAAAAAGCTCATTTTTGGATGCAAGAGCCTACTTTTGGTGGAGTGGTCATCATTCAGGTGAAAGCTGGTTGAACTCTCTAACCCCTGGAAGCCCGAGAGGTGCAAGAGCCGCATGCAGCTCCGGAGCCACGGGTTGCCGACTCCTGATATAATGCAATGCAAGGTAAATACAGAATAATGCAATACCTCCCCTTAGTGGGTATTTTTTTAAATTGTAGTGCTGTATGTTTAATGGAAAATATTATACTCAGGTCATGTTCTTTTATATGTGAGGCGCTCCACCGAATGTAGGCGCTTGTCACACAAACTACTTTCGAGAAAATGGCCAAAAAAGTAAAAGTGGTAATTTTTTTAATCGAAATTCGGATTTTTGCATAAACCATTAAAACAAGTATTCAATTATCACTTGCTGAAGTAAAATCGACTAAAACTCACTAAAAATGTTTTTTATTTCCATTTTTCTGATGAGTACCCTCATAAAACTAGATAAAAACAGCAGCAAACTTACCGGTTTTCTTTGCAATTATTCACCAAGTTCGGTACAAGACACACACCAGAAGAACGGTCGTGAAGTTGTCTCTCTATTTTGGATACTGTTTTAATATTAAAATGCCATTTCAGTGAATAAAATAAAGGTTATAAAGACGATATGTCAACAATGCAGGCTAGTCGCTAAGGAAGATCTGAAACGAGCACCCTGATTGGTGAACTTGGTCACATGCTCACATTGCACATGCTCAGTGCCCGTCACACGTTGACTTCCTGACTCTAGTATACCGCATGTGGAACTTATATCCGACCTGCTCTGCAATAACAGTAAGTAAGTTTATTTATAAGATTGTGAATACACATAATTTCTGGAAAAGGAGAGTGAAATGTCATCTGTGATGTCTAGCAACATTAGTATAGATGTTAAATTCAATGCTGGAATTCAGCTTTGAAGAAAATTATCTCTCTCTGTGTGTGTCTCTTTGTCACATACACACACACACACGCGCGCGCACACACAGTGTGTAAACGGTTACATTAGCAGCATCCAGATGAACTAGTGCAATTTGAATGAAAGAAAATACAGTATATGAAGGGAGTGGGGCAAATGAGTGCAAATGGTGCAATAGATGCACAAATGAGCAGTTTCCCACTGCTTACAGTTTGTGTGTGTGTGTGTGTGTGTGTGAGTGAGACACCTCAGGTCTGCTGGAATATTAAGAAAGACATGATTCCATTGCAATTCAGTCAAATAAAATCCCATATGCTCAGTATTATGTACTTTAGAAACTTAATATGAGTATTGGTATTTTTCTCTGCATGCAAAATTCGATTATGGAATTTTTTTGATCGTTTGATTCGTGTGTAATCTTGTCTGGACTGGACATGCTGGATCGTGGGTTGTTTAATTTTGTACGAAAATTGGTCAAAACCTGAAAAATACTTAAATGTTTCATTCCTGGTGTTTGTAAAGAAGATGTGATTTTATCTGCTGAGCAGAATATAGATGAAGATGATCATGCTGAGAGCAGAGTTGATGAGGATGACTTGTATAAAAAGATCAGAGTTTTGTTATATGGTTATCTTATATATGGTTTTCTTAATTTCAGTGTGATTGTTTGAACCTGACAGTGTTTTTTTTTTTTTTTTTCCCAATCAGTATCATTTGAAGCCATTTGAACCTTTATATAGTGGTCAAAAAGATATATACTGATCTTATTGGAATAAACAGAAATGAGAAAAAAAAAAAAAAGTTTTTTTTGTTCATTTTTGGGGTTTACCACGGTGTCTGATGGGTTAAAAAAATTGCAAGTCAGATTAAAATGAGGATGATTTCTCTTATCTCTTCCTAGACATGTTTTCTAACAGTTTATATGGCTGAAATGCATAAAAATGTTTGATTGCTAAGGACTAATAATCTTGGAAGAAGGGTAATCTTTGTGCTCATTTTTCTCTAAAACATCTTTTGAAATTTTTAGTTGAATGCTGACACAAGAAAATGGCATAGCTCTGTCAGTTTTCAAAGTATTGACAAACTTTTTGCTGCATTTTGCAGCTTTGCGCCTCCTCTATCTGACTGCGTAAAAATCTCATTTTTGGACCCTAAAGCCTACTTTTGGTGGAGTGGCTCACATATATAAAATATACATACAAATTATATTATATACTAGTATATCAGATGCACACCTCACAACACTGTAACAAAAAGTGGGGGGTGATCCTTCTTCAGGGAATTCTATGGTCGCATGGTGGTCTCGGTCCCAATTAACCGCGGAAAGTGAGGGATCCTTGTGTGTGTGTATGTATGTGTATATATACATACATACATACAGTCGGCCCCCTACCTAAGAAATTAATCCGTTCGCACACGCAGGTTTGTGTCTCACTCAGTCTTTAGGGGTTAAATCATGACCATCACAAATCATCGTTAATGACAATATTCCTCCTAGCCAATGGGAGGCCAGCGAGGCGGGATGTTGAGAGATAGCTAATGGGAGGTCAGCGGGGTGGGATGTTGGGAGCTAGCCAATGGGTGGGAGCTGCGTCATCCCTCCTAGCCAATGGGAGGCCAGCGAGGCGAGATGTTGGGAGATAGCTAATGGGAGGCCAGCAGGGTGTGATGTTGGGAGCTAGCCAATGGGAGGGAGCTGTGTCATCTCTCCTAGCCAATGGGAGGCCAGCGGGGTGGGATGTTGGGAGCTAGCCAATGGGAGGGAGCTGTGTCATCTCTCCTAGCCAATGGGAGGCCAGCAGGGCAGGATGTTGGGAAATAGTCAATGGTTGATATATATATATATATATATATATATATATATATATATATATATATATATATATATATATACACACACACACACACACACACACACTAGTACTTCTCAAAAAATTAGCATATTGTGATAAAGTTCATTATTTTCTGTAATGTACTGATAAAATTGAAACTTTCATATATTTTAGATTCATTGCACACCAACTGAAATATTTCAGGTCTTTTATTGTTTTAATACTGATAATTTTTGCATACAGCTCATGAAAACCCAAAATTCCTATCTCAAAAAATTAGCATATTTCATCTGACCAATAAAAAAAAAAGTGTTTTTAATACAAAAAAGTCAAGCTTCAAATAATTATGTTCAGTTATGCACTCAATACTTGGTCGGGAATCCTTTTGCAGAAATGACTGCTTCAATGCGGCATGGCATGGAGGCAATCAGACTGTGGCATTGCTGGGGTGTTATGGAGGCCCAGGATGCTTCGATAGCGGCCTTAAGCTCATCCACAGTGTTGGGTCTGGTGTCTCTCAACTTTCTCTTCACAATATCCCACAGATTCTCTATGGGGTTCAGGTCAGGAGAGTTGGCAGGCCAATTGAGCACAGTAATAGCATGGTCAGTAAACCATTTAGCAGTGGTTTTGGCACTGTGATCAGGTGCCAGGTCGTGCTGAAAAATGAAATCTTCATCTCCATAAAGCTTTTCAGCAGATGGAAGCATGAAGTGCTCCAAAATCTCCTGATAGCTAGCTGCATTGACCCTGCCCTTGATAAAACACAATGGACCAACACCAGCAGCTGACATGGCACCCCAGACCATCACTGACTGTGGGTACTTGACACTGGACTTCAGGCATTTTGGCATTTCCTTCTCCCCAGTCTTCCTCCAGACTCTGGCACCTTGATTTCTGAATGACATGCAAAATTTGCTTTCACCCAAAAAAAGTACTTTTGGACCACTGAGCAACAGTCCAGTCCTGCTTCTCTGTAGCCCAGATCAGGTGCTTCTGCTGCTGTTTCTGGTTCAAAAGTGGCTTGACCTGGGGAATGCGGCACCTAGCCTAGTCCACTGCTTCCACAGATCCCCCAAGGTCTGGGATCGGCCCTTCTCCACAATCTTCCTCAGGGTCCGGTCACCTCTTCTGGTTGTGCAGCGTTTTCTGCCACACTTTTTCCTTCCCACAGACGTCCCACTGAGGTGCCTTGATACAGCACTCTGGGAACAGCCTATTCGCTCAGAGATTTCTTTCTGTGTCTTACCCTCTTGCTTGAGGGTGTCAATGATGGCCTTCTGGACAGCAGTCATGCCGGCAGTCTTACCCATGATTGCGGTTTTGAGTAATGAACCAGGCTGGGAGTTTTTAAAAGCCTCAGGAATCTTCTGCAGGTGTTTAGAGTTAATTGGTTGATTCAGATGATTAGGTTAATAGCTCGGTTAGACTACCTTTTCATGATATGCTAATTTTTTGAGATAGGAATTTTGGGTTTTCATGAGCTGTATGCCAAAATCATCAGTATTAAATCAATAAAACACCTAAAATATTTCAGTTGGTGTGCAATGAATCTAAAATATATGAAAGTTTAATTTTTATCAGTACATTCCAGAAAATAATGAACTTTATCACAATATGCTACTTTTTTGAGAAGGACTAAAATATATATATATATATATATATATATATATATATATATATATATATATATATATATATTGTCTTCCTTTCTGCTTTTTCCCTTTTACTCGGGAGTCACCACAGCTCACAGAATCATCTGATTCGCATGTTTGATTTGGCAGAGGTTTTTACGTCAGATGCCCTTCCTGTCATAACCCTTTTTTTTGCAAGGGACAGAAACATGCTAACGACTTTGCAGCTACTCTTTACGAAAGTCAGCAATGGTTCTTTTACATGCCTCTCACCATAGACAGTGAGAGACATGGCCCGCCTTTGATAACCCAGTTAGCTGCACTGGGGGGGACAGTGACAACCTTGTGGAGAGTGGGACTCGAACCCCCAACCTTTGGATCAGTGATCCAGCGCCCTATACCACTCGACCACCATTGCCCCCATATATATATATATAATTTTTTAATTTTATATATATATATATATATATATATATATATATATATATACAAAACAAAAATAAAAGGACAGGACAAAGACTTTCTATTGAAACTCCATTTATCACTACAGATCTGTTTCGAGGGGTGGTGAAACCATCCTCTCTCTTCAGGTGATTATAGAAGATTTTAAATGATATTTTATAGATATTCTTCTATAATCACCTGAAGAGAGAGGATGGTTTCACCACCCCTCGAAACAGATCTGTAGTGATAAATGGAGTTTCAATAGAAAGTCTTTGTCCTGTCCTTTTATTTTTGTTTTGTTTATTTGCTCTACCAAAAAGTATTGAGCACTCTCCTACGGAACGATCTACTCAGAAAATCCTATATATATATATATATACACACACAATAAAAATAAAAGGACAGGACAAAGACTTTCTATTGAAACTCCATTTTTCACTACAGATCTGTTTCGAGGGGTGGTGAAACCATCCTCTCTCTTCAGGTGATTATAGAAGATTCTCAGTGTTTCTCAATTATTTTCTGTCGCACCCCCCCCTAGGAAGAGGAAAACATTTCAGGCGCGCCCCCAATATAAATAATGTTCTTTTCCTTTCGACTGTTCCCTTCAGGGGTCGCCACAGCGAATCATCTGCCTCCATGTCACCCTATCCTTTGCATCTTTTTCTCTTAGACCAACTACCTTCATGTCCTCCTTCACCACATCCATAAATCTTCTCTTTTGTCTTCCTCTGGGCGTTCTGCCTGGTAGTTCCAACCTCAGCATCCTACTACCAATGTACTCACTATCCCTCCTCTGCACATGTCCAAACCATCTCAATCTAGCCTCTCTGACTTTGTCTCCAAAACGTCTGACATGTGCTATCCCTCTAATGTACTCATTCCTAATCCTACCCATCCTCGTTACTCCCAAAGAGAACCTCAACATTTTCATCTCTGCTACCTCCAGCTCTGCCTCCTGTCTTTTCCCCAGGGCCACTGTTTCTAAACCATACAACATCGCTGGCCTCATCACTGTCTTGTACACTTTTCCTTTCATTCTTTCCAATACACTCCAGTCACACATCATGCTGGACACTTTTCTCCAACCGTTCAACCTGCCTGCACACACTTCACCTCCTTTTCCACACTCTCCATTGCTCTGGATTGTTGAGCCTAAGTACTTAAAATCCTCCACCTTCTTTATCTCTGCTCCCTGTAACCTCACCGTTTCTCTTGGTTCCTTCTAGTTCACACACATGTATTCTGTCTTATTGAGGCTAACCTTCATTCCTCTGCTTTCCAGGGCATACCTCCACCTCTCTAGATTGTCCTCCACTTGTTCTCTGCTCTCACTACAGATCACAATGTCATCTGCAAACATCATAGTCCATGAGGAATCTTGTCTAACCTCATCTGTCAGCCTGTCCATCACCATAGCAAACAAGAAGAGGCTCAGAGCTGACCCTTGATGCAGTCCCACCTCCACCTTTAACTGGTTTGTCACGCCGACAGAGGCACACCTCACCACTGTCTTACATGTCCTGCACCACTCCAACATACTTCTCTGCCACTCCAGACTTCCTCATAAAATACCACAGTTCTTCTCTCGGCACCCTGTCATATGCTTTCTCCAGATCCACAAAGGCACAATGCAGCTCCTTCTGACCTTCTCTGTACTTCTCTATTAGCATCCTCAAAGCAAACACTGCATCTGTGGTGCTCTTTCTTGGCATGAAACCAAATTGTTGTTCACAAATGCTGACCTCTGCCCTTAGTCTAGCTTCCACTATTCTTTCCCATAACTTCATTGTATGGCTCATCAACTTTATCCCTCTGTAGTTGCCACAACTCTGCACACCTTCCTTGTTCTTAAAAATGGTCACCAGCACACTTGGCCTCCATTACTCTGGCATCCTCTCACTCTCTAAGACCTTGTTGAATGTTCTTGCCAGAAAATCTACTGCTACCTCTCCCAGACACTTCCATACCACCACCGGTATGTCATCAGGACCAACTGCCTTTCCATTCTTCATCCTCTTCAATGCCTTCCTCACTTCACCCCTACTAATCTTTGCTACTTCCTGGTCCTCAACGGTCACCTCTTCTCTTTTTTTTCCTTTCTCATTTTCCTCATTCATCAGCTCTTCAATGTACTCTTTTCAATATTTCTCAATATAAATAGTGTTATTTGTCTAAAAATTATCATAAGTAATCCTCTGCATACACTGTATCCTTATTAGCATAGTAAATCATTATCATCATTATGGAATACAAAAAAATGAAGAAATATAGATCAACTTCCAACAAAGAATAACTCCATTAACAATTTTTTAGTCTTTAAACAAAAAGATTGAAAGTGCATCGATTTGCCTGAAAGAAAAAAGTATCCTTATTTAAACTATCAACATTCTTCCGAAAAACAGTTAGAACCATTTGATACTGAAAAATAAAACTAAAATAAAATCAATAAATAATAAATTCAAATTGATCAGCAATATTAACTCAGGAACACAATACTGTATGTAAAAGACTTAAACCTACAAAACAAACATGAATAAAACAATTTGTATTATCAAAATCATTAATGGCTATAATGAGCACGTTTGCCGTGCACAGCTTTTCGAAGCAGGGTTTAAAGCACAATACTGAACTCTCAGCTCCTGCTCAATGTTCAACTAGGACCTGGACTTATTTCCACAGCAGTGACGTCATCCAGCATGACGGAGACCGTGTCTGCTGCAGGTAGGATCAGTTCCTCTGCTGTGCTGTGGAGTTTTTTTGCTCTGAGCAGTTTGGTGCTCCACCTTATCTGATGCTAACAGAGCTCGGTTTGCTGGAATATCATTCAGAAAGCAGGATGGTTGTTGGCAATACTCGGCACATTTTCGCTGAAAAAACTCACGTGGTTCATCACGTGGTCGGGGAGTGATGTCTTTAAGTGACACCTGAATTTATTTGGGCTCATGCTGTCTGCTGTCAATATTTTCAGACACAATAAACACGGCGGTCTTTCCTCGTTTCTCACCGCAGCACAAGCCGAGTGCTACATCCGCTTCATCATACCTCCTCAACTTAGCTTTCTGGAGACTTTCATTTCTCTCACTGTCTCCGTCTCTCTTTCCATCCCTGTTAAAAATTTCCATGGTGGGTTTATTAACTTCACTTCTTATTTTACCTCTGGGCGTACTCTGACAGTGAGGAAGCCACCGCCACCTGCTGTAGTGGATGTAGAATTACACTTTATCCTAATATGGCAAAAAAAAAAGCATGTCCCCCCCAGGGGGGACGCGCCCCACTATTTGAGAACCACTGATAGATGTATATACAATCGGCCCTCTACTTACGAAATTAATCCGTTCCAGAGCCTTTTTCAGAACCTGGAATTTTCGTAAGTAGAGGTG
The DNA here is from genome assembly GCA_024760905.1 of Plotosus lineatus. Classification (NCBI taxonomy): domain Eukaryota; kingdom Metazoa; phylum Chordata; class Actinopteri; order Siluriformes; family Plotosidae; genus Plotosus; species Plotosus lineatus. The sequence continues at coordinate 11,455,250 of CM045746.1, forward strand.
CATTTTACATGTAAAAGGCGTGATTCGTTCCAAGGCTCCCAAGACTACACCATATACCCTTTACAAATTATAAAGGTACACTAATTTTGTATGAAATATATATGAAAATGTGTTAAAAGTAAAAGAAATTTATTTATTAAAGCATTTAACATTTTATTAACATATTAAACCATTTTAACATTTATTAAATTATTAAACAATTCTATTAACGCACATACACACACAAAACACTGTCCCTCTGTGTCCCTCTGTGTCCCTCTGTGTCCCTCTGTGTCCCTCTGTGTCACACACACAAAACTCTCTCTCTGGTGTGTTTTGTGGAGTGGCGTGTTTTGCCGAATGCGGACTCCGCCCACACGCAGCGCGCAGCTGACGGAGCTTTTTAGACGGGGTGTTGTATTTAAAGTGGAATTACAGGACCTGTTTGAAAGATCAGAGGTCCAGATTCAATATTAACTTGCTTCCTTGCAAGATCGGAGGTCTTGTCCCACGGAGCACTATGCTTTTCACTGTATCTCTGCTTTTAAGGTCTCCTTCTGCTTCAATATTGTCCCAATTGTAGAGGGGTTTCGGCCATACTCCTTTGCAATTTCGCTCACCCGCATCCCACTTTCGTTTTTTTTTTTTTTATTATTATTATCTCCTGCTTCACTTCGATTGATAACTTCTTCTTTTCTGTGTCACCAGGAATCTATGATGGGGTCCATGATGGACAACAAAATATAAAACGCTGCAATAATCAATCTCAAAAATACTCACGAGCCAACAGTTCTGTTCAACTCTCCTTTACGCGTGTGACAAACAGGAAGTATGGGTACAGGAACTATGGGTACAGTTCAGCTCCCTCCTGGCCAGTGGGAGGCCAGCGGAGTGGGATGTTGGGAGACAGCCAATGAGAGAGCAACTCGCGCATTGTTTGAATGGCGCGTTTGAATGGCGCATTTGGCGCTTTTTGTTAAAAGAGGTTGTTTTCGTAAAAAAAGGACGAAATTTTAGGAAAATGTTTTTCGGAACCTGGATTTTTCGTATTCAGAGGTTTTCGTAACTAGAGGGCCAACTGTGTGTGTGTGTGTGTGTGTGTGTGTATATATATTATATATGTATAGTATACACACACACACACACACACACACACACACACACACATACACACATACACACATACACATAAATACACATGCACATACAAATAATATACACAATACAGACACAATTCCTGCAATACTCTATAATGCACAACCACCACATGTACATTACACAAAGTACTAAACTCACGTTATTATGCATTAACACGGATATCCAGTCGATCCTGCACCAGCTTCTTCTTTTGTATCTTGACAAAAAAAAAAATGCGTAACAGGCGCACCAAGAACTACAGAGCTGCCGTGTCCATTACTATTGAAGCACTTGCATATTACACCAAGCATTCATATTTCAATCCGGCAGTACTTACGCCTTTATAAATATTTATGGAAAAATGAACAATTTAAAATGATTTAACAAAAGACACAACACAGAAAATTCACCAATAACAATGAAATAATAAAATAGCATTAGATCGCATCTCTCTCTCTCCCTCACACACTCACACAATTGATGTTCATTTGATATTGATGGGCGCCAGCCTCCCCGTGACACTAATTAGGATTAAGCCATTCAGAAAATGAATGTGGGAACAAATATTTTATATTCTCTCTCAACTTTGCTCTATTCCATTCTCTGACTCTCTCACTCTCTCTCGAATTTTGTATAGTTTACGTTTGATATACTGACATTTGAACAATGCCCGACTACAAAAAGTAAACATTTGTAAATGGGTTCATGGCCCATGGATAGTCTCCAGTTATTATAGCCAAGACAGCCAGGATTGTACCCACACAGCTCTCCAAAGGTGATCCAACCAGGGACAGGTCATTAGCAAATATTATCAACAATAACAAGAACTCCATTCCAATCGGTAAATGAGGGCTGAAGATGATAAAGGGCGATCTATCTTTTCCACTGTCCCTATGCAACAGCCTGACGATGGACTCTGACCATGGTGGTGTCTTCTGTGACCAAACCATGGAAACAAATGAGCTACCAGAGGACTTTTTATTTTTTTACAGGGAGAAGAAGAAAAAAAAAAATGATGGCACTGAGAGTAAACATTAGAGATGAACAAATTAAATTTTCTTTACACTGTAGCAAATAATAAACCGAGGTTTAGCGAAAACAGCAATTAGCAGGTTCTGCCACTTTTTTAAACTGGTGAACTGTTCACGACCTTTCAGTGATATTCTACTGAGTGGTTGATGGTGAAACTCCCACAACCAGTCAGTGGGATGTTGGCAAATGTGGCAACTTTAAGAACAATTGTTCTCTGACTGCTTGCCAAATGCTCAGAGTGGCATTCATATAGCACCACGGTCACATGACCACAAATGTTCACTCTCTATATGCAGAGTTTGCAAACACTTATTCTTCAACAAGCTGCTATGTTCCTGAGGGAGGCAAACGATTGGAGAATCAATCTACAACAAACTACAACAGTTGGTGACTGTAGTGTCTATCTGATAAGATTGTTTGGTTAAAACAACTTCTTTTCCTTTCGGCTGTTCCCTTCAGGGGTCGCCACAGAAAATGATCTGCCTCCATCTCTCCCTATCCTCTGCATCTTCTACTCTGACTCCAACAACCTTCATGTCCTCCTTCACCACATCCATAAATCTTCTCTTTGGTCTTCCTCTGGGCCTTTTGCCTGGTAGTTCCAACCTCAGCATCCTACTACCAATATACTCACTATCCCTCCTCTGTACATGTCCAAACCATCTCAATCTAGCCTCTCTGACTTTGTCTCCAAAACCTCTTACATGTGCTGTCCCTCTGATGTACTCATTTCTGACCCTATCCATCCTCGTTACTCCCAAAGAGAACCTCAACATTTTCATCTCTGCTACCTCCAACTCTGACTCCTGTCTTTTCCCCAGCGCCACTGTTTCTAAACCATACAACATCGCTGGCCTCATCACCGTCTTGTACACTTTTCCCTTCATTCTTGCCGATACTCTCCTATCACACATCACACTGGACACTTTTCTCCATCCATTCCAACCTGCCTGCACGCGCTTCTTCACCTCTTTTCCACACTCTCCATTGCTCTGGATTGTTGAGCCTAAGTACTTAAAATCCTCCACTTTCTTTATCTCTGCCCCCTGTAACCTCACCGTTCCTTTGGGTCCTTGTCGTTCACACACATGTATTCTGTCTTACTGAGACTAGCCTTCATTCCCCTCCTTTCCAGAGCATACCTCCACCTCTCTAGATTTTCCTCCACTTGTTCTCTGCTCTCACTACAGATCACGATGTCATCTGCAAACATCATAGTCCATGGAGATTCTTGTCTAACCTCATCTGTCAGCCTGTCCATCACCATAGCAAACAAGAAGGGGTTGAGAGCTGACCCTTGATGCAGTCCCACCTCCACCTTGAACTCTTCTGTCATACCGACAGCACACCTCACCACTGTCTTACATCTCTCATACATGTCCTGCACCACTCTAACAAACTTCTCTGCCACTCCAGACTTCCTCATACAATACCACAGTTCTTCTCTCGGCATCCTGATGCAGCTCCTTCTGACCTTCTCTGTACTTCTCTACTAACGTCCTCAAAGCAAACACTGCATCTGTGGTGCTCTTTCTTGGCATGAAAGTCTTCAAAGTACTCTTTCCATCATCCTGAACACCACTATCCTATGCTGTTTGGCAACACTCTCGCCCACTACTACTTTGCAGTCACTGACTTCCTTCAAATTACATCGCCTACACAAGATGTAGTCTACCTGTGTGCTCTTACCTCCACTTTCATAAGTCACCCTATGCTCCTGTTTCTTCTTGAAGAAAGTATTCACCACAGCCATTTCCATCCTTTTTGCAAAATCGATCAACATCTGTCCCTCTGTGTTCCTGTCCTGGATACCAAACCTGCCCATCACTTCCTCGTCCCCTCTGTTGCCTGCACCAACATGTCCATTGAAGTCTGCCCCAATGACCACTCTTTCACCTCTGGGGGTACTCTGCATCACTTCATCTAAGTCACTCCAGAATCTCTCCTTCTCTTCTAGCTCACATGCTGCCTGTGGGGCGTAAGCACTAACAACATTGACCATCACGCCTTCAATTTCTAACTTGAGACTCATCACTCTGTCTGACACTCTTTTGTTTGGTTAAAACAACATGTTCGCTAAAAATGCTCAAAATGTTCTGAGGTCCTCGGTGAGGGAAACTAAGATCAGCAAATGGATGGTGATGCCAAGATTATATTGAGACTATATGTAGAATTTTTACAGAATGAATGGTGACTATCCATCCGCCAGTCTTCTATGGGTCGCAAGCATCGTAAGATGCACTTTAAACTATTGATGACCATGTCCGGAAGCACAACCACCTGGTACAAAATTACTCCATTCCTCATCATCATATGCTATTGTAATTTACATTTTACAGGGATCCCTCATTTTCCACGGTTAATGGGGACCGAGAACCCCCGCAACCGCCGATTTCCGTAAAGTTGGATCGACCCCCGCTGACTGACGTACAGTATACATACATGTAAGTGTATATAATATCAATAAATACATATTAAATGCTATAAATGCTTATAATAACAATTAAACATTCAAAAATAATGTATAAGATGTAAATAAAATATACACACATGCAGACGCACGCACACACAGATGCGTACCTCATAAAAATGTAAGTCGTTTCGTTAGGGGCTTTTGGGTTGTATTTTTGTTTTTGTTTGGGGTTTTTGCATGATTGGCCTTGTTTTTTTGCATTTTCCTTACATTTTTCACTATTTTTCCTTATTTATGTATTTTTCGATTAATATTTTTGAAAAATCTGCAATGCACTGAAGCCACAAAAACTGAAGCATGACGTGGTGAGGGATCATTGTACTCCCATCCCTCCTTGTTCTCAACAATTTCACGCCATGGGATATATTCCACATGTTACACGTTCAACAGGTTGCTTCATCTGAATTTCCTGAAGCTCAAAGGAAAAAAGAAGAAATAAATTCAAAAATTGGAACAACCATTTAGCTGGATGTGCATGCCTTTGCACTGTGGGAGGAAACTGGAATACAGTAGGCCCTCGACATTCGCGGGGGTTCAGTTCCGAGCCCTCCCGCGAATCGAGATAATCCGCGAGTTCTGTACCCGGAAGTAAAACCCATGTAACACGTTACATGCGTGAATGAGCAGCCGGAAGTAAAATACTATGTATCTATTACATGCGTTAAAATATGCTTCTTAAACACATTCTATAGACAGTCTTACTCATTAATACAGTATTAATGTAGTAAAATATAGTCATGTAAAATATAGTATTGATTAAGAAAAGCTTTTCAATTTTTACTCTTATTTTTATGATAAAATATAAACATTATACAGCATATACTGTTGTAAAGCACTCGTTTTAAAGTCTTTCAATTATTATTCCAGTACAGTGTCTAAGTTAATGTGTGTGCGTGAGATTTTGTTCTGTAGCATGTTTAACTAACGATACCAAACAGATAAACTTTATTACGCTTCGTGTACTTTTACATTGAACTTGGAGTGACGTCTTCAAGATGGCGATGCCTAGACGGCAACGTCGCGGAGTTCTGGAAGTCAAATTGTTCCTTTGTTCGTTTTAATTTGTTTGTTCATGTTTTGCACTATGCTCGTCTATGATCGGTCGACCCTACTACAGCTATGGGCAGCTTCAGCTTCGGGCAACTAAGCACGCAACAACTTATATCGTGAGCTTACTGTATATGCTACGGCAGCAAAATGCTAGCGGTTAGCTAGCGGTTACCAGCTAAGCCCAGGCGGAGTTCTCAGAGGCTTGGTTAGCACTTCCAGCTGTACTACTTGAAAATGTTCAGTCCCTGCGCAACAAGATGGATGAGCTTCATACTCAGATTGCAGCGCAGAGGGATTTACAGGACTGTGTTTCTGTGAAACATGGCTCGAGGAGAGTACACCCAATGAGGTGATTGCTCCAGCCGGCTACACGGCCTTCATCCCCTACAATCCCAAGCGCCAGAGTCGTCGTTCGGCCCCTTCCCGCCTGGGCTTCTTGTAGCATATTAGCTCTGCTAGCCGCATCCCGGCGAACAAGTCCAGTTGAGCGTGCTTAGTTATACACACCGAAGATACTCCAATCTTACAGCTGTAGTAGAGTCGACCGGTCGTAGACGAGCATAGAGCAAAACATGAACAAACAAAACAACAAATAAAACAAATTAAAACGAACAAAAGAAACAATTTGACTCTGAGAACTTCTATCGTGAGCTGCTATGCTATGGGAGCTCCATGCGAACCGCCCAGGCGGAGTTCTCAGAGGCTTGGTTAGCACTTCCGGCCATACTGCTTGAAAATGGTCAGTCCCTGCGAAACAAGATAGACGGGCTTCATGCTCAGATTGCAGGGCCCCTTCCCGCCTGGGCTTATTGCTAGCTGGGATGTGGCTCGCATTGAGCTGTGTACCATAGCACGATAGCTCTGCTAATAGCACATTAGCTCTGCTTAGTTATATACGCCCAAAGATACTCCAATCTTACAGCTGTAGTAGAGTCGACCGTTCGTAGACGAGCATAGTGCAAAATATGAACAAACAAAACAAATAAAACAAATTAAAACGAACAAAGAAACAATTTGACTCTGAGAACTCCATGACGTCGCTCTCTGGGCAGCGCCATCTTGGAGACGTCACTCCAAGACATCACTCCAATTTCAATGTAAAAGGACATGAATACTGTAATAAAGTTTATCCTTTTGGTATCGTTTGTTAAACATGCTACAGAACATAAAATCCCACGCATAAACATGAACTTAGGTACTGTACTGGAATAATAATTGAAAAAGATTTTAATACAACAGTTCAGAGAAAACCATCATTTCTCAGGAGAAAGTCTTATTTCTTCAGAAGAGACATCCAGCGTTTTCTATCGCTTAGCCAGAGAAGACACATAACGTTTGAGTGATATCATAGAGCTTAACTTGTAATTAAAACACACACAAAAAAAGAGGCTCATTGACAACTTGTGCGCGTATGAGGAAAAAGGGGCGCGACATCAGCTCAACCAATCAGGAGAAAGGAGAACAGCCATTGGCTGAATTTGAATCACGTTGCTCGGCAGTCAGCGAATACTCAAACCATGGGTGCAAAACCATGAATAGTCAAGGGCATACTGTACCCTGAGAAAGCACATGGAGGCTAAGGGAGAGCATACAAATTTCAGACAGAACTGGAAGAACCGGGTATAATAAATATCTAGAAATATTTCAGATCCCAAACCTCCAAACCCTAAATATAGCCTAAACCTCGTAAGGTCATCAGCCTCCTGATGAAACCTGCTACTATATTATTACAGATTAAATCTCTATATTTTATCAAAATGAGATTATGCATGAATACATATTAGAATAACCCTCTGAAACTCCATGGAAAAGCTGTTGTTTCCATCTAGTTGTGTTGAGGTAAAGTCTCTCACACACACATTATATATACAGTATACAGGGATCCCTCACTTTCCACGGTTAATTGGGACCAATATCCCCACACGACCACCGAATTCTGAAAAGTAGGACATGTGTCGTTATGTGTCGTCTTCTCATGCAATACCATCTGTATGTGTGTATTTATATTTTATTTACATCTTGTTATTTTTTGAATGTTTAATTGTTATTATAAGCATTTATAGCAGTCAACATGTATTTATTGATATTATATACACGTACGTATGTGTCAATGAGAGGGGGGGGTGATCCTATTTCGCAGTATATATTATATATATATATATATATATATATATATATATATATATATATATATATACACGTGCCACTCAAACATTAAAACGTGCCATTGAAACGCACCATTCAAACATTCAAACAATGCACGAGCTGTTCTCCCATCAATGACGTTCAAACATCCCGCCCCGCTGGCCTCCCATTGGCTAGGAGGGATGACGCAGCTCCCTCCCATTGCCTGTCTCCCAACATCCTGCCCTGCTGGCCTCCCATTCACTAGGAGGGATGACGCAGCTCCCTCTTATTGGCTATCTCCCAACATCCCGCCCCGCTGGCCTCCCATTGGCTAGGAGGGATGATGCAACTCCCTCCCATTGGCTATTATGGAGCTGCAGCTACTATGATGCTTTTCGTGTAATGGACAGAGTTACTGTTGTTTCATGCTTTATTTCTTGACTCAGGCTTTTAACCTTCCATAAACATTTGTAAGACTAATAAACATTTGTAAGACTCTGCTAAGAAGACATGGTCAACACACACACACACACACACACACACACACACACACACACACACACACGTGCGTGTGATTTCCGGTGCGAGAAGAAACGGGCTCGAGTGATATCACAAAGGAATATGGCCAAACCCGTATACCATCGGTACGATATTGAAGCAGAAGGAGGCCTTAAAATGTATGCTTTTATAATTTTTACTTACGTGGTGCAATGCTTGGGGGGGGGTCGTGTGACCCCACAGAACATGCTTTTTTTGCCGTATTCGAATAAAATGTAAATGTACATGCACTCCAGCAGGTGGCAGTGACTTCCTTACTGTCGGAATGTGCCCAGAGGTAAAATAAGTAGTGAAGTTAATAAACCCACCATGGAAAATTTTTTTAACAGGGACGGAAAGAGAGAGACGGAGACAGTGAGAGAAACGAAAGTCTCCAGAAAGCTAAGTCGATGGGGTATGATGAATGTATCACTCGGCTTGTGCTGCGGTGAGAAACGAGGAAAGACCGCGGTGATTACTGTTTTCCTCTTCCTGGGGGGCGGGCGCCACAGAAAATAATTGAGAAGCACTGACACACAGACACACACACACACACCGTATACGATATGATGAGCACCCAGGGCGCTTAAAAATTGGAGTGGGTGGGCGCTTATTAAAATGAATAGCAGTGGAGTGAAATGGTAAGTGCTTATTACCATCGAGGTGGAAAACATAAATAATAACAGAACAATAAAAGAGTTTTACTGGTATTTGTGTTATTCATTTTGTAAATTACTTTCATGAAAGTTGAAAATAAACAGAAAACAGCATAATTTATAATAAATAAATAAATAAATAAATAAAAAAGACCCTTTAATTTTCCCTCCTGGTGCCGTTCCTTTAAATACCCCCCAATGTAAAATTGAGCCAATCAACATGAACGTCAACTTTAGCACATGGCACATTGAAAAGCAGAAACGTCTTTAAATGTATGAATTTAGTGAGCAGGAGAATCGGGTGAAAAATACTCATCATCGCAATCTGATAAGTCCATATCTGGCTCATTGCTCCATTCATTCAGAGCATCCCATAGTTTTGTTGTAGCAGTTTCTAATGGTTCATCTTCTTGGACATTTATCAAGAAAACACAGCAAAATATTTTCCTGGTTTTTTAAAGCACGGCGGAACGATCAAATGTGTTGTTACTGATGAACATTATAGACATTCCCCAGTGGCCCAGTGAAATACCGTGTAAACTCACTTTTACCGTTACAGAGATTGATCGAGTTAAATTGGTAAGTTTGATCTACCATTTTTCTCCCAGTACACATGGGCAGTTATTTGACGCAAGATCAAACTGGGGGGGGGGGGGTGTATTGGAGCAGGGCACTTATTACATCGGGTACGGTATATATACACACACACACACACACACACACACACACACACACACACACACACACACACAGGATTCCAAAAAAAGTTAGGACACTATACTGATTGTGAATAAAAACTGAATGCAATGATGTGGAAGTGCCAAATCTTAATATTTTATTCCGAATAGAATGTTGATGACAGGGTTCAAAATTTAAACTGAGAAAATGTATCATTTTAAGTGAAAAATATTTTAATTTTAAATTTCATGGTGTCAACAAATTTCAAAAAAAAAGTTGGAACAAGGCCATTTTCACCACTGAGGCATCTCCTCTTCTTACAACAGTCTGCAAACGTCTGGGGACTGAAGAGACAAGTTTCTCAAGTTTAGAAATAGGAATGCTGTCCCATTCTTGTCTAATACAGGCCTCAAACTGTTCAACTGTATTGGGCCTTCTTTGTTGCACCTTCCTCTTTAAGTGCTCTATGGGTGAAAAATCTGGACTGCAGGCTGGCCATTTCAATACCTGGATCCTTTTCCTACACAGTGATGTAATTCATGCTGAACTTTGAATTGTGATTCGTCTGACCACAGAACAGTTTTCCACTTTGTCACATTCCATTTTAAATGACGCCTGGCAGAGAGAAAATGCCCGAGTTCTGGGTCCTGCTTAGAAATGGCTTCTTCTATGTACTGTAGAGCTTCAGCTGGCAATGGCGGATGGTGCAGTGGATTGTGTTCACCGAGAATGGTTTCTGGAAGTATTGTTGAGCCCATTCTGTGATTTCCCTTATAGTAGAATTCTTGTTTGTGGTGCAGTGCCGTTGAAAGGTCCAAAGATCACGGGCATCGAGTATGGTTTTTCGGTCTTGACTCTTACGCACAGAGATCGTTCCAGATTCTCTCAATCTTTGGATGATGTTATGCACTGTAGATGATGATAACTTCAAACTCTTTGCAATTTTTCGCTGGGAAACATCTTTCTGATATTGCTCCACTATCTTTCTGCGCAACATTGAGGGAATTGGTGATCCTCTGCCCATCTTCTCTTCTGAGAGACACTGCCACTCTGAGAAGCGCTTTTTATACTCAGTCATGTTGCAAATAGACCTCATTAGTGGTAATTCATCTTCCAGGTGTTCGTTATAAGTGCAATTGACTTTTCCAGCCTGTTATTGCAACCTGTCCCAACTTTTTGAGATTTGTGACACCAAGAAATATAAAAGCAACATATTTTTTGCTTAAAATGATACATTTCTCGGTTTAAACTTTTGACTTCGTGCTTCAATTCATGCGGCTTCAGTGCATCGCAGTTTTTGTTTTTTTTGTTTTGTTTTTTTTTTATATTCATCGAATTAAAAAACAAGGAAATTCAGGAAGAATGGGGGAAAAGTTAAGGAAAATGTGGCGAAACAAGGCCAATTAAGCAAAAAAAACCCAAACAAACAAAAAACAACAACAAAACCTCCCATCAAAACTACTTACATTTTCATGTGAGGTGCACATCTGACTGTGTGCACGCACATCTGTGTGCATGCGCACGCGTCTGTACATGTTTGTATTTATATTTTATTTACACCTTATGCATTATTTTTGAATGTTTATTATTATAAGCATTTATAGCGTTGAATATGTATTTATTGACATTATATATACTTATACATGTACGTATACTTCAGTCAGGCGGGGTTGATCCTACTTCGCGGAATTCGACAGTCGCGGGGGGGATCTCGGTCCCAATTAACCGAGGAAAGTGAGGGGTCCCTGTAAATCCACACATACATACATACACATTTTATATATAAAGAAACAAAAAATATCACTGTTCGATCATTAATTTTATTTTCATTTCATGTTTATTTTTACTTTTCAGGAATGACAGATATATCAGGTTCCATCACAAGGCGGCATGGTGGCATAGTGGTTAGCACATCCAAGGTCCTGGCTTTGATTCCCAGTCTGAGTGTTTCTGTTTGCAGTTTGCATGTTCTCCAAGTGTTTGCATGGGTTTCCTCCGGGTACTCTGGTTTCCTCCCAGAGTCCAAAAACATGCACAGTAGGTTAATCGACTGTTTCAAATCGCCCGTACATGTGAGATTACGTGTGAATGGCTGTGGGAGTATTGACAATGGACTAGCGAGCTGTCAAGGGTGTACCCTGGCCAGACTTGGATTAGATGGGTGCCAGCCTCCTGCAATTCTAATTAGGATTAAACAGTTCAGAAACTGGATGCATGAATAAGGTGTAATGCGTTCTTAGCTGGCACACTGATTAAACATAACTGTATTGTCAGTGCTGTCATCATTATCATGTTTGTTCTTCCTAAATAAGCACAAAAAAAAAAAAAGTTCAGGGAAGCATGACTGTGAAAAGGAGTGTGCTATCTGCTTCCTTTGTATGAACGAACTCACAGTCACCCATGATTGGCTGGTGATTGCGGTGAGTGAGCATACGCCATCCTTTCCGCTGTGGAAGCTCAGTCAATTAGCTTCCATGACATGACTGTCTGTCATGAACGGCTACGTCATCAACCCAGACTCAAACTTGCGATGGGAAGGAGAGCATACAATATATCCGCAATCTACCTTTTTCAAGATCAGCAAGCTACTTTTTTTTTTTTTTAAATAATGTTTCTTCGGTATCATTAATCAATTTCTGGGACATTATACTGTCGAACAAGAAAGTTATCATGACAGGCCAACCTCTGACCTTCTTCTTCTTTTACTTTCGGCTGCTCCCTTCAGGGGTCGCCACAGCAAATCATCCGCCTCCACCGCACCCTGTCCTCCGCATCTTCTTTTCTGACTTCAACGACCTTCATGTCTTCCTTCACTACATCCATAAATCTCTTCTTTGGTCTTCCTCGAGGCCTTCTGCCTGGTAGTTCCAACCTCAGCATCCTACTGCCAATATACTCACAATCCCTCCTCTGTACATGTCCAAACCATGTCAATCTAGCCTCTCTGACTTTGTCTCCAAAACATCTTACGTGGGCTGTCCCTCTGAGATACTCATTTCTGATCCTATCCATCCTCGTTACTCCCAGAGAGAACCTCAACATTTTCATCTCCGCTACCTCCCGCTCTGCCTCCTGCCTTTTCCTCAGCGCCACTGTTTCTAATCCATACAACATCGCTGGCCTCAACACCGTCTTGTACACTTTTCCCTTCATTCTTGCTGACACTCTCCTATCGCACATCACACCGGACACTTTTCTCCAACCATTCCAGCCTGCCTGCACACGCTTCTTCACCTCTTTTCCACACTCTCCATTGCTCTGGATTGTTGAGCCTAAGTACTTAAAATCCTCCACCTTCGTTATCTCTGCTCCCTGTAACATCACCGTTCCTCCTGGGTCCTTCTCATTCACACACATGTATTCTGAGCTCTGACCTCCAAAAATCTAAAATCCGTTCATCCTTGAGTCAATGGGGGGGTGGGGGGGGTTATGTCAAGTTTAAAGCAAATCTCTCAAAGCATTTTTGAAATATCATGATCACAATAATGGCCCAGACAGATAGACAAACCAAATATTGTTGCTGCAGATGCATTAAAAAATAATCTCAGATCCCCGTCTGAAACATTCGCATCAGAGCAGGTTAACGCTCAACTCATTCTCATTTCAAAAATCTTTCCAAAACGATTTGGTCTGGTGGGCTCACACAAGGTGTGTATTTTGTTTCTCCTCTAATCTTTTTCAACACTGAACCTAGGGAGTTCACAGATGGGATATGATTGTTTAAACAGTAATAAAGATGGAGTGATTAAAAAAATGATCATCCCACGTCGGCAGTCATCCAGGCTCAGGAGTGTCTAAACTACTTTCACGTTTCCACTCCACTCATCAGAGGTACATGTTCACCTTGATATCAGATTCTCTTTGAATTTGCCAAGTTTTTCTTGGATAATGCGTGGATCAGATTATAGATTCTTTATCATGTTCGCCGAATTTACTAACACACAAATCCTCAGGCAGCAAAGTAGGTACTCGGATTTCCTCCCACAGTCCAAAGATATGCATGCTTGGCTATTTGACTGTTTAAAACTGACCCTAGGGGGGCGTGTGTGTGTGTGTGTGTGTGTGTGTGTGTGTGTGTGTGTGTGAGTGAGAGAGAACGGTTGACTGTTTATTCACCATGTGATGAACTGGTGCATTGTTCAGGGGGTACCTTGCTTTTAACCACAGTCGACTGAGATAGACTCCAGCTTCCCTGTGACCCTAAATGTATTAACGAGTGTGATAAATGAGTGAATGTATTTATTAAAAAAAAATAATAAAAAATACAACAACATGAAAAGCATTTTGCCAAACCGCTTAATCCTACTAGGGTCACATCATCTCCGCCAAATCTGAGCAGAGCTGGGGAACATCCTAAATAACTCAGCAGTCCATCACAGGGCAAACACATAAACAAATACAACCATTCACACCTAGGGGCAACTTGGAACAGCTAATTATCTAAATGTGCACGGTTGGACTGTGGGAAGAAACTTGATGACATGGAGGAAACTTATTCAAATCATGTTTAGAACATGCAAAACTCCACATAGAAACATCCATGCCCAGCCTGGGACTTGAACCCAGGACTCTTGCTGTAGGGCACAAGTAATAATCACTACACTTAAAACTCACAAAAATAAATCCCTAATGCAGTGCTTCTGAATTATTTTCTGTGGCGCCCCCTCTAGGAAGAAAAAATAATAATAATTCACCCCCCAAGCGACTATAAGTAGTATTATTTGTCTCTAAAATTGTTATTAGTACAACATTGTATCTTTTAACATTAAAAACAAAAATGAAATATAGTACAACTTACAATGAACATAAACTTCATTAACATTGTTTTTTAATAAAAAAGATTTAAAGTGCACCAATGTGTTTGAAATAAAAAAAATTACATCCTAATTTAAACTCATTCAACTTATTTATATCTTAATATCTCCGTCTCTCTCCACCTTTCTCTTCATTCCTGTTAGAAATTTTTCCGGGTTGTTTCTTGAGGGGTTGTTTACTGCACTTCATATCATTTGCTCGTTCGAAAAAAACTGCTCCACCATAACGCAACAATGAGAGCGTCACTGCCAACTAGTGGAGTAGAGGTGCAATTACACTTAATTTTCGTACACAATTCCAGAAAAGCATGTTCCCCAGGTTCATACATGCTCCACCTGGCATGACACCGTGCCCCCCACACCCTAGCAGTATACGGCGCCCCCTCGAGGGGGGCGTGCCTCACTATTTAAGAAGCACTGCCCTAATGAAACTAAATAATAATAATAATCCAGAGAGGGTAAAAAAAGTTAATGTACAAAGTATTATTCTTTTTCCTCGTCGATTATTATTGATCGATATTTTTTTTTTTTTTTTTTTTTATTAAAGTGCCATTTGACAGTGACTGAATGAAATGACCGGCAGTACTCCTACCTCCAGATGACTCTCTGCTTCAGACGGCTCAGCGCTCCTGCCAGCTTGTAACTGATGTCATCAGACAGGTACTTCACCCCTGCACCGAACGACACCACCACAAACCCATGCTCCTCGGTGTCATTCACCCAGGCTGCAAATTCCTGAACACACACACACACACACACACACACACAATATTCAAATCCCAAATACTAAAAGCTCAGGTGGGGTTTTACATACATTTGAATTCTGTTTGTGTGTCAGACGAAAAGGAAAGCACAGTAAAAAAGAGGAAAGCATTTATTTTTGTCACCGATATGTTCATGCTCTTGGGACCGTACTTGGTACTCTCTGTGCCTTTTAAAATGACCTTGTTTCCCTTTGACGTCATGCTAGCATTCGCGCTCCTCCTCATCACCTCCCACAAAAACACAAGGGAACAAAAGGAGAGAGAGAGAGAGAGAGAGAGAGTTCACCTGACCTAACATTTGACCTTTATATTTCACTCACTCTCACTCACTTATCAAAGTGCTTAATCCTATTAGCATTGCCTGGAAACCGGAGCCTATCTTAGCCAACTCTGGGCAAACACCCTGAACAGCTCATCAGATTACCACAAGGCAACGTACACAACCATTCACACCAACACTAATACCTAGGGGCGATTTGATAGTGTCAATTAATCCAATGTGCATGTCTTTGGACTCAGGAAAGAAACCAGAGGACCTGGAGGAAAGCCACAAGCCCAGGACTTTAGTGTGAGGTGGACATGCTAAGCACTACTCCACCATGCCGCCCCTTAAACTAAAACAAACTTCCATCTTGCTTTCAAAAGTCTTCAAAACAATATTACTTACATCCACAATGCACTTGTAAATAGAATTAGGGCTATTGCAAGCGTTACAAAAACTGAGCTCGCCTCAATTCTGCTTAGCCATACTGTAGCAAACATATTAGCATTACATGCATGCACTGCTAGCTTACAGTTCTGATTTATCAGAGAAAACGGATGGAACATCACTCACACTATTTCTGATCTTAAAATATGTGAACGTTTGCAATCAGCTACAACGATATCTGCGAAATAAGGAGTGCTGTCCACCATTACTCCAAAAAAAACACAGTACCTGCCAAGTTAGCATTGTTTTCAAGAATATTGGCTTACTGTTCAGATATTAGCAAGGATGTGCAAGAATGTAGTTTGTTCATAGCGTGTGATTGGACGATGGGATTAGTGTGCTTGCAGACCCCGGGAATCAGTAGAGGTTTTGTGTAACTCGCGAGTCCAGCTGCACCAGAAAGGTTTGAGTCGGCCTGGCACTGACAATCCGTCCCTTATACTGGTCCTACTGTGCTCCGCACACGTTCGACAATGGGTACATTTAATCGTACGGCCCATGTCTACACACACGCGCGCGCACCCTCTTCACATACTGGTCCAGAAGGAACACAATGAGCTCCTTTCGGTGATTGGTATTCCAAAACTGCAAGACTAGGCTTTATAACCCCCACTCCCGATCTGTGCGTAGATCCTCGCGAATGCTCGCATTTACAAAGCCCAAAGAGCGTGTTTGAGATAGGATCTGAAGACGGCATTAGCTAGTAGGAAGAAACATCATTGCTTGCGTGATCTGTAGCCATTAGGACGATATATCATGACTGTTCAAGCAGGCTGGCTTTTACAAACTCACGTCAATCACTTCTACCAAGAATTTTTATCTCATACTTCACAAGCAGCGTCTTGCCTCCCCCTTTCAAGTATTTGATCCTTTATGTGAGAGATCAGTCTTCATTGTACACCAAAGTTTCTGTTTGGCATTTCTCCTAGAGCTTTTGTAGGTTTCTTCTAAAAACAAAACAAAAAAAAATAAAAATAAAAAAAAAAAACACCCTGGCTGTTCTGAATTGCCCCTTGTTGTGACTCTGACTAATTGTGTAAATGTTGGCCTTGCGATGGTCTGGGGAGGTGTTCTGGTATACCCCATCTTCACTCGGTGACCACTGAAACAGGCTCAGGCCTTTTTACATAAACTTCTGACCAATAATTATTTTTCAAAGATTCTGTGTAAGAGATCATAAACGGTTATCATTTGCTACTCATCAACTCCGATCTGATCATCTCCAGGGCGATTGAATACTTTTGCAAGTCCCTATTCATGAATTCCTTGGTGGATGTGGGTTGGTTGTATGAGCCATTCTCTAATATGGTCTGATGCATTTTGCTTCTAATTCCGCCCAATTATAAAACAGTTGCTGTATTAAGCAGCCCACACCCCAACATCTGACGCTGCTCCATGACCTCCATGAACGTCATGTCAAACCAATCACAAAGCATTTACTATGACCACAAAATGACTATAGTCCCACTTTGGACTATATTTTTAAGGCACAACACTATAATATCTTTTCACAAGCCCCGAATAAATTTACTGTTGCAAGATGCCCACATCACTGATACTGAAAGTGAGAAATGTGTGGTCCCGGGGTCCTTTTTCATCGTTATATTTTAATGACTTGGTTTTTGAGCCTGGTAGCATGGTGGTGAAGTGTTTAGCATGTTAGCCACACAGCAATAAGGTCCTGAGTTGGAGTCCTAGGCTGGACTCAGGTGTTTTTGTCTGAAGTTTGCATGCTCTCCCTGGGCATGCGTAGCTTTCATCTGGTTATTCTGGCTTCCTCTCGCCTGTTTTTTTTCTCCTTGACATAAAACATTCTAACCCATTACATCAGCCAGATCTGGAAGCATTATTTAAAAAAAAGACTTCACTAAAAAGGACAAAACATGAGCTTGAGTATGTCTTCTGGATCATCCGCTAAAGCAGCAATCACAAATGTTCTGTTTAGTCCATTTGCCTCACAGCAAGAAGGTCCTAGGTGGACAGCATTTCCATGTGGAATTTACATGTTCTAACTCCGCTTATATGGGGTTACTCCAGGTTCTCCAGTTTCCTCCAACAGTCCAAAGACATGCACATTATGCTAACTGGCTGGATCAAGTTTCCTCAAGGTAGGAGTATAAATGTGAATGGTTTTATGAGTTGTCCCTGCAATGATTGGCAGGGAGTTCAGGGTGCACTTTGCCTTCGCCCAGTGTCGGCCAAGATCTTAGGCTCCAGCCTTCCTATGGCCCTAGTAGGATAAAGCGGTTGGGGAACCTTAATGAAATCATCTGGCAATCAATACAATATGAGGGACTGTTGGTTTAAAGCACCCAAACCACCCAACAACTTTCCCATTCTGAGGAAATGGCAGCCTGCCGCAAGGACTCTATCCTGCCACACTGCAATAATCCATAAGTAATATGTTCCTGGCTACAGTATATACCGTGTTTCCCTGAAAATAAGCCCTAACCACAAAATAAGACCTAGCGTGATTTTACAAGATGATTTTAATATAGGCCCGCCCCTTAAAATAAGCCCTAGTTGAGAGTGGCAGCAATTCATTGGCCTGCTACTCGCTCAATCTCGGGTTTGAGGTGAAAGCGCGGACTCATCTGTTAGGCAGTTTTACCTCAGGTACGCTGTCAAAGCATCAATCCTTGCGCGTTGAGGCTCAGTCGATGACATCAGCGATTGCTTTAAAACGAGGACATACACTTGCGTCCATAAAAATCGCTAAAATCGCTCGATTCGGTTCTGGTTAAAATATTAAAAAAATAAAGAAATATAACGAAATAAGAATATATAAAACAAAGATATATGATAAGACATGTAATAGAGAAAAATGTAAAATACATCATCACCTAAAAATAAGCCCTAGTATCATATTTCGGTAAGAAAATTAATATAAGCCCTGTCTTATTTTCGGGGAAACACGGTAGGGCGGTTAATACATCACTCTTCAACTACTGGCAACAATCCAATATATGGAATAATTACACAACTACATCTCCACGATCAGTCACATAGCCGAGTCTGCCAAAATCCTTGCAACCAATCCAGTATGAGGGAATGACACCCTGTCACTCTGCAACCATGTAGAAACTATTGCAGAACAAGGGAATGGGAATCTTCCACAGGAACTTTTAAATTGATATTCCTCAAAAATGTATCACTAATACTTCCTCACAAACAGAGACCTTTTGAAGCAACACAACGGGTCATGCGGTTGTCTTTTTAAGATGCTGACCTTTTGAACAGTATTTATTAATCCACAGTGCATCCAAGGATTACAGCCTTAAATTATATGGTTGGGTGTTATCTGCATTCCTGGGTCATGAACATATCTTTGCACATTCCTCCAAAGCCTTTGTATAGCTCTCGTTTTCCACCTCACAGTTCAATAATACAGGGACAGAGAACGGTCAACTGTGGTTTGCAGGGTGGTCCCACCCAAGTAAACTCGAATGACCTAGATGAATGATTCTACAGTACATGGAACAAGCAACACTTTACCAGTGTAAACAGAGTAACTACCTAAACACGCGTACGCAAATGATTCATTTTCTGCATTCATGTAGCATAATTTTCCATGCAAGTAAACTGACTCGACATGTTTTTACCCTGTTAGATTCGACAATTCCTTACTGATGATCCTACAAATTAAAGGAATGCTATGCAACATTCCTGAAGATTTCATAGCAGGTACTATGTACAGCAACAATAAACCGGCAATCCTTTCAAAAAAGTTGTTAAATTTTCTGCACCTTAGAATAAGCTGTTTATATCTTAATGGGGAGCGAGTTCTCTCTCATCGAGGCCGCCATCTCGCTCTGCCATGGTCTCCTTCAGTAGGCCAGAATGATACATGCTTCAAAGGAGAGGGTTTGGGAAATAAATTTTAGTTGGTTGCAGTCTGGAACCACACTAGATCTTACACTCTGCACCTTTTAAATCTGTTCTATGAAAAATTAACCATTCGCCTCATTTCAGCTGCA
Source organism: Plotosus lineatus (assembly GCA_024760905.1). NCBI lineage: Eukaryota > Metazoa > Chordata > Actinopteri > Siluriformes > Plotosidae > Plotosus > Plotosus lineatus. The sequence continues at coordinate 11,475,183 of CM045746.1, forward strand.
TACTTGAATATGATTTGAAGAGAATCAACCAAACAATTGTGGTACAAAGAACTGGAAGCAGGTAAGATTAGTCCAGAGTTTTCTGTAAGATTGGATAAGAGTGAATAGATTGTTTGCGGAGGAGAGTGTGCAATTTAAATACAGGCAGCACCAAAAACATATTGTACTAACCAACTTGAAGTGAAACTTTGAACCCCTTACCTCTGGCAGTGGACTTGGTGGCTTGGTGAGGATTCCGCCAACATAAACAACATGTGGCAACGTGGGCCGAGGGAACTCTAGAGCCAAGTCAGTACACAGCATCCATAGACGACTACCCTGTACCAGCTCGTGCATGGAAGCTGGCGGCTGAACCGCATGCCGCCACATGATTCTGTCGTACTTCGGCAGCACAAGCATTTGCACTCCTATCCGTGAAACCAAATACACAACAGTGTTGGTCACACGCTGGATCAGCGTCATGTGGTCCGTTAGCAGGGAGTTGAACTCTGGCACATAGGCAAGCGGTGCTGGGGCACCCACCTCCGCAGGATACCACAGGCCGGTGCTGAAGACGGCATAGGGTACACCCAGGATATGCGCCAGCACAAAGCCGCACATTTCATTTGGGTCAACAAGCAACAGGTCAAAGCGCTCCTGCTGCAGCTGTGCCATCACTGAACTGCTGCCCACCACACTGTCACAGTTTTGTGCGTAGTGCTCCAAAATGTCAAAGAGCTCCAGTGGTGTCGGGCGACCCGAGAAGATGTTGTGAACTTTGGACTGCAGGAAATCATCCGCTGCTGATGAGCTGTTGAATATACCTGGATAACGTTGCAGGCGGTAGTGCTCCGAGGGCGCTACGTCTCGTCCCTCTGACACAAGCAGCACCGTCTCATGACCTTCAGCATGCAGTGCCGATGCCAGTGTTTTAAAGATGTACAGGTGGCTCTCAAACATTATTGGAGGGACCACAATGATCTTAGCAGCCGATGAAAGACTTGGAAGCAGGTACCACAGGACTGTGGCAAGGAGCCCAAAGGAGGTTTTCATGACTGTGGGGAGATGGAACAAATATTAACAATAACCTAATTAATTCATATATTGATTAACACTCAAGTCATCAAGTTTCTCTATAGACATAGGAACACCTCAAGTGAAACGTTCCTATGTTATAATACCACATAAATAGGCATTAAATACACTAGTATTTATTTCGCGAATGTCCTGTGGCATGTCTGACAAATTAAAAAATAAATAAATAAAGTACATCCTGAACCAACACAACTGCATATTGTGTTTGTGATGAGAACACTTCTAAACTTTAGTACTTATCTAACAATTATCTGTCTGCTATATAATTAATTAGCTCTAAAATAAAGGTGTGTTTATGAAATTACATTATGCCTGAAGATTAGCATGTTAAGCCATGACTTTCAGTGAAAAGGTATCCGGGCAAAGTTCAAACAAACTTTCGTCACACCCAAAAAAAAAAAAAAAAAAAAAAAAAAAAAAAAAAACAGATTCGACACCACTCCCAGTTGTATGATATCAAATGCTCGATATATAAACACTCCTGTGAGTATAACATTTATAACATGGCGTGATTGATTGGAATTGCATTTTTGAGTATCGGCTTGAGTTAGTTGGTGTGACGGACCAAAACAGACACTCGGGACGCACTGAATTTAGGACATGATGGACGAAAAACAAAACTGGAATTCGGGGGACACAAGGACATAAAATGAATATTTAAGATTCCTTGACATAAAAACACCTCAAGCAGAAATTTAGGACACACTGGAATTAAAAAAAAAAACAAAAAAACTGCTTCTTATGCAAACTGATGAAAAAATTAAACAACAACAGCCACATCATCATCATCATCAACATCAACAATACTGCACCAGGATACCTTGGACCAGAAACAGAAATATGCAACTAAATGGACCCCCCCAAAAAACAGAATCCAGGACCCACTAGACCACAGGTGTCAAACTCGTGCCACAAAGGGCCATGTAGCTGCGGGTTTTCGTTTCAGCCAAGCAGTAGCGCACCTGATTTGGCTCATTTAAACGACTGAGCCGAGTCTTCAGGCAGTTTATTGGTCAGTCTTTGTACAGAATACACAGATTGGCCAATCAACTGCCTGCAGACTCAAATCGTTTGTTTAAATGGGTATGGTCAGGTGTGCTGCTGCTTGGTTGAAACAAAATCCTGCACCACATGGCCCTTTGTGGCACGAGTTTGACACCCCTGCACGAGACCAAGAATAAGAAAACTTCAAGAATTAATGGACCAACCAAGAAATACAGGACACCATGAGCCAAAAATCAAAATCTAAGTCAGACAACAATGTACATTTCTGATGGATATGTATAGTTAAAAAAAGTCTATGCCACGGGATGGCCTCATAAATGATCCAACATCCTTACAACACATGTTCACTCAAATCTCTTCATTTTCTTGGTCATACTTTATGCGTTGTCATGCTTCTTCATCTTTTCCTTTCAGCGTTTTCCATTTTTCTGGGGTCTCCACAGTGAATCATCTGATTCGCATGTTTGATTTGGCATAGGTTTTTATGTCGGATGCCCTTCCTGACACAACCTTGTGGAGAGTGGGGCTCGAACCCCCAACCTTAGGATCAGCGATCCAGCGCCCTTTACCACTAGACCACCACTGCCCACTTTATGCGTTGTCAATATTAACTGTAATTTATTTTCCAGCTTTTTAAAAACCGTGGCTAGTACTGGACTTGGTGAGCCAACAGGGACCTCCTGCTTCCTTTTTAAATGGATTCTGTACATAGATAAATAAAGTACGACAGTACTCTTTGTATTTGAATTTTGACGCAATACAAATCGGAATTGAAGTAGCGTTAAATGTGTGTGTATGTATGTGTGGTAGTAGTTGAATAACGGGCTTCTGTGACAAAACATATTTCCTAATTCTCATTAACATGTGCACATGCATACAAATGTGTAGCATTTAGAACAAGTCAGCATTCAGTTCATCTCTGAATATCATATAGCAAATACCTATTTGCAACACCATCACTGCATATTTTGAAAGCTGTAATTTGCGGTGCTTCTTAAGATTAACAGTTTGCAACAATAAGATGCAAAATAATCCTAAAATCACTCCGCAAGAACAATTAAGGATGAGCCAAAAGACTACTCCTTACATATGACGGATAAACAGTTTAGTACATTCAGACTCAAATGTGCAACAAGCACAGGAAGAGAATCCCAACACTATGTACATACACCATATCCAACAAGTTACCATATAGATCTATCAACTATTATTCAGATAATTCATATTTTTAACTTTAACTAAAATATTTTAATTTTTAATGGCTAACTAAGATATGCACGGTCATCTGTGTCAAGTATGTTTTCTGTGCCATTCATGTGGAAAGCTGTTCATGGTGTGTCCCGACATTGCTTATTGACATTTGGGGTGGGTTCCAGGGTAGCATTAAGCATCTTGGCAAATGAGATGAAATATCAGGGAAAGTTTCTTACAATTATGATTTTTTTTTTCCCCCCTCTCCTAATTGGAAGATATTCAATTATTGGAGGCAACCGAATGCAACTTTAACAGGACAGGATTTAGGACACGGTGGTGTAGTGGTTAGCGCATCTGCCTCACAGCAAGAAGGCCTGGGTTTGATTCCAGGCCTGGACGTTTGGGTTTCCTCCGGGTACTCCGGTTTCCTCCCACAATCCAAAAACTTGCACAGCAGGTTAATTGGCTGTTCCAAACTGCCTGTAGGTGTGAGTGAGTCTGTATGTGGCCTGGCAAACCATATGGTAGATAATTGTGATAGCCATTACAATCCCTGTATGAGCAGCATTCAAGCTTCAGGGATCGACGTCCATTCCTCGTGACGGGAGGTAAACGTAGCTAGAACTTTAACACGTTACTATATTAGAGGTGTGCAAGTTTAGGGTTTTCAAGTTATAGCTAATCGATCAAGGAGCAAAAATAAGCTTTTGAAAAAAAAAAAAGGAAAAAAAATTGCAACCCTGCACTTAACTAGCAATGGATCAAATGTGTGTTATTAATTTATGCTAGAAAATTTTAGCCTTATCAATTTTGGGAAGGAAAAAGTGGAACAGTGGAAAAATCTGTCGATATAACAAAACATTACCATGACTTTAGATGTTAAACTTTTTTAAATTGTTAACTTTTATACCAATTTGTATAGATTTTTATGTGGTTTAGTGTCAATTAATTTAGATTTAAATTATTGTTTAAGATTGTGATGACTACTGTACATCAGAGATAGAATATTTATACTGAATAGATGATGTATTCTACACAAACAGGAAGTGTATTATTATTTAGTGTTTATAAAAAGGAGTCAGTATCAGATTCCAATAATTTCTGTAAAAGATGTGAGATTTTAGGAATTTTCTATTTCTTGGTCATCATAGGCAAGTCTTTTGGGCTTTTGCACCATACACAGTGGCTCATCAGGTCGTTGCCTATGACCGGTTTCCATAGCTGGTGTATCTCATGTTACCATCCCAGTATTTTTTACTGGTACATATTTACAGTCATCCCTTGCCACTTCGCGACTTGAATTTTGCGGCTTTGGTGCATCGCGGTATTTTCCATACGTATCCAAAATCAAAAAATATTAATAAAAAATTCAAAATTTGCACTGAAACTCGCATGTACGCAAGCGAAGGGCAGAGACCCAAGGCAGACTGCGTCCATTGTTTATAAACGACAGACTGGCTTAGAGGTGTGACGCTGTAGCCTCGCACATTCCCACGGGAAGGTTTGTGATCTTATAGTGTTTGTGAAAATCCTGCACCATCTAAGGCATCCAATGAGCCCAAGAAAAAGCAAAATATGATGACAGTGACCCAAAAAGTGAAGTTGCTAGATATGCTGACGGCGGGCCATTACGGCATAAATGAATCTACCGTGCGTTACATCAAAAAAAGACTAAGATTAAGATCAAGCGGAGAAGAGCTATTGTCAGAAGTGAGTACAGTACTTAAAGTATTTACATATAAATTCTATTTAAATATTAATACATTACAGTATTTACATATGCATATAACTCTGTAACGTTTAATATACACTTCTTGATATTGTATAGACGCGAAAACATATACGTATGCTAGAAATGAGAGGGGTGATCCTACTTCGTGGTTTTTCGATTATCGCGACCAGGTCTATATTATCCGCGAAATTCAAGGGATGACTGTATACTGCTGGGTAGGCAGAGGCACACTTATGGTTAAGACCTTGTACTGGGGGGGCTCCAGAGCCCTCTAATGAGGATTTGAAACAAAGAACCGTCTGATCAGGAGCACAGCACCCTGGTCTTTGTCATCAAAAAAGCTGAAATTTTATATAGAGACATTACAACACCATTGTCCAGTGAACCTTCCACATGGTTCCCCGTAACTATAAATGGACAAAAAAAGTGTAACTATACATTTTCAAACTAAAGAAAAACGAAAGGAAATCCTTCTCGACTCTCCATTTACTCAACTATGTATTTTTCATCATCAGGTGGTTTGTACCGACATTTACTGTTTCAATCTGCTAAAATGCATTTAATAGTTTGTGTAAGCCAGTTTTTAATATCCGCCATTTGTAGTCCATTTCACTCTGGCAAGCATGGGATGTGACTGTGCGAGATCCAATAATGAAATATAATGGCGAAACTAACAGCAAACAGGCACATTATACAGGGATCCCTCGCTACTTTGTGCTTCAATTCATGCGGCTTTAGTGCGTCACGTTTTTGTTGTTGTTTTTTTTTTAATATTCATCGAATTAAAAAATAAGGAAATTAAGGAAGAATAAGGGGAAAGTTAAGGAAAATGCTGCAAAAACAAGCCCAATTATGCAACAAAACAAAAAACAACCCAAAACCTCCCATCAAAACTACTTACATTTTCGTGAGGTGCGCGACTGTATGTGTTGTATTTTATTAACATCTTATGAATTATTTTATAATGTTTGTTATTATTTGCATTAATAGCATTGAATATGTACTTAGTGACATACACATACATCAGTCGGGGGGGGGGGGGGGTGATCCTACTTCGCAAAATTCGATGGTCGCATGGGGATCTCGGTCTCAATTAACCACGGAAATTAAGGGATCCCTGTACCACATTACATTTAGTGCTAGTTTACACAAACCTATGCCATATACCTCAGTGAAATGAATACACCATGCTTCCAGGTTAAACGTTTCTTTTACCTCAGTCAGATTCCATTTTTCAACATACAATGGTGCCCCCCCCCCGACAAAAGGTTTGATGGGTTTAATTAAATTTCGCTTTAATTCCTGTTTAACGTGGAATTGAAACTACCGTATTCGATGTAATAAGCACCCTGCTCCAATCGGGGAAATATTTAAATCGAGGAAAATATTTAAAAAAGTGTGAAGGGAAAATTAAAGGGTCTTGGGTTTTTTGTTTTTTTAAATTATGCTGTTTTTTGTTTATTTTCAGCTTTCATGTAAGTAATTTGGTTGACACCACAAAATGGATAACAAAAATACCAGTAAAACTCTTTTATTGTTCTGTTATTATTCATGTTTTCCACCTCTATGGTAATAAGCACTTACCGTACACTCCACTGGTAACATTTTAGTGAGCGCCCACCCACTCCTTTTTTTTAAGTGCCCTGGGCACTTATCATGTCGAATACGGTATTAGCATGTCGCTGTGGGATATGATAATTATAATCACTTAATATGATGACGCCCTGTGACAGCCTTGTTCATTTTTCTAAACCAGGGGTGCCCAATCCTGTTCCTAGTGTGCTACCTTCAAGATTTTAACTCCACCCCTAATGGGATGCATCTGACAAATCCAAATATCGCATTAAATCTTCATTTCCAAGTCTTAACTCTTGATCAGGTGATTGGATGGACAGGTGGGCATAATTAGTTCAAGTGAACATCTTCAGGAAGGAACATCCCCAGGAACAGGATTGGGCACCGCTGTCCTAGAACATCACTAGCATTACGGTTCTATTGCAGGTTTGATGTTATAGTGAAAATTTATTTTTACCTAAACACAATCAGGTGCCTCAGCTTCCATACTTTATAACTGACACTGATTAGAAGACAATTTACTTTCACCCCAAACTCAACTACACACCTGTTGAGGTAAAATAATGTCCTGATTGTACAGCCTTCACATCGCAGCTGTCAGTTGTGCGGCTCGATTTCTCCTTTCATCCACGACTCTTCTTGTGGGGGTTTCAGATGAGCCTACTGACGTTACACCCTTTCGTTTTCAGACCGGACTTGTTGACTGTTGCCTTGACGACCCTTGGCGCGCATCACAGCTTAGGTTTCTGACACTAGAGTCGGGTTACCTAGCAGCCATCCCAACGGAGAATGTCTATTTATTTACAGAAATGATCCGAGTGCTACTAGCAGCGAGTCCAACTACTGTTCATTTACGCATACGACAGCAGAACATGTAAATCCACACACTTGGCCAGACTGAGAAAGAGCGAAACAGGTGCAGCCAATTTTTTGCATAACTAGTACATCGAATTATCTTCACTTTTCGTTTTCATTCTCATGACGGTGATTAAAAAGCTTCACACTTTTTCCATCCACAATGTCCGTCACTTTTCAGCCACAATTTCACCCCATCTTGAGCACTTCAACAGTGGACAGATATTTGATCCAGCAGAGAATCCCGTCTAGCTGCGTTCATGAGTTTATTCCACTCCTTGCAGAGGACTGGCTGATTTACATTTGGACTAATGACTGGCTCATGGGTGCAGCACTCCCAAATGATACAATTACCTGAAATCGAGGCTACCGTACACGCCACTCTACTCTCAGGTATCGCAGAATGAAGTCATCTGCAAGGGACGACATCAGGTGCTGACATCACCCTCTTATTTGGATATTTTACCCTTGTATTGACCGGCACTACCTTAATCTTTGTCCAAATCGTACCGTGTATAGTATTTCACACGTTAAGGAAATATTCGATTTATTAAACACGACAACCTACATATCAAACAAAAAACCCCACACCTATATCTTAATCACCCAAAAAAAAAAAAAACATACGTAGACTCCTTTCCCCATTAAGTGACTTTATCTGTGTTTTGGGAATATCTGGCATCTCCGTTGCCACTTTATGCAGCATAATGTCATTCTCCAGTGTCATTAATGTCTCAGCTACTTAAAGCATAATAAAGCTGGCCTCCCAGATGGAGTTTACACCCTGCCTCGGATCCAATTACGCCTGCTCTATTAGCAGCTTTTAGCCTCGTCCTGGGTTTAATCGCTTCTCATATCAGACTCATTATTTCTGGAAATATTCAAATGTGTGAACTCATGGTCTTCTGAAATAGCTGAAGTGTACATGCTATTGAGAAACATCCTACCTCTGCAAATTTCATTCAACAGGTTTTTCCCCATACCAGCGTCACCATTAAAAAATAGGGATTACCCAAATACCATAGCAGCTTTCTCCTCTTCTGCTCTTCAGTGACATACAGAAATAGATATTGCAGTACTTTATCTGTACCTGTTTTTCTGTTACATACAGCCCAGGGTGATGCAGCCTACGACCTTCTCCCCTGGTGCCATTTTACACTACAACGTTAACTAAGGTGCCACAGTGGTGTAGCAGTTAGCATGTCCCACATTTCTCACAGCAAGACGGTCCTGCGTTCGAGTCCAGGGCTGAGCGAGGACGTTTCTGTGTGGAGGGTGCATGTTCTCCCCGTGTCTGTATGGGTTTCCTCCGGATACTCCGGTAATCCTTCAACAGTCTAAAGACGTGCATATAAGGCTATTTTGCATGTTCAAAATTGCCCCTAGGTGTGTGCGCGCGCGCGAGTGGTTGTGTGTGTTAGCAATACGATGGAATGGCAAGCTAGCTGTATCCACCCTCTTTTGGCTGAAATAGGCTCCAGTCTCCCAGCCACCCTAGTAGTATAAAGCAGTATGAAAAATGAAGGAATGAGATGTTAACTTCTTAGGTTACAAATGGAACAGCCATTCTGCAGGTCTCCACAGGCAGTATTGAGATTGTTGGGGTCAATAGAACACCAACAGCCATGGCCTAATGGTTAATGAAATGGCTTTTGGGCCAAACTGTTTTAGTTCAATTTCCTAACCAGCAGGGAAAGTGGGTGGAGGTTGGGGAGCGAGCTGCAACTCCCATTCGTACACCTTCATTGCTGAAGTTCTCACTTTTGATGGGTTAAATGAAGCGATCAAAAGTTCCCTTGTGAAATTAATATAATATACAATGATATAAAAAAATAAAATATACGTCCATGATACCAACAAATAATCATTTTACTCCAAGACTGCAGGTGCATTAATTGCATTGAAGGGATGATGGTTTAATATTACCATACAGTACTTCACTTTGAGTAGTCAAAACCTGGAAAAGCTCTTATCTAAACAAAAATTGCAGCTCATGGAGCTACCAGCAACCTGGAGATCGCAGGTTAGAATCCATGTTGATGCCACAGCTAGCCGTCAGCAGGAGTCTGGGAGCTTACTGGCTGAGCTCTAATGGGATGAAGGGATGGCATAGGCTCACTATCCTTTCACTCACAGCAATTGCCAGCAAATCATGGGCATCAGTGCACACGTACATACACAATGGATAGCACTTTCCCTCGGCCTGCGTTTGGCTGCCCTCAAATACGCGTGCTCTACAGTTCATAAAGATGTGAGTGGCTGCATCATATGCAGAAATGCTCCTCCCTAGTTGGTGGTAGTTTTATGATAGGCCATATTTGTTGAGTGAGAATTGGAATGACAAAATTCATAAATTGTTGCGCTCTAAATCCAAGACTTGCATCTTATTATATCAACAAACTTTACAATAGAATAAGTACAGCAAACAATTACTACATACACACACACACACACACACACACACACACACACACACACACACACACACACACACACACACTACAGTGCCAGTAGACGCATTAGTAAAAGATGTTTGCAGGATCCATTGAGATCTTGCCTTATGACAATGCTGATTGGGTAACACCTGACACACCCACTTAGAGAAATTACATCTAAAAAGCCTGTTGCACAACATTACCCAACAATTCCAGGAAACACATCATCCAATCCAGAAGGCAGTACAACGGTTTTAATTGAAAACTTCAGAAGTTGTGGAATAACCGCCATCGCGTAGAAGGCCCTGCCCACCCCATCTCATACATACTTGTGTAACTCAAGGGTACGTAAACAATTAACATTAGGCCTTTTTGTTTAGAAATGCAAGAGGAATGTTTTACTTTTTGGTTAAAATGTAAATATGAGAAGTGTTAAACCCAACACTACAGCTAACGTTAATGTGAATGAATGTCAGCCATAATGGAAAAGGAGATAAAGCATAGTGCCATGTTTTACACACAGTGCTCACCTAAAGCGCCATCTTGAATCTCTTACTGTTCTTACTCAGTTCATTGTTATAATTCTAAATAAAAACAATCATACTAGCTGTGTGGTCAGGAACTGTTGTTGGCAATAGAATTTATAAAAAGTGGAGGCTTATCCACCGTAGCAACCCAACAGCAGGAGTCAAAAGAAAAGAAGAATTATTGTTCTGTCAAAAACCCCACTAGGGCAGTGGTGGTCTAGTGGTTCGGGCGCAGGATCACTGATCCTAAGGTTGGAGGTTCGAGTCCCCACAGGGTTGTTACTGTCCACCCAGTGCAGCTAACTGGGTTATCAAAGGCAGGCCATGTCTCTCACTGTCTATGGTGAAAGGCATGTAAAAGAACCATTGCTGACTTTCGTAAAGAGTAGGCCGCAAAGCCGTCAGCGTGTTTCTACGACCTGGATCAAATCAGCTCAAGTCTCGCCATGAAGGCGCCCCAACGACATCCCCGGATATTAAGGGATAAGTGAAGTGTAAAACCCTGCTGTGACGTCACACCAATTCACTCATGCCCATTTTAACAGTCTTTAAAGGGTACCTGCACCCAAAATTTACAGCATTCAAAAAATATCCACTATACTTTATTATTAACTTTTAAACATCACGTGATGTCGGTCTGTCTTCCTTTTGGCTTTTTCCCTTTTACTTGGGAGTCGCCACAGCGAATCATCTGATTCGCACATTTGAGTTGGCAGAGGTTTTTACGTCGGATGCCCTTCCTGTCACAACCCTTTTTAGTAAGGGACAGAAACACACTGACGACTTTGCAGCTACTCTTTACGAAAGTCAGCAATGGTTCTTTTACATGCGTCTCACCATAGACAGTGAGAGACATGGCCCACCTTTGATAACCCAGTTAGCTGCACTGGGCTTGGGGGGGAGTGACAACCCTGTGGAGAGTGGGACTTGAACCCCCAACCTTTGGATCAGCGATCCAGCACCCTATACCACTAGACCACCACTGCCCCATCGCGTGATGTCGGTAGTTTATTTATAAGTCCACATTTCCTTTTCTTCTATATGACATTCCTTGCTCACGAAGGTTGAGCGCGCGGACATGTTGGCTTCTTTTCACTGGGGTTAAAGGTCAGTGTGACGTAACATCGTTAACAGTCGTATCGCCAATTGCAGAATATCAGTATATTTTCCTCAAGCAATTCATGTTCTTTACAACAATAGCACTCCTGATCAGTTTTTTGACGCACGCATTTTCCACAAGAGCACCAAATATTTGTTGGTTGTTTGCTATGATTTTCCCGTGTAAGAGCTTCTGCCGACTCTCCAATATCGTCCTCCGAGTCGTCACTTTCCTGGTCTGATTTCACTAAATGTGGATAGTCTTTCTTCAGTGGTTCATATAAATAACCTTCTAATCCTTCTACTACATTGTCTTCGTCAGTGGTTTAAAAAAAAAAAAAAAAAAAAAAAAAATTATATATATATATATATATATATATATATATATATATATATTATAATGTCTGTTTTTTCCAAGCTTCCGTGAGCTTGTGTTGTATGTCAGGTATATAGCCTTACGTTTACACTGCAGTTCCGGTCGAGGCTTTGTCAACGATATGACGTCACGGCAAATGCACTGTTTTAAAACTCATGTGCTCTGAAACTTGACGTTAGTGAAGCCCTTAAATCACTTAAAGCTGGTTTGTGAGAGAATATAATAAACGCCTTATAGGTGTATTGTCACCAGCTATACACAATACATCAAATTAAGTATATGAGCGCTATCACTACAGGTACCCTTTAATATGAGAAAAATATATTTTAAATCTTTTATAAATTCTTCTGACTAAGAATTTCCCCCTCATTTGTCCATCTCATTTCAAACTCATTCAGAATATTTGCTTGCAACAATATTTATTGTTGTTACTATTACTCCCATTCACCACTTAATTCACTCAGTAAACCACTTGCATCATAACAGAGTCACAGAAAGGCTGATCCAATGCAGGGCAACCATTTATAAACTGGATTCCAAAAAGGTTGGCACACTTATACAAATTGTATATAAAAACTGAATACAAATGTGGAAGTGCGAAATTTCAATATTTTATTCTGAATAGAACCTAGATGACAGGGACAAAAGTTTAAACTGAGAAAATGTATCATTTTGAAGAAAAATTATGTTGATTTTAAATTTCATGGTGTCAACAAATACCAAAAAATTTGGGACGAGGCCATTTTCACCACTGTGAGGCATCCCCCCCTCTTCTTACAACAGTCTGCAAATGTCTGGGGACCAAGGAGACAAGTTTCTCAAGTTTAGAAGTAGGAATGCTGTCCCATTCTTGTCTAATACAGGCCTCGAACTGTTCAACTGTCTCGGGCATTCTTTGTTGCACCTTCCTCTTTATGATGCATCAAATGTTCTCTATAGGTGAAAGATCTGGACTGCAGGCTGGCCATTCCAATACCCGGATCCTTTTCCTACGCAGCCATGATGGTGTAATTAATGCTACATGTGGTCTGGCATTGTCATGTTGAAAAATGTGAGGTCTTCTCTGAAAGAGACTGGTTGGGAGCATATGTTGTTCTAGAACCCGAATATACCTCTCTGCATTGACGGTGCCTTTCAAGATGTGCAAGCTGCCCACGCACTTATACAATCCCATACCATCACAGATGCAGCTTCTGAACTGAGCACTGATATCAACTTGGGTTGTCCTTGTCCTCTTTAGTCTGGAAGACATGGCGTCCCAGTTTTCCATAAAGAACTTCGAATCGTGATTTGTCTGACCACAGAACAGTTTGCCACACTCCATTTTAAATGACCCTTGGCCCAGAGAAAATGCCTGCACTTCTGGGTCTTGTTTAGAAATGGCTTCTTTATACTGTAGAATCTCAGCTGGCAGCAGCGGATGACACAGTGGATTGTGTTCACCAACAATGGTTTTTGGAAATATTGCTGAGCCCATTCTGTGATTTCCCGAACAGTAGAATTCCTGTTTGTGGTGCAGTGCCGTTTAAGGGCCCAAAGATCACGGGCATCAAGTATGGTTTTTCGGCCTTGACCCTTACGCACAGAGCTCATTCCAGATTCTCTGAATCTTTGGATGATGTTATGCACTGTAGATGATGATAACTTCAAACTCTTTGCAATTTTTCACTGGGAAACGCCTTCTGATATTGCTCCACTATCTTCTATCTTTCTGTGCAACACTGGGGAATTGGTGGTCCTCTACCCATCTTCCCTTTTGAGAGACACTGCCACTCTGAGAAGCTCTTTGAATACTCAGCCATGTTGCCAATGGACCTCATTAGAGGTAACTGGTCTTCCAGCTGTTCGTTATGAGTGCAATTGATTTTCCAGCCTCTTACTGCTCCCTGTGTCAACTTTGAGATTTGTTGACACCATGAAATTTAAAAATCAACATATTCTTTTCTTAAAATGATACATCCTCTTAGTTTAAATTTTTGACCTGTCATCTATGTTCTATTCAGAATAAAATATTGAAATTTGCTACTTCCACATCATTGCATTCAGTTTTTATTCACAATTTGTGTAGTGTGCCAACTTTTTTGGAATCCGGTTTGTACGTTCATACATGGGGCAATTAGGAACAGCCAATTAACCTAATGTACATGTATTTGAAGTGGAGCAGGAAAACCAGAAGAAACCCAATGAAGCACAGGAAAGCCATGCAAACTCCACACGAACATCCTCGCCGAGCAAAGGACTCAAACTCGGGAGCTTTTCAGCTGCAAGCTTGATATGATAACCACGACACCACAGTGCAACTCCATATTTAAATATGAAAATATTTATTTTTCTTGCTTCCTTTCGATTTTCAGATAAATTGTTTATCTTGATCCATTTGAAATCCGAAGGCAGGAACAAACAAATTTCTTT
>CM045746.1:11494465-11496965 GCA_024760905.1 Plotosus lineatus
ACACACACACACACACACACACACACACACACACTCACACACACTCACACACTCAGATTCAAAGCAAAGTACAAAAAAAAAAGCCTAGAAAATATTTTATGTTAATTATTGGCTTTAAAATAAAGGTGAAAGGTCAAAGCAAAATCTGAGGTATTATACAGTAGGCGTTTCCTTTAAACTTATTTCCCTACCGCTCATGCGTCATGACGTGTTAGAAATAGACTAACACGCATCAGAGCGAATAAAACTTTTGGAGTTTCTGCCAAAACTACTTAACTTCCCTGAGTTTTGGTTTGGATTTAGGCATCCACCACCCTTCCGTTCCCTTCCCTATCCTTCCCTATCCTTCATTCCGTTCCTCCGCGCGCTCCGACTTTACCTGTGTGCAGGTGCGCCAGTGCTCCGTAATTCACGTCCCGGCTTCAGGAGGGAGGCAAAATTAAATCCCCTGCGTAGTGTTGGTGAAAATAACACAACCACAGCGCGAGGAGTGGACTTCCCCAACCGAACGTCGGAGTGACGGTAAAGTCGGTGGCAGAAGTGGGAGCGCGCGCGCGCGCGCGCGCCCCGAACGGGAGGGGCGGGGTGTAAGATGATAATCAGGACTTTTTGCATAATAAGGGTGTGGCCACAAGTCCCCTGGAGGCCTAGGGATTTGTCGAGGGGTTTTTTTGTTTGTTTGTTTGTTTGTTTTTGTTTTTATGTTGTTGGTGTTTGTAGATACTGTAATTACATAATGTAAAGATGTAAAGAAGTTCAGGTGGAGCGCATCCCACAACTTTATTTAAAACGTGTGAATTAATTGGACATTACATTTCCAGGAAGGTAACTGAAGGATTTCTGGGTCCTGGGTTCGAGTTCTGAGCGAAGCAAGGGTGTGTCTTTGTGGAGTTTGCATTTTCTCCCTGAGTTTGCATGTTCTCATGGGTTTCCCCCGGGTACGGTTTCCGCCGACAATCTACATCTAAGTGTCTGGTGTCCTGATTCTGTGTAATATGTAGTATAATAAAATTTAAGTGTACAACATACTTTGTTGTGTTTCTATAGTTAGTAAAGCTCAGTAGTGGTTTAGTGCTTAAGGCGATGCGTTAATGATCCAAATTGGAGAACCTAGAGATCATCCCCACACAAGCATGTGAATAGCTTGTACCAAAACATCTTCACCAAGCATGAGATGCGAACCCAGGATCTGCTTGCTTTGAGGTGGTTGTGATAACCACAATACCACTTAGCCAGAAGTGGCCTCGTGGTATAGGGTGCTGGGTCGCAGACCCAAATGTTGGGGATTCGAGTCCCACTCTCCACAAGGTTGTCACTGTCTCACACACACACACACACACACACACACACACACACACACACAGTGGAGCTAACTGGGTTATCAAAGGCCGGCCATGTCTCTCACTGTCTATGATGTGAGGTTCACGTCAAAGAACCATTGCTGACTGTCAACAAGAGTAGCTGAAAAGCCGTCAGCGTGTTTCCGCCCTGCGATGGCCTGGTGAGCTGTCCAGGGTGTACTCTGCCCCCGCCCGGAGTCGGCTGGGATGGGCACCAGACTCCCCGCGACCTTAATTAGGATTACGCAGTTACAGAAAATGAACTGAACACTTTGCTGCACAGAGTGCTTGATTTCTTGAAATATAAATCGTGCTGGAGTATTCTCTGATTTTCCTGATGCGTGAAAGTGTCTACTACCAGTACAATACACTACATCTCACTGAGTTTTCATTGTGTGAATACAGTAATTACAAAGTACAGTAATGGGAAGTACAGCTGTGACTAGAAGCCAGTGGAGAATGCATATGTAGGTGGTTTTATTATCAGAATGAAGAGTCACCCTTAAAGAGGTATGACACCATCAAAAGCAAGATATTAACAAACGTGAAAGTGTAGCGTCAAATCAGTGTTTTGTATATACACATGTTTACCTTGCACGTACCTTATACTTAGCAATAATGCACAGAAGGCGAGGTGGACCTAGCTGACTATTCATTTTATTGACATCCACCAAGGCTAACATGCTTGTTTGTTTCAGTGTGTACTCCACAGTGGTGGGCACGGAGGTGTCTGCTTCATAGCAAGAAAGCCCTGCTTTCAAGTACCAGGCTCATGGAGTGGACTGATTCGTTGTTTGATCCCAGGTGTGATTTGGAATAGTTGCGTGTATGTGTATTGTATGTATGTGTATTGCCGTTAGATGGACTGGTATGTTGTTCAGGGTGTACCATACCTTTGCCTGGGGTCGGCTGAGGTAGGCTGCATCCTTCCTATGATCTTAACAGAATTAAAAGGAGTTTGGCAAATGATGGCTGGCGGAGTGTTACACTATTGGTAAATATTGTTACTTACAAAATCACTCTTTGATTACATGTTGGTTGGTTCATTGTATGAGCTGTTCTCATATTCTGTACATTTACATACAAAAATTTTCACATTCAGACATCCTGGGTTCCCAACATGTTGGACCTAACACAAAGGACTGTAAAGTATTTGCTTG
>CM045746.1:11501965-11521965 GCA_024760905.1 Plotosus lineatus
CACACACACACACACACACACAAAACACTGTCTCTCTATCTCTCACTGTCTCTGTCTCTCTCTCTCACACACACACACACACACACACACACACACACACATATATATATACACAAAACTCTCTCGTTCTCTCTCTGTCATGTTTTCCCGAATGCGGGCTCCACCCACACACAGTGCGGAGCTGACGGAGAAATTGTATTTAAATGTTTAAATGGACGAGATGTTGTATTTCAAGTGGAATTACAGTACCTGTTTGAAAGATCAGAGGTCCTGATTCAATATTAACTTGCTTCCTTGCGAGATTGGAAGTCTTGTCCCACGGAGCACTGTTTTAATGCTCCTTCTGCTTCAATATCGTTCCAAAATAATCGCCTCCATCACTGTATTTCCGCTTTTCTTTTCTGTATTTTCTGGGTCCATGATGGATAACGAAATATAACACTGCAATGATCAATCTCAAAGTAAACTCTCTAGCCAACATTCTTGTTCAACTCTCCTCTGTCACGCGTGTGACAAACAGTAAATATGGGTACAGGAAGTATGGGTACAGTTCAGCTGCCTCCTGGCTAATTTCTGGTTGGCCGAGTAGTCTGTGTAGCATCGGGTGTTCTTCTGAGGTCTGGGATCAGTCGAAGCAGTCGGAGTTTTGTGATCTGATGTCCAGAAGCCCTTGTCGGGTGCAGGATGGGTGCCAGAGGCTACTCTCTGTACGAACAAAATCAAAATGAGCAGGAATATCACTGCTTCTCTTTCTTTTCCTTTCGGCTGTTCCCTTTAGAGGTCGCCACAGAGAATCATCTGCTTCCATCTCACCTTATCCTTTGCATCTTCTTCTCTTATACCAACTACCTTTATGTACTCCTTCACCACATCCATAAATCTTCTCTTTGGTCTTCCTCTAGGCCTTCTGCTTGGTAGTTCCAACCTCAGCATCCTACTACCAATATATTCACAATCCCTCCTCTGTACATGTCCGAACCATCTCAGTCTAGCCTCTCTGACTTTGTCTACAGAATATCTTACATGTGCTGTCCCTCTTATGTACTCATTCCTGATCCTATCCATCCTCATTACTCCCAAAGAGAACCTCGACATTTTCAACTCTGCAACCTCCCGCTCTGCCTCCTGTCTTTTCCTCAGTGCCACTGTTTCTAAACCATACAACATCACTGGCCTCATCACCGTCTTGAACACTTTTCCTTTCACTCTTGCCGATACTCTCCTATCACACGTCACACCGGACACTTTTCTCCAACCATTCCAACCTGCCTGCACATGCTTCTTCACCTCTTTTCCACACTCTCCATTGCTCTGGACTGTTGAGCGGAAGTACTTAGAATCCTCCACCTTCCTTATCTCTGCTCCCTGTAATCGCACTGTTTCTCTTGGGTCCTTCTCATTCACACAAATGCATTCTGTCTTACTTAGCCTAGCCTTAATTCCTTTCCTTTCCAGGGCATACCTCCATTTCTCTAGATTTTTCTCTCTGCTCTCACTGCAGATCACAATGTCATCTGCAAACATCATAGTCCATGGAGATTCTTATCTAACCTCATCTGTCAGCCTGTCCATCAACATAGTAAACAAGAAGGGGATCAGAGCTGACCCTTGGTGCAGTCCCACCTCCACCTTGAACTCTTCTGTCATACCGACAGCACACCTCCCCACTCTTACATCTCTCATACATGTCCTGCACCACTCTAATATACTTCTCTGCCACTCCACACTTCCTCATGCAATACCACAGTTCCTCTCTCGGCACCCTGTCATATGCTTTCTCCAGATACACAAAGGCACAATGCAGCTCCCTCTGGTCTTCTCTGTACTTCTCTATTAGCATCCTCAAAGCAAACACTGCATCTGTGGTGCTCTTTCTTGGTATGAAACCAAATTGTTGTTTACAAATGCTGACCTCTGCCCTTAGTCTAGCTTCCACTATTCTTTCCCATAACTTCATCGTATGGATCATCAACTTTATCCCGCTGTAGTTGCCACAACTCAGCACACCTTCCTTGTTCTTAAAAATGGGCACCAGCACACTTGGCCTCCATTCCTCTGGCATCCCCTTATCTCCAAGACCTTGTTGAATGTTCTTGTCAGAAAGTGTACTGCTAATTCTCCTAGACACTTCCATATCTCCACAGGTATGTCATCAGGACCAACTGCCCTTCCACTCTTCATCCTCTTCAATGCCCTCCTCACTTCACCCTTACTAATCTTTGCTACTTCCCGGTCCTCAACGGTCACCTCTTCTACCCTTTTCTCTCTCGCTCTCATTTTCCTCATTCATCAACTCTTCAAAGTACTTTTTCCATCTTCCTAGCACACTTCTGTCATCAGTCAATACATTTCCCTCTCTGTCCTTAATATCTCTAACTTGCTGCATATCCTTCCCATTTCTATTTCTCTGCTGTGCCAACCTGTATAAATCATTTTTCCCTCATTACCGTCCAACCTAGCATACAAGTCATCATACGTCCTCTGTTTGGTTTTTGACACTGCTATCTTTGCCTTACTCTGCATCTCCCTGTACTCCTGTTTACTCTCTTCAGTCCTCTCAATGTCACACTTCTATGCTCACCTCTTCCTTTGTACACACTCTTGCACTTCCTCATTCCACCACCAAGTCTCCTTATCGACTTTCCTTCCAGATGACACACCAAGTACTCTCCTACCTGTCTCCTTGGTCACATTAGCTGTAATTGTCCAGTCATCTGGAAGCACGTCCTGACCACCCAAAGCCTGTTTCAACTCCTCCTTGAAGACAACACGACACTCTTTCTTTTTCAGTTTCCACCACTTTGTCTTCTGCTTTGCCTTTGCCTTCTTCACTTTCCTCACCATCAGTATCATCCTGCACACCACCATCCTATGCTGTCTGGCAACACTCTCAACCACTACTACTTTGCAGTCACTGACTTCCTTCAAATTACATTGTCTACACAAAATGTAGTCTACCTGTGTGCTCCTACCTCCGCTTTTATAAGTTACCCTATGCTCCTGTCTCTTCTGGAAGAAAGTATGCATCACAGCCATTTCCATCCTTTTTGCAAAATCTATCAACATCTGTCTTTCTGTGTTTCAGTCCTGGATACCAAACCTGCCCAGCACTTCCTTTTCCCCTTTGTTGCCTGCACCAACATGTCCATTGAAGTCTGCACCAGTGACCACTCTTTCACCTCTGGGGGTACTCTGCATCACTTCATCTAACTCACTGCAGTATCTCTCCTTCTCTTCTCGCTCACATCCTGACTGTGGGGCATACTCACTAACAACATTGAACATCACTCCATCAATCTCTAACTTGAGACTCATGCCTTTCCTTATCTCTCTCAGCCTACAAACATGCCTCCTGCCTCGCCTTCTTCGACCAACAGTAGTTTAGTTTCCACCTGCACCCTGTTGGTTAACAGCACTGATGGCGGTCACTCGTAACCCGGGCCTCGATCGATGCGGTTTGGAAGTCACATTGATGGTCCGGATGCCCTTCCTGACACAACCCTCTGCATATATCTGGGCTTGGGACCGGCATGAGAAAGAACACTGGCTTGTTTCCCCCCCCTCACGGCTGCATTAGCAGGAATATCACTGCTAACTTGCAAAATTTGAAGAGACGCTTAGCCTTGCATTGTTCACGGGATGCCATCTTCCTTTTTTTTCCTCGAAGGTCGTGCTGCAGATAGAGGAATTTAAGTATCTCAGGGTTTTGTTCATAAATGAGGGAAAGTGGGACTGGTGAAAGGCCAAGCTCTCAATTTACCAGTCAATCTACCTTCCTACCCTCACCTATGGCCACTGCAAAGGAATGTCATTTTCACTGCTTGTATCCACAATCTTGTTCTTTCAGTCACTACCCAAAGAACAAGACCGTGTACACAAGCGGATAAAATGAGTTTCCTTCCCAGGGTGGCAGGACTCTCCCTTAGAAAATAGGGTGGGAAGGGCAGTCATGTGGCAGGAGCTTGGCGTGGAACCGCTGCTAATCCTTATTGAAAGGATCCAGTTGAAGTGCTTTGGACAGCTGGGTAAAATGCCTCCCGAATGCTTACCTGGTGTGGTGTTTCGAGCATTTTCAACTGGAAAGACACCCTGGGATTGACCCAGAACAAGCTGGAGGAACTACGTCTCTTGGCTGGTCTGGGAACACCACGACATCTAACCAAAAGAGCTTGAAGTGGCCAGAGAGAGGCATGTCTGAATCTCACTACTTAGGCTGCTGCCCTTGCCAACAGACTCTGGATTAAGTGGAAAAAAATGAGACGGTTAGACCTGGTTTTCGTGGACACCTGATCGTCACTGCATTCTAGTGAAGCTCTGGATGGAGCCAGTGGTCATGAACACCTAATCCTTACTACATTCTGGTGATGCTCTAGATAAAGGAAAGATTCCTTTTCATTTTCCCCCATTGTCTGAGTATCTGGACCGAAAGAGGAGTGGCTCTCATATGTGATGCTATATGAGGCACCAGCAAGGTCATCAGTGGCGTCGTAAGAAGAGCCGAGGTGGCCGTTTTTAGGCTTTTGCTTTTCTCACCACATCAGCAAGATTAAGATAAGATATGCAATTTATCACGCATAACTCTGTTTCAAACAAGTATAACAAGTATAACTTTCTGCTTATACACATACAAGTTCTTCCTTAAAAAAAGGATAACACTCTTTGATCATCATGCATTCATTCAAAGAAAAGCATGGACCAAGAACAATGCAATCTTTTAAGGGGCATTTTGTGTGGATGTGAATGAGGGAGAAGGAGAGAGAGCGAAACACAGAGAGAGAAAGATACATAGAGGGACAGAGAGAGAGAGAGAGAGAGAGAGAGAGAGAGAGAGAGAGAGAGAGAGATGATTGTGTTTGTGTTTGAATCATTCATGATATTCCCCCGCTGACGGGGTTCATGTTTCTGTGAAGCACATCTCTGTGGGTTGCACAATGTACAACACACACACACACACACACACACACACACACACACACACACACACACACACACACACACACACACACACACAGTCTACTTTCTTTAACTTCACAAGACAATACACAAACTTACATTCATTTCCTGGTATCCTGATGCTAACCTTGAACTTTACTGTCACTCTCACTCTTACTCTAACCATATAACATGTCTTCACCCAAGACTGTAATTTTTTACATTATAGGGACTTGTGTTGCATCTCCATGAGGAAGACAAGTCCCCATAACATATGATATGTCACCATTATGACATGAATACTTAGTAAATCCCTCTCCTCCCCTACACGTGCACTGTTTAGAATTTGTCTACACTTATCTGTAGTGTGACTTTTACCGTTAAATGGATTATTTTGCTTCGTTAAATACACAAGTGAACATAAAGAGATATTGAGAGAGAACTGGGTACAAAATAAATAAATGAAGATAAACATAAGAAAAATGGAGATAAAACATTTCACCCGTTATTCACATACACACACACACACACACACACACACACACACACACACACACACACACACACACACTTGGCTCTCTTTCTCCGTCTCATTCACTCATTTATTTTCTGAACCACTTAAATCCTAAGTAGGGTTGTAGGGAGGCTGGTGCCCATCTCCGACGACTCTGGGTGAGGGCAGAGTACACCGTGGACAGCTCACCCAGCCATCGCAGGGCAGAAACATGCTGGACAGTGAGAGACATGGCCAGCCTTTTCTTTGTCTATCTTTATTTCTCTTTCTGTCTTTCTCTTGTTCTCTTTTTCTTTCTGTCTCTCTCTCTCTCGCTCTCTCTCTCTCTCTCTCTCTCTCTCTCTCTCTCTCTCGCTCTCTCTCTGTCTTTTCTGTGTTTGTCTCCCTCTCTTTATTCCCCTCTCTTCCTGTCTCTCTTTGTGTTCTTTTTCTGTCTGTCCTCTCCCTTAGTCTCTCACTCTCTCCCTTTGTCTGTTTCTTTCTCTGTCTTCACCTCTCTCTCTCTCTCTCTCTCTCTCTCTCTCTCTCTCTCTCTCTCTCTCGCTCTCTCTCTCGCTCTCTCTTCTTTGTCTCTATTTGCTCTCTCTCTTTCCACTTTCTCTATTTATGTCCCTCCCTCTGTCTCTCTCTTTCTCCCCCCCTCTCTCTCCCTTATTTTCTTTCCCTCCCTCTTTGTTTATCGCCCTCCATCCCCTGGTACTCACACACACTTTTGTTTAAAGCACCCCTAGGAACTGTGGTTTGTATTGTGCTCATCAATTAACTCGTGTTCTAAAGGGAGCACTGTCACCAATTTTACTTAAATGTATTTATCCAAAATTCATGCAAATATGCCACAAATTTCCAAAGTTCTGGTTTATGTTTGTGAAAATTCCTTTCAACCAGCAAATCAATAAGAGTTTAAAGTTTTCGGATGGAAAAAGAATGCAACCAGGACTTTTTAAATCTCATCAGGATGAACAATTATAATTATTGAATTCCTTTTACTTTAAATTTTGTTGTAGGAATCAAATTCATGAGGAACTTTAAGTTCCACCTTTAGTAAAAAAAAATTTCTATTTAATAACACTATTTTCTCCAAACAACTATTACACTGCCCCTTTAATCTGGGACTGCTCACCTCTGAGCCGTGCTATTCTTTATAAGTCATTAGCTATCCATCCATGTGCAGACCTGTAATCCTTTATTAGAGTCACGGGGAGGCAGGAGTCCATCTCAACCAACTCCGGCTAGGGTACACCCTGGACAACTCAGCAGACTATTACGGGACAACATACACAACCAACCACACGTACAACTAGGGACAGCCAATTAGCCTAATGTACATATCTTTGGACTGTGGTAGGACTCCTGAGCACCTGGAGGAATCGCACACAAAAACATCCTTGAGATTTGAACCCAGGACCTGCCTACTGTTTCAATCAGTATACTGTCGTGCCACATCTTAGACCTGTTGGTAATGAGTTGTTAGTAACTCATATCACGTCACAGAACAGGGGTGGCATAGTGGCATAAGGCTTAGCACAGCAAGAAGGTCCTGGGTTCTAGTCCAAAGGGCATTACAGTATGGTGTTCTCACATTTGCTTGGGTTGTCTCTGGTTACCTCCTACAGTCCAAAAATGCACATTAGGCTAATTAATTTTAATATAAAGAAAGATAATATTAATAAAACTTAACTAAACTTAAAACAAAATGGAACCAATCACCCTTGGTGTGAATGTGAGTATGAATGATTGTTGGCCCTGCTATAATCTGGTGAGCTGTTCAGACTGCACCCCACCTTGACTCAGTGATGGCTGAAATAGACTCCAGCCTCCCTGTGACCCTCACAGAATTAAGTGGTCCACCAAATGAACGAAAGAGAGCGATACCCCAGGACAATCCTGCCAGACAACGTATAGTGATGTTCATGACTGGGTGTTTTTTGAAGGCTAAACTTGAGGCCCACAGGCCACATCCAGCCACACCAACTATTTTTATGTGAAAATGGTTATTGTACATTCTTTGTGTCAATCTTTCCCATGAAACTTAATTCGTCATCCTTCCACTAGGTGGCAGCAACCTTGTCATTCACAGCTCAAGGAATTGCATGCTAGCTAATCACTGTCAAGTGGAGGGAGTGCAAGTGAGTAGGCTCTATAGCTACCTCTCTATACTGTATACACCATACATTTACACCATACATGTATATCTGTATACACCATACATACCTCCATACTGTGACCCGGCATCCATAGGAGCTAATTGGCCGAACTCTCCCGGGAGGCAGGGTGTGTACGCTTATTTTGACACATTACTGGGTGTCTGTGAGCTCACTTGTAAAAAGGGGTCAATAGCACTTGCCTTCTGAGTGTGTTACACTGTACCAAGTACACATGCGCAGTAGTTCGTAAAGAGGCAGGTGGTAGGATTGCATGTCACAGAGGGGGCAGGTGCATGCATACACCCCTCCCTGGAGGAAATGCTTCGTGGTTGCCCTTTTTTTAGAATGTATCTTCAGTGATCATTCAGCCCTCGATCACCTTTACATTTGGTGATGTGTCCTTCAATGAAAGTGAGTCCAACGCCCCTGCTGTGAGAGTTCCACCTTTTTGTATATCGTCGAACAAAAAAGGCAAAATTCCTTCCGTGTGTATTGGTACAGTGTTTATAGGTGATGGTTTGTGTTTCATGTGTGTTCGAGACCAGATCTTGTGGCTCTGTAACAGTATAGGCCCTGCGGATACACAAGAAGGGTGTTCAGGTATGTAATTTCAAGGATTATATCATTAAATAATTGAAATTCTTAGTATTTAGTGAAACGTAATTGCTTAAATATAGCGTTATCTGAACCTCATCAAATAAAGGTGTGTGAGAGAGAGAGCAAGAAAGAGAGAGAAAAAGAAAAACGGAGAGAGAGAGAGAGAGCGAGAGAGAGAGATCCAGCAGACTGTACCTGTACACCTAGTATCATTTGAGCTACTTGAGACTGATATCAATAGTTAATCACCAACTGACATTGAGAAAGTAAGAGAGCAAGTGTGTGTGGTGTGTTTGTGTGTGTGTGTGTGTGTGTGTGTCTGGGAGGGGGGGGGGGGGTAATCATCCACTAGCTCTACAATCTGTGAAATTGGGTTTGAACAGTGAGATCACAACAGTGTGGTCGGAATTATGTTGATTTATTTTCTATAAGAGCAGTTCTGTCAGATGTTCCATCCATTAAAGGTTTACATTAATGCACATCTCTGAATCCATGTAACACAATCGGTGCTTTACATGATGTTCTAGTGACATTTTCTACATGTAGTTGTTTACTTATCCATTTTGGAAGGAATCTCCAGTGCTAGTGTCTGATAACATTCAGGGGTAGCACTTTCAGATTTCTTGTCTTCCTGTATTTTTTTATGATATTAAAAGATCATCATCTTCCATTTTCTAAACCTCCTAATCCTAATTAGGGTCGCGGGGAGTCCGGCACCCACCTCTGCAATTCTGGTCGAGGGCAGAGTACACCCTGGACAGCTCATCAGGCCGTTACAGGTTCTTAAAAGTATACATGGGAAATTCATTATCCTTTCCTACTAGTGTCAGAGAAGGGTGGAGCCTATCTCAACCGCCTCGGAGTGAAGGCAGAGTACACCCTGGACCGTGCAACAGAGTGCCACATGGCCAACACACACACACACACACACACACACACACAACCATTCAAGTTCCCATTTACTCCGAGGGAAGATTTGGATAGTGTAAGGAAACCGGAGTATCAGGAAGAAACCTATGCAGGCACAGGGAGACCATGAAAACTCCACACAGAAACGTCCTCGCCAAGTCTGCAAATCAAACCCAGGACCTTTTGTGCTCCAAGGCGGACGTGCTAATCCCTACGCCACAACCTCACCCTAAAAAGTAAATAACAAATAAAATCATGTTGCGTTTCTCCTGTGTAAGAGTTAGATATTAGATATGTTTTTGTATAATGCTTTTATTTATGCAATGCTATGATTACTAAAGTGACAGTAAAGGAATAATATAAGAGAAATAAAATGGAACAAGTATTAGAGAACAAGAATGACATAATAGCAAAAAAGTATTTATTTTAATTCATAATTCAGGCGTAAATGAGAAATTGATCATCCCACTCATGCATTTAATATTCCAGGAGAGTCCTTGAAACCCCAAACTTGTGAATTATATCCTTGTTCTGCACTCTCAGGCTTAGTTGTAAGTCATTGAATGTAAATTAATGTAAATTAATGAACAAATGTAAATGAAAATGCAAAAGAATGAGAAAACAAATGAAAATACAATGTGAAATCTGGGTTTCCAAATCTGTTCAAAACGTCACAAGTACAATTATAAATGTTATTTGTCTGAGCATTCTGTGTGTTATTGTGGGGAAATAATTCCCTCAATATACTGTATATGTAGTGTAGTATAAAATGTAGCCGTGAGAGAGGGGCACAAGCCAGTGTTTCTCCTTCACGCCGGTCCCAAGCCTGGATAAATGCAGAGGGTTGCGTCAAGAAGGGCATCCGGTGTAAAACAAATGCCAAATAAAAATGCGAGTCACAACAAAAAATTTCATACTGGATTGGTCGAGGCCCGGGTTAACAACGATCGCCAACAGTGCTGTTAACCAACAGGGTGCTGGTGGAAATTGGACTACTGTTGGTCGAAGACGTCGAAGAAGGAGCGAAGGAGAGGCGGGAGGCGTGTCCGTAGGCAAAGAGAGAAGAGGAAAGGCATGGCTCTAGGACTAAAAGTAGGGACTTTGAATGTTGGAACTATGACGGGAAAAGGTAGAGAGCTGGCTGACGTGATGCAGACGAGGAAGGTGGACATACTGTGTGTTCAGGAATTCACGTGCAAAGGTAGCAAGGCTAGAAGCTTAGGAGCAGGGTTTAAGCTATTTTTTCATGGTGTGGATGGGAAGAGAAATGGAGGAGGAGTCATCTTGAAGGAAGAGTTTGTCAGACATGTTCTCAAGTTAGAAATTGAAGGCGTGATGTTCAATGTTGTTAGTGCTTACGCCCCACAGGCAGGATGTGAGCTCGAAGAGAAGGAGAGATTCTGGAGTGAGTTAGATGAAGTGATGCAGAGTATCCCCAGAGATGAAAGAGTGGTCATTGGGACATACTTCAATGGACATGTTGGTGCAGGAAACTGAGGGGATGAGGAAGTGATGGGAAGGTTTGGTATCCAGGACAGGAGAAGGACAGATGTTGGTCGATTTTGCAAAAAGGATGGAAATGGCTGTGGTGAATACTTTCTTCCAGAAGAGACAGGAGCATATGCTGACTTATAAAAGCAGAGGTAGGAGCACACAGGTAGACTACATCTTGTGTAGGCGATGTAATTTGAAGGAAGTCAGTGACTGCAAAGTCATAGCAGGTGAGAGTGTTGCCAAACAGCATAGGATGGTGGTGTGCAGGATGACGCTGATGGTGAGGAAAGTGAAGAAGGCAAAGGCAGAGCAGAAGACAAAGTGGTGGAAGCTGAAAAAGGAAGAGCGTCGTGTTGTCTTCAAGGAGGAGTTGAAACAGGCTTTGGGTGGTCAGGAGGTGCTTCCAGATGACTGGACAACTACAGCTAATGTGATCAGGGAGATGGGTAGTAGAATACTTGGTGTGTCATCTGGAAGGAGAGGAGATAAGGAGACTTGGTGGTGGAATGAGGAAGTGCAGGAGTGTGTACAACGGAAGAGGTTAGCTAGGAAGAAGTGGGACATAGAGCGGACCGAAGAAAGTAAACAGGAGTACAGGGAGACACAGCCTAAGGCGAAGATAGCGGTGTCAAAGGCCAAACAGAAGGCGTATGATGACTTGTATGCTCAGTTTGAAAGTAAAGAGGGAGAAAATTATCTATACAGGTTGGCACAGCAGAGAAATAGAGATGGGAAGGACGTGCAGAAAGTTAGATTGATTAAGGACAGAGAGGGAAATGTATTGACTGATGACAGAAGTGTGCTGGGCAGATGGAAAGAGTACTTTGAAGAGCTGATGAATGAGGAAAATGAGAGAGAGAAAAAGAGTAGAAGAGGTGACTGTTGAAGACCAGGAAGTAGCAAAGATTAGTAAGGGTGAAGTGAGGAGGGCATTGAAGAGGATGAAGAAGAATGGAAAGGCAGTTGGTCGACATACCGGTGGAGGTATGGAAGTGTCTAGGAGAGGTATCAGTAGATTTCCTCATTTCATTTTCTGTAACCGCTTCATCCTAACTAGGGTCACAGGGAGGATGGTGCCCATCCCAGCCAACTCAGGGCGAGGGCAGAGTACACCCTGGACAGCTCGCCAGGCCATCGCAGGGCGGAAACACGCTGACGGCTTTGCAGCTTACTCTTGTCTAAAGTCAGCAATGGTTCTTTTACATGACTCACACCATAGACAGTGAGAGACATGGCCGGCCTTTGATAACCCAGTTAGCTGCACTGGGGGGGACAGTGACAACCTTGTGGAGAGTGGGACTCGAACCCCCAACCTTTGGATCAGCGATCCGGCGCCTTATACCACTAGACCACCACTCATTTCCTGAGAAGAACATTCAACAAGGTCTTAGAGAGTGAGAGGATGCCAGAGGAATGGAGAAGTGTGCTGGTGCCCATTTTTCAGAACAAGGGAGATGTGCAGAGTTGTGGCAACTACAGAGGGATAAAGTTGATGAGTCATATGACGAAGTTATGGGAAAGAATAGTGGAAACTAGACTAAGGGTAGAGGTCAGCATTTGTGAACAACAGTTTGGTTTCATGCCAAGAAAGAGCACCACAGATGCAGTGTTTGCCTTGAGGATGTTAATAGAGAAGTACAGAGAAGGCCAGAAGGAGCTGCATTGTGCCATTGTGGATCTGGAGAAAGCATATGACAGGGTGCCGAGAGAGGAGCTGTGGTATTGCATGAGGAAGTCTGGAGTGGCAGAGAAGTATGTTAGAGTGGTGCAGGACATGTATGAGAAAGGGAAGACAGTGGTGAGGTGTGCTGTCGGTGTGACAGAAGAGTTCAAGTTGGAGGTAGGACTGCGTCAAGGGTCAGCTCTGAGCCCCTTCTTGTTTGCTATGATGATGACAGGCTGACAGACAAGGTTAGACAAGATTCCCCATGGACTATGATGTTTGCAGATGACATTGTGATCTGCAGTGAGAGCAGAGGTCAAGTGCAGGAAAATCTAGGGAGGTGAAGGTATGCCCTGGAAAGGAGGGGAATGAAGGTTAGCCTCAGTAAGACAGAATACATGTGTGTGAATGACAAGGACCCAAGAGGAACGGTGAAGTTACAGGGAGCAGAGATAATGAAGGTGGAGGATTTTAAGTACTCAGGCTCAACAATCCAGAGCAATGGAGAGTGTGGAAAAGAGGTGAAGAAGCGTGTGCAGGCAGGTTGGAATGGTTGGAGAAAAGTGTCCGGTGTGATGTGTGATTGGAAGGTCTTCTTCTTCTTCTTCTTTTCCTTTCGGCTTTTCCCTTCAGGGGTCGCCACAGCGAATCATCTGCCTCCATCTCACCCTATCCTTTGCATCTTCTTCTCTTACACCAACGACCTTCATGTCCTCCTTTACCACATCCGTGAATCGTCTCTTTGGTCTTCCTCTAGGCCTTTTGCCTGGTAGTTCCAGCCTCAGCATCCTATTACCAATATACTCACTATCCCTCCTCTGTACATGTCCAAACCATCTCAATCTAGCCTCTCTGACTTTGTCTCCAAAACGTCTTACATGTGCTGTCCCTCTGGCGTACTCATTCCTAATCCTATCCATCCTCGTTACTCCCAAAGAGAACCTCAACATTTTCATCTCTGCTACCTCCAACTCTGCCTCCTGTCTTTTCCCCAGGGCCACTGTTTCTAACCCATACAGCATCGTTGGCCTCAACACCGTTTTGTACACTTTTCCTTTCATTTTTGCCGATACCCTCCTATCACACATCACACGGACACTTTTCTCCAACCATTCCAACCTGCCTGCACACGCTTCTTGACCTCTTTTAGACACTTTCGCCATTGCTCTGGATTGTTGAGCCTAAGTACTTAAAATCCTCCACCTTTCTTATCTCTGCTCCCTGTAATCTCACCGTTCCTCTTTGGTCCTTGGCATTCATGCACATGTACTCTGTCTTACTGAGGCTAATCTTCATTCCCCTCCTTTCCAGGGCATACCTCCACCTCTCTAGATTTTCCTGCACTTGTTCTCTGCTCTCACTACAGATTACAATGTCATCTGCAAACATCATAGTTCATGGGAGAATCTTGTCTAACCTCGATCTGTCAGCCTGTCCCATCACCATAGCCGAACAAGAAGGGGCTGAGCTGACCCTTGATGCAGTCCACCTCCACCTTGAACTCTTCTGTCACACCGACAGCACACCTCACCACTGTCTTACATCTCTCATACATGTCCTGCACCACTCTAACATACTTCTCTGCCACTCCAGACTTCCTCATGCAATACCACAGTTCTTCTCTCCGCACCCTGTCATATGCTTTCTCCAGATCCACAAAGGCACAATGCAGCTCCGTCTGACCTTCTCTGTACTTCTCCATTAACATCCTCAAGGCAAACACTGCATCTGTGGTGCTCTTTCTGGGCATGAAACCAAACTGTTGTTCACAAATGCTGACTTCTGCCCTTAGTCTAGCTTCACTATTCTTTCCCATAACTTCATCGTTATGGCTCATCAACTTTATCCCTCTGTAGTTGCCACAACTCTGCACGTCTCCCTTGTTCTTAAAAATGGGCACCAGCACACTTCTCCTCCATTCCTCTGGCATCCTCTCCTCTCTAAGACCTTGTTAAATGTTCTTGTCAGAAAATCTACTGCTACCTCTCCTAGACACTTCCATACACTCCACCGGTATGTCATCAGGACCAACTGCCTTTCCATTCTTCATCCTCTTCAATGCCCTCCTCACTTCACCCTTACTAATCTTTGCTACTTCCTGGTCCTCAACAGTCACCTCTTCTACTCTTTTTCTCTCTCATTTTCCTCATTCATCAGCTCTTCAAAGTACTCTTTCCATCTTCCCAGCACACTTCTGTCATCAGTCAATACATTTCCCTCTCTGTCCTTTATCAATCTAACTTGCTGCCGTCCTTCCATCTCTATTTCTCTGCTGTGCCAACCTGTATAAATCATTTTCTCCCTCCTTACTTTCCAGCCGAGCATACAAGTCATCAAGCACTCTGTTTGGCCTTTGACACTGCTACCTTTGCCTTACGCTGTGTCTCCCTGTACTCCTGTTTACTCTCTTCGGTTTTCTCAATGTCCCACTTCTTCTTAGCTAATCTCTTCCTTTGTACACACTCCTGCACTTCCTCATTCCACCACCAAGTCTCCTTATCTACTTTCCTTCCAGATGACACACCAAATATTCTCCTACCTGTCTCCCTGATCACATTCGCTGTAGTTGTCCAGTCATCTGGAAGCACTTCCTGACCACCCAAAGCCTGTTTCAACTCCTCCTTGAAGACAACCCGACACTCTTCCTTTTTCAACTTCCACCACTTTGTCTTCTGCTCTGCCTTTGCCTTCTTCACCTTCCTCACCATCAGCATCATCCTGCACACCACCATCCTATGCTGTTTGGCAACACTCTCACCCGCTACTACTTTGCAGTCACTGACTTCCTTTAAATTACCAATAGTAATTGGTAGGTATCAGTCAGAATGAAAGGAAAAGTGTACAAGACGGTGTTGAGGCCAGCAATGTTGTATGGTTTAGAACCAGTGGCCCTGGGGAAAAGACAGGAGGCTGAGCTGGAGATAGCAGAGATGAAAATGTTGAGGTTCTCTTTGGGAGTAACGAGGATGGATAGGATCAGGAATGAGCACATCAGAGGGACAGCACATGTAAGACGTTTTGGAGACCAAGTCAGAGAGGCTAGATTGAGATGGTTTGGACATGTACAGAGGAGGGATAGTGAGTATATTGGTAGTAGGATGCTGAGGTTGGAACTACCAGGCAGAAGGCCTAGAGGAAGACCAAAGAGACGATTCATGGACGTGGTGAAGGCGGACATGAAGGCAGTTGATGTAAAAGAAGATGCAGATGATTCGCTGTGGCGACCACTGAAGGGAACAGCCGAAAGAAAAAGAAGAAGAAGATGTGGTGTAGTATAAATCCAGAAAATGTTCCCCTGTTCTTTTCTAAACAGTTCAGAAAATAAATGTTTTTACCGACATCTAGGGGCACAGCATGTAAACTGTACTGTACTAGCTGTAATGTTGTAATCTTTACCAGCAGAGGGCGACATTGTAGCGCGTCTGAACTACAGCTGTTCAAACGTCCACACTTCGATATAATAATAAAAAAATAAATAAATAAGTAAAATCTATTTGTGTATAATTACACAAACACATTTGACTTTCTTTTTATTTACCAATGTGGCATTTTTATATATGAACGAAATATAACTTTCTTCTGTTGCTCCATTTTTCATACTATTCATTGCTTATTAACACAACTCACTATTTCTAGAATTTTACAGAAGAATGTGTAGATTGTATTACAAAAATATAAAGTGTAAAACACTATGTTGCACAGCCATACAGCAGCCAGTCTTGCAGAGGTTCCATAATATGGAACGCCAAAAACTCTAGCACCTATTATATCCTGTTAGTAACTACCATGGTACCTTGTCTCATGCCCTTTCACCTTCTTCTACTCTTCAGCTTAATCCGGGGTCAGGTCGCAGGAGCAGCAGCCTAAACAGTGAGGTCCAGACGTCCCTCTTAACATGGTACCTAACAATTTCTAATGTGTCAGTGTGGAGCTAATCCACAGGGTTTGACTTGTTTCAGAGCAATAATTTGAAATTAATCAATTTTCTGAAATCACTTTATGCAGGAGGCTACATCCTGAACAGCTTGCTAGCCCAGTACGGAGCTGTCACAGACATAGCTGTTCACACCAAGGGCCAAAATGGAACAGACAGCCTATTGTGCATGTCTTTGGACTATGGGAGAAAGCCAAGGTACCCAGATTAAGCGCACACAAGCATAGGAAGAACATGCAAAGTCCACACAGCAATGCTCTTGCCATGCATGGGACTCGAACCCTTGCTGTAAAGTGCACATGCTAACTACAGTTCCACTGTGCTGCCTGTAATGGGACAGTTTGTAGAAGTGGCTTTGGGATCTAACCCTGAACTAGCAAAAAAAGTGTGGCAGTGAGATGCAGCTAACCCTAATGCTCTGAAGGTATCCAAATGTGTGGCAGCCCACTGCGTTCGCTCGCGCGCTCTCTCACTCTCTCTCTCTCTCTGTATTCTGCTCAGTGTTTGTGTGTGCTTACATTGGATGGGTTAAGTGCAGTCTTATTGACGAGTGAGAGAAGGATGGAGCAGGAGAGTGACAGGTGGATCGCTGCTGACTTTGCTGTAAAGCGGAGCCTGTACTGGTCCGTCGTGGTGAAGAGGGAGCTGAGCCGCAAGGCAAAGCTCTCAATTTACCTGTCGATTTGCATTCCAACCCTCACCTATGGTCATGAGCCTTGGGTAGTGACCGAAAGAACAAGATTCTGGATATAATTGGCTGAAATGTACTTCCTTTGCTGGGTGTGAGGGGGTTTTCCTTAGCAATAAGGTGAGATGCTCTACCATCCAGGGAGAACTCTGAGTAGAACCATTGCTCCTCTACATTGAGAGGAGCCAGTTGCGGTGGCTCAGGCATGTGGTCAGAATGCCTCCCAACCGCCTTACTGGTGTGGTGTTTTGGGCATGTCCAACCGGGAAGAGACCCGGGATCGACCTAGAACACACTGGAGGGACTGTGTCTCTCGGCTTGTCTGGGAACGCCTTGATGTCCAACACAGAAGAGCTGGAGGAAGTAGCTGGGAAGAGGTACGTGAGGACCTCATTACTTAGGTTTCTGCCCCCGCGACCCGACCTCAGAAGACGAGGAAGAATATGATGATGATGATGATGATGATGATGATGAAGTTTGCACTGTGGCACAGTCGCGCAGCCTCGCAGCGAGAAGGCGTGGGTTTGATTACGAGGTTCAGGCATTTTCATATGGAGTTTGCATGTTCTCCCCGTGCATGCATCGGTTTCCTCCAAGTATTTCCTCATGTATGTCCTCATCACGTATCACACATTTCCTCATGTTTCCTCACACAATCCAAAAAACATGTGTAACCAGTGTCCACTGTGTTATGTTGTGCTTTTTGTTAAGAAATATTAAATTAGTAACTTAATTGTGGGGCCGGTGGCGTAGTGGTTAGGGTGCTGCGCTCATGATCGGAAGGTTGTGAGTTCAAATCCCACTGAGACCCTCACTGTGCTAAGACCCCTGGGCAAGGTCTCAACCACAAGTGTGCCTCTGTACACCCAGCAGTATAAATGGGTACCAATAAAAATATACTGGGACGGTAACCTGCGATGGACTAGCGTCCCATCCAGGAGGATTTCAACTCCTGATTGCTTCATGCTATGGAAACCAGGGATAAGCACCGGCCTGATGAGCTACGAGGCTCGGGTGTAAAAAC
The DNA here is from genome assembly GCA_024760905.1 of Plotosus lineatus. Lineage (NCBI taxonomy): Eukaryota > Metazoa > Chordata > Actinopteri > Siluriformes > Plotosidae > Plotosus > Plotosus lineatus. The sequence continues at coordinate 11,519,865 of CM045746.1, forward strand.
TCAACAGACTTTACCTTTTTTTTTAACCTTACCTCCAATGAGCAAATGTATTTCAGTGCTGACAATGACAATAAAATAAAAATAAAAGGGAGTCCTTCATCATCACATCCTCCCAAGTGACATGTGGCAAAGAGGAAGTGATTAGGCGGGACCGGTCAGTTTTATAGTGGGTACACTGGGTTCCTCAGATCAGCAAGCAAAGGCATGTCAATCCAAAGCTCCACCCAAGGAACAGTTCTTTGTCAGGTAAAGCAATTGAATAAATAAAAATGAATAACATTTTCATTAATTATAGATGACATAACCTGTAGATTATTGACTTTTGTTACACTCACCGCACTAGAATTCCGTAAAATCCTGGGCAGTGGAACAAAACACATTTCCGAAACACTGGCCTAATTTTAACTAGGTATATAAGCTTCCTCACTAAAGGACAAAAGATTAATAGGTTCACTCGGCACCTAACGAAACTCAAAACATTCTTCAGACAAAATGAGGTGCTTTATACGCCAGATATACAGCCAGACAATGTACGCCAATGACAAAAAAAAACAAAATAACAGGCTTATGCAGATTATAAATCAGATAACAAAAACAATTTGAGAGATCGTGAGGGGAATATAAAAAAGTACCACAAAAATAAAGTTATATTTTAATAACATTCAATCTCTCAAATAAACACGAATGATATACATCACACTTCAATAACAGCGGGATAATCTTGTTTTATCTTTAACAACAACCCAAGCTGTGTCATGGACTCAATCAGACAATAAACCGGTTCAATGATTCTTCCAAACCACAAAGTGAGTTCAGACTCTGAGATGGATCTGGGAGGACAGGATGAACTTGTTGGGGGTCTATAGGTGGGTCTGAGATGAGTCTGGGAGGACAGGATGAACTTGTTGGGGGTCTATAGGTAGGTTCTAGTTGGAACAACTAAACCCTGAGAGGCCGGAGTGGAGAATGGAAAACTGTCCCGTCCAGAGATCTCATCAATAGAGGACTACTCATAATGTTCATCAACAACCCACGAAGCGATACAGCCATCATCCCATCCAGCAAATGAAGGTTCAGTTGTAGCAGTGTCCACACCAGATTCTTCAGTTTAAAGAAGATGCATTCATCTCATTAGGGGTAGTAGGTGTGTCTATATAGTCAGACAGCAGAACAGTATCAAGTAACCCAAGTTGTCATTCAGGGGCAAGAAAATAGATCTGGAGCTGCAAGTTCCAGTGGGCATGTTCATGTTCATGACCATCCTGATCCCTGATACAGTCAACATGTAAAGCAGGTTTTGCAGCCACAACGCTGTAGACCATGGACTTCCACTTATCAGAGAGCTTCTGCTTTTCTGTGACACCGTTGTTCGTCAATAGCAACTGATCCCTACAGACAGAGTTTGACCTTTGACCAGCTTGTTATTCTACATACAGAAAAAAATTGTTTCACAGTATCTTTGCCACTCTCTTAGCACTCTAGTCTTGACAAGGCAAAGCGTGTACAAGTCTGGTGGAATGATCAGTGATCACCAGAACATCAACAACCCAGTTATTGCTATCTTCAGCTGACCAAAAGGCAACATGCACAAGTTCTAGTGGGGCTTTGGCGGACAGTTCAGGGGTTTTACTGTGGACACATCTGCAACCAGCACTTGGCATGATGGTGCATGTCTCTCTCCATGTCATACCAGAAAAAGCACTGGTGATAAGTGAGAGAACGTGTGAGGTGCTGGCCCTGTTGACCAGTATGGTCATGAACACCAGACAGGGCCTATGATTTAGGTGAATCTGGTACAACCATCTGAAACCTCTTCTTCTATTTGGTTAAAGGATCCTTTATGACCCTATAGAAGATACCATTAAGGGGGGCAGTGGTGGCCTGATGGATAGGGACGTAGTGGTGGACCTCATTGCTTCAGTATGCTGCTTCCGCAATCTAACCCCAGATTAAGCAGAGGAAGATGAAGTGAACTCTGTTTCCTGAGGAAGCACCAAGATGCTGGAGATGTTTTCTAAATTGTGGTGGAGAGTGCCATCTACAAAGTTGAGGTATGCTAGTGGAGCTACATCAGTGTCACAGATGCAAGCAATGTCAGTAA
>CM045746.1:11524465-11756965 GCA_024760905.1 Plotosus lineatus
ATGCTGTTCAGTATTTAATTTAGTTTAGATAGCTATAGAAAATCTACAGAATTTTGTGCATAGTGCTTAATTAAGAGTTTTTAAGTGCGAGCCTATCTTAACCGACTCTGGGCTCAGGCAGCATGCATCCTGAAAAGCTCACCATCATAGGGCAACACACATATAACCAATTAATCCTAATTAGGGTCGCAAGGGAGGCTGGCGCCCTTCCCAGCCAACTCTGTGCAAGGGCAGAGTACATTCTGATCAGCTCACCAGGCCATCGCAGGGCAAAAACACACCGATGACTATGCAGCCTACTCTTGATGAAAGTCAGCACTGGTTCTTTTACATGAACCTCTCACCATAGACACTTCCACTCACGTCTAGGACAATTTGAAACACCCATTTAGCCTAATGTCTTTGGACTGGAGGTGGAAACCGGAGAACCTGGAGGAAACCCGCATAAAAATGGGAGAACATGCAAACTCAGAAACACAGTTGTCAAGCTTGGGACTCAGAAAAAAGACGTTTTTGCTGTGAGGCGGTCATGCTAACCACTACCTCACAGTTCTGCCCAAAAAAACCACAAACAGTAATTATTTATAATTATAATTGAATTATTTTGTTAGTATTGGTGTTATAAACATGTATAGCGTTTGTTTGATCTATTTTTTGGAGCCACAGATGCTTTTTCAAAATCTGATTCCAGTTAATGTTATTTATAACTTTAGTGATGGTGGTTTAAAAGTAATATTTCACAGAATCATAGATGGGCGGTAGTGTAGTGGTTTGCACATCCACCTCACAGCACGAAGGTCCTGGGTTTGAGTCCTGGGCACGGTCAGGGTTCCTCCCACAGTGTAAATTACTCCTTGGTGTTAGTGTGAGCATGAGTGGTTGTATGTTTTGTTCTGCGATGGACTTGTGAGTTGTACTCCACCTTCGCCCAGTGTCGGCTGAGATATGCTCCTGGATTCTAGTGACCCTGGTAGTAAGATTAAGATGCTAAGTAAATAATTATGGTACATGCAAACTATAGACCTTCAAAATCTCATCTCAATCTCAACATTTTGCACCTGTTGACTGGGGTTGGACAAGCAAATCCCTATGCGAGGTTCCTCAAGGTTTATTTGGTGATTTTAGTGTTGTGTGTTTTTTAGTTCTGAATGAAAAACAATAATGTAAGGTTTCATGTAAAATTAACTTTTACTCACTCATTTCCCAGACTGCTTAATTATAATAGGGTTGGAGGCCAATTCAGCCAACACTGGGTGAACGTGGTGTACACTCTGAACATCTAGCTCACCATACTATCGCAGGGCAACATGCACACAACCATTCACATTCACATTCAATTTCGAACAGCCAGTTAGCCTACTGTTCATGTTTTTGGTCTGTGGGAGCAAACCGGACTAGCCAGAGGAAACCACACAAGCCCAGGGCTAGCATAAACTCCACACGAAAACACCTGAGCCTGGGACTCAAACCCAGAACCTTCTTGCTGTGAGGTATTCGTGCTCAAACTAAGCCTCCGTGCTGCCCCTATATCATCTTTCAAGGTTCCCAAAAAGAGACAAACCTGAAGAATCCTTCTGTATAGACACCTGAACAGATCTTTCCTGTAAGGGAACCGATGCTATGCCTTTAAATCCCCGCACCACTTTTCCTCAGAGTCCAAATTATACAAATGTTGGTTTACTAGTTTACTTTTTTATCTTGCAGTCATAAGCACCACACAGTGATGCCAAAGTGCCTTTTAAAATGACCATGCTTATCACTGCCACACCACTAGCCTTGCATAATCTCACTTTCAGTCTCCGCACTGCCTCTGAAAATGGACCCATAATTGTTTTATGTAGCCTTTACACACATTCTGACAGTTTAACTGTGTGTGTGTGTGTGTGTGTGTGTGTGTGTGTGTGTGTGAGAGAGAGAGAGAGAGAGAGAGAGAGAGAGAGAGAGTGTGAGAGAGAGAAATCCATTTGGTCTGTTGGTCTGATTGAAAGATTTTCAGAAACACCCATTAACTCCAGGATCAAAGATTAACACCTCTTAAAATACACACACACACACACACACACATACACACACACACACACACACACACACACACACACACACACACACACACACACACACACACCTTTTACATTTACATGTATGCCATTTGGCAGACTCCCTTATCATTTTCATATAGCTGAGCAGTTAAGGGTTAAGGACCTTGTTCAAGGGCCCAACAGATGCAATTGTGCCCACCTGTGGCCCAGTTTGGGTCTTGAATCCCTGTCCTTCAGCTCAGAACACTAACCACTGGGCCATCACTGCCCTCTGGTCATTGTGAATTAATGCAGTACTACACTAATCTAATGGGAGGTTGTGTGTTCAAATCCCAGTTAGACCCCCACTGTGCTAAGACCAATGAGCAAGGTCTTAACCACAAGTGTGCCTCTGTTCACCCAGCAGGATAAATAGGTGCCAGAAGAATATACTGGGAAGGTAACCTGTGATGGACTAGCGTCCCATCCAGGAGGAGTTGTACTCCTAGTCGCTTCACGCTATGGAAACCGGGGATAAGCACCGGACTGATGAGCCACTATGGCTCGAGTGTAAAAAGCCCAACAGACTTTACGTTTTTTTTTTTGTTTGTTTGTTTTTTTACACTAATCTAACCTTCATTACAGTATCCAGAAGTAAACTTGAAATTCTGATAAATTGTCTTTCTTAATATAACCAGAGTTTCCACATTTATTTTTAGCTTGTTTTTTTAAACTATATGCTATTAATGTTATTACATCATTACAATACGAAGTACAAAGTTAGCAGAGGTTTAAACTAGACCGTATCTAACACATAGAGAGTGGCCAATATACTTTCAGCGGTTCGTATATGTTTTTATACAGACTTCCGATCTTTCAAGTGAGCAAGTGAAGGTTGCATACTAAACAAATATTCAACTCGCACCTTTGCAAAACTTGCTCACTTGAAAGATCAGAAGTTCGAATAAGCCGTGCTTTGTCTCACAAGCACCATACGTCACTTGCGACAAACGCCTACATTCAGTGGAGCGCCTCACAAATATATAACAATCTGTGATAGAGTCCCACCAGAGTCCTATTCAGTATATACTCCCGCTTCACTCCCAGTGTTCCCAGGTTCGGCAATGGATCCACTGAAACCCAAAGTCTTAATTCACTTGTTTTGGAGAGGTGACAGCGGGAAATGTGTTTTCTTGAATCACTTCTTTCCTTGTGAGCCAAACAACAGATCACGCTGACCTTATCCAGAGCAACTTGCAGTACCATCGTCATGTTTTAAACATTCATTCACTCATTCATTAGTTTTTCACACTGCTTTGTGGGAAGGCTGGCACCCATCTAATCCGACTCTGGGTGAGAGCAGTGCAGGGCAGAAATACTGACAACTCACCACAGACAGTGTGTTACGAAACTGGGTATAATCAGGAATACTATGGGAATATATCCCCATTTCTTCTTCTTTTTCTTTCGGCTGTTCCCTTCAGGGGTCGCCACAGTAAATTATCTGCCTCCATCTCTCCCTATCCTCTGCATCTTCTACTCTTACTCCAACAACCTTCATGTCCGCCTTCACCACATCCATAAATCTTCTCTTTGGTCTTCCTCTGGGCCTTCTGCCTGGTAGTTCCAACCTCAGAATCCTACTACCAATATACTCACTATCCCTTCTCTGTACATGTCCAAACCATCTCAATCTAGCCTCTCTGACTTTGTCTCCAAAACATCTAACATGTGCTGTCCCTCTGATGTACTCGTTTCTGATCCTATCCATCCTCGTTACTCCCAAAGAGAACCTCAACATTTTCATCTCTGATACCTCCAACTCTGACTCCTGACTCCTGTCTTTTCCCCAGGGCCACTGTCTCTAAACCATACAACATCGCTGGCCTCATCACCGTCTTGTACACTTTTCCCTTCATTCTTGCCGATACTCTCCTATCACACATCACACCGGACACTTTTCTCCATCCACTCCAACTTACCTGCACGCGCTTCTTCACCTCTTTTCCACACTCTCCATTGCTCTGGATTGTTGAGCCTAAGTACTTAAAATCCTCCACCTTCTTTATCTCTGCCCCCTGTAACCTCACTGTTCCTCTTGGGTCCTTGTCGTTCACACACATGTATTCTGTCTTACTGAGACTAACCTTCATTCTCCTCCTTTCCAGGGCATACCTCCACCTCTCTAGGTTTTCCTGCACTTGTTCTCTGCTCTCACTACAGATCACAATGTCATCTGCAAACATCATAGTCCATGGAGATTCTTGTCTAACCTCATCTGTCAGCCTGTCCATCACCATAGCAAACGAGAAGGGGCTGAGACCTGACCCTTGATGCATTGCCCCGGCTATGTAATGCAAATAGCTGTTTTTGTCAGTTTAACCTTTTGCTTTGTATTGAGTCAATCTTTTGTTCTGATGTGTGAAATTGTATATCAGCAGTTAGCTTATGATCCTTACTAACTGACTTGACTTAGCCTAGCCCTAATGAATAACTTCTGGCGTCAGGATAAATTCCCAAACTTAATGAAACACTAATTTTGGGCGGTCTCACCGTGGTCTTGTAATTTTCATGCTTCGTTGTGAAGTTTTACATTAATGTAATTGACAGCAGTGTGTTCTTTAGGCCATCAGCTTTATTTTGATGTATAGTTTATGCTGCTACAACCTGTAGTTATTGTGCTATGCTACTTTATAGGTATTCGAGAAAACACAAATTCACCTCGTTGATGAAAATTTCAGAGCTAGATCACGTGGGGTGTTTTCAATGAAGTCTGCTCTGACGCTATTTAAATGTAAGCGCTCTTCAGAGCAGCGCTTGCTGGGCTTGATGGACTGGACTGTAACTCGTACTGTAAAGATGTGCTAGCTCGATCTGCTACCAGCCTGGCAAGACGGTACACGGAAAACTTATGAAATTGGGTATTTCCTTAACCTTTCGGCGTAAATAATGGAAGAGTGGAATGTGTTCTCGCCGTTCTATGCTGATGAAGCGACTGTGACCTACTGACTGATCAGTGATAAGGACTTTGTTCTTTCCGTGGAGGTATTGAAATTCCAGGATGGTGCATGTCTGAACACAGATTTCATAGACATAAATTAGGTGGGTTGAGTACCGTTTGCCGCCATTTTGAACCGGATGCTTAGCAGTCTAGGCTATAATTTTTTTCTATAGCTCTTATTGATTGTCTGTCTTCCTTTCGGCTTTTTCCCTTTTCCTCGGAAGTCGCCACAGCGAATCATCTGATTCGCACGTTTGATTTGGCAGAGGTTTTTATGTCGGATGCCCTTCCTGTCACAACCCTTTTTAGCAAGGGACAGAAACACACTGACGACTTTGCAGCCTACTCTTTACGAAAGTCAGCAATGGTTCTTTTACATGCCTCTCACCATAGACAGTGAGAGACATGGCCCGCCTTTGATAACCCAGTTAGCTGCACTGGGGTGGACAGTGACAACCTTGTGGAGAGTGGGACTCGAACCCCTAATCTTTGGATCAGCGATCCAGCGCCCTATACCACTAGACCACCACTGCCCCCTATAGCTCTTATTGCTTGAATGCGTGAAATCCTACTTTGGAATTATAGTAATCCTTAGAGGTGTATTCATTCACGGAAGTTTTAGCATGGTAGACAAGAGACATCTATTCATGTGCTGTTGTCCTTAGAGATAACTGAGATTGTTAGATTGTCATTTGTGAGGTTCCATGTGTCAAATGTTTTGACTCATTTTGTGTGGCTCATCCGACTAACCCCAGAAACTGAATTGGAGCGTTGTAGAGTCATCTTTTGAAAATCTCCTATTAGTCTAAGTTGTTAGACAGTTGATTGCTCAATATATCATCAACCTTGTCAGTTTACTATATTTGACGACTATGTTAATGTGGAATTCCTTATCAGAAAGTAGTTCAATTATCAGCTCACTTACCTTTGAAATCAGCCTTTGTTTATTGTGAATATTGTAAATGTATTTATATTAGTTTGGGTGTAATAAACTTTCGATCAAACTGTTTACTGGAGTTGTCCTTTGAACATTTGGTCTCTCCAAATTACCAAGCCGAGTGTTTTATGAACCCGTGGTTAAGGATATTTTTGTGCCTATATGCTTTTGTGAATGTGTCTTGATTCTACTGAAGTAGAAAAGGGTCAGCACCGTAACACAGTGGCCGGTCTTTGGTCATCCAGTTAGCTGCACTGAACGGACAGCAACAACAACCTGTTGATAGTGGGGCATGAACCCCTGACCTTGGGATCAATAATCCAGCACTTTACCACTGGACCACCACTTTCCCTACATCAAAGCAATTGAGGGTTAAGCACCTTTCTCATGGGTCCAACAGTGGCAGCTTGGTGGAATTGGGGCTTGAACCCCCAACCTTCAGATTAGTAAGCCAGAATCCTAACCACTGAGCCACCACTGCGCCAGTTCATGAACCCTTCAGTTTCCCATATCTCTTGCGGTTGAGTCTGTCAAATTTGCATAATAAAATCTTTTACAGAGATGCAAAACAATCCTGTAACCACTCTGGAAAAAAATACTTCACATATCACTCATTTTCTAAACCTCATACTGCTACCAGGGTCGCAGGGGGTTGGAACCCATCACAGTCGACTCTGGATGAAGGCAGGGTACAGCCTTAAAAGCTCGACAGACCTATTCACATTCACACCAAAGGATAATTTGGAACAACCAGTTCGCCTAATGTGCATGTTTTTTGGACTGTCAGAGGAAACCTGAGTTCCCCGAGGAAACCCAAGCAGGTGTGGGGGAGAACATGCAAATTCCAACTAGAAACACCTTTGCAAAACCTCAAGACTTTCTTGTTGACATTGAGACAGTGTGTGAAGTACTACACCACCGAGCCACCCTATAATAAAATAATATTGAAGGTGGAAAATATTAATTGTATACAAAATGATTCGTGGTTAGCACATCCATCTCACAGCGAGAGGTTCCTAGGCTTGGTGAGGGCGTTTCTGTATGAAGTTTGCGTACTCTTCCTGTGTTTGTGTGGGTTTCCCTTGGGTACTCCAGTTTCCTCCCACAGTCACAAGACATGTACATTTGGCTAACTGGATGTTCCAATTTGTCTCTAGGTGTGAATGTGAGTGTGAATGGTTGTGTCTGTGTTGGCCCCGAGATGGATAGGCGAGCTGTTTAGGATGTACACTGCCTTATCCCAGAGTCAGCTGAGACAAGCTTCAACCTCCCCGTGACGCTGGAAGCATTAAACAATTTGATGAATTAATAAATAATTTTTCTCCACTTGGTTATATGTTCAATCCCATCCACCAGCCAATTCTTCCTGATCATATGGTATCGACCAACCGGAAAAGATCAAAAGCCTTATGTGTAAGGCAAACCAGCCACATCTTTTCAATTTGCTCAATGTACTCTCAGAAGGAAAGTGCTATCCGCCCTCTTTCACATAAATGAGTTGACAGATGCCCAGGATTGGCTAGTGACTCTGACTGATGGTGGAAACAAAGTACTGTACTGTTTAACCAAATGTACATGCTAGGCTCTTTGCTATGGATGACTACAGCAGCCAAGAGAGGGCAAATGCCTATTGTTATTGGAATCCCCATATACTCTACCAGTCAAAAGTTTTAGGACACCTTCAATTTTTAACCAGTTCAAGTAAAATAAATAATTTAAAAGGAAACAAAGTTAAGAGATGGGTCTGAATACATTCATATTAAAAGAACAAGACAGTAGGCATGAGCTCCAACAAGCTTGTTTGGATTGAAGTGTGTAGAAGGGTGAAGAAATCAAAGCAACCAATAATTAGTGATCAGAGTCTATTCAGGTGGAATATCTAAAAAGTTTTTTTCCTATTAAGTTAGATTATGTTAAACAGAGGGCAGCATGGTGGCATATCGGTTTGAACATTCCCATCACAACAAGAAGGTCCTGGGTTTGATTTCTGGGCTTGGAAAGGGGCGTTTTGTGTGTGTGTGTGTGTGTGTGTGTGTGTGTGTGTGTGTGTGTGTGTGTAGTTTGTCTCCCCGTGTTTCATTGGGTTTCCTTTGGATATTCCAGTTTCCTCTGACAGTTCCAAAAACATGCAAATTATACAAATTGGCTGGTCCAAATTGCCCTTAGGAGTGAGTGTAAATGGTTAAGTGTGTGTTGGCTTTGTGATGGTCAAGCAAGCTGTTCAAAGTGTACCCCACCTTTGCCGAGTGTTGGCTGAGCAACCCTAGTAGAGAGCCCTATGGGGACAAAAATATTTTCGGTCTCTATGAACTTTGTTGTTGGCTGTAACCACATACAAGCACACATGGGATCCATCAAACTCTTTCACCATAAATAAGACGTATCAGGCGACACGATGATGAATAAGGCGGGTCATAAGTTAATGAAGTGAAGATACAACCGGCACGACTTCACACAGAACAATAAAACACAAAAGATTATACGAAGGTAAACTGATCACACAGAACAATCAAGAACAGACCGGTGGCACCAAGAGCACCAGAACCAAATGAAACGCACATGTAGAACCCAGAGCATATTACATGTAATAGAAAGCAGAACTTCTTGAGCTGGGAGCCCGGATATGTCCTGCAAGGGGGCATTCATTACAATTTTAGCACAAAACCTGGCAAACAGATGTAAGGGATGGTTGCAAAATGTTTTTTCAACATAATAATGATTCTTAACATCATTAGTGGGCCGCACACTGGCCGAGTGGTGAGCATGTCCGCCTCATAGCAAGGAGGCCTGGGCTCGATTCCCGAGCTTGGGAATTTTTGTGTGGAGTTTGCATGTTCTCCACATGCTTGCGTGGGGTTTCTCCAGGTACTTGGGTTTTCTACCAAAGTCCTCAAACGTGCACAATAGGCTGACTGACTGTTTCAGATTGCCCCTTGGTGTCAGTGTAACTGGTTGTATGTGTTTTGGCCACGCAATGGCCTGGAAAACTGTACAGGATGTGCACTGCCTTCACCCAGAGACGGTTGAAATGGGCAACAGTCTCCCCAAGTTTACAAATGTGTAGAAAATGAATGAATGTCATTAGTTGACTACACTGCAAAAAGCAGAATATTCATTCTCTAAGCGACTTAATCCTAATTAAGTTGCCCTTCCTGTCACAACCCTTTTTAGCAAGGGACAGAAACACGCTGACGACTTTGCAGCCGACTCTTTCCGAAAGTCAGCAATGGTTCTTTTACATGCCTCTCACCATAGACAGTGAGAGACATGGCCTGCCTTTGATAACCCAGTTAGCTGTACTGGGGTGGACAGTGACAACCTTGAGGAGAGTGAGACTCGAACCCACAACCTTTGGATCAGAGATCCAGTGCCCTATACCACTAGACCACCACTGCCCCATTATTATTATTATTATTATTATTATTATTATTGTTATTATTATCTTCGTCATCATCATCATCATAATAATGATGATGATGACTGGACTTTGATGTTGCATGGTGATGGTGAGTAAACAAGCGGCAGCATGAGGAAATTATCCGGTTTGCTGAAAGAACAGGGTCACACACATACTGTACAGAGAGAGAGAGAGAGAGAAAGAGAGAGAGCGAGAGAGAGAGAGAGAAAGAGAGAGAGCGAGAGAGAGAGAGAGAAAGAGAGATCCGTCTTCAATCATAAACATACACTCCACACTCAGTGCGCAGAAACAGAGGTAGAGAGAAGTGGCGTGTGACAGCGCACGTGCCCTCGTGGTGAAGGTGAAGATTGCGGAGTGTGTGTGTGTGTGTGTGTGTGAGAGAGAGAGAGAGAGAGAGGTCAGCGCCGCGCGCAGCTTCACACGACAGTTCTGAAGTCCTCTTGCTGAAGGTGACGCGGTGACTGATTATTCTAGTTTTCTCCTCAGGATTTGGGTTTATTTTCAGTATTTGTTTATTGTGTGTGTGTGTGTGTGTGTGTGTGTGTATTGTGTGTGTGTGTGTGTGTGTGTTGTTTTCTTTCCCCCTTCCGCAGATGATGCGCGCCGTCATGCTGCTGTTGTGCCTGTACGTGACGGCGTTCACTGGAGCGACCGCCCGCCAAGACAACGGCAATTTTCTCGACGACAAATGGCTGACAGCTCGATGGGACAAATTTCGTGACGTGAGTTGCGCTTTTTACGCAACATTTCTTGACTATTCGTGCGTTATGTGTGTGTGTGTGTGTATATGTGTGTGTGTATGTGTGTGCGTGTGTATGTGTGTGCGCGCGCGCGCGCGTGCGTTGATGCGCGAGCGCGTGGATTGTGTTTGTGTTTTGTCAGTCATGCTGTGGGAAACATAATGAGGCTAATTTTCAGCCGCTAATTCGGTTACGGCGGCTTTAAAAGCGCTGAGGTAATTGGTTAACCGGCTCGTGAAGGGCTTTAACACCTTCCGTTGTGATTTCTTTCCTTTAAATATCCTCTTTAGACGATAATATGTTTAGAAGCTATGAAGCTAAAGCTGAGGTGACATTCGGTTGTTTGTTTATAAAGAAGTCTTTAACCCATAATATCACGAGTAGGTGGTTTATTTATTTTTTTGTTGTGGTTTGAAGAGTTCCTGAGGTGATTCTCACATGTGGATGGTTTCCATATTTGAGTGTCCCATTAATATACTGTACAGTATACTGTATGTTTATACAGGGGGAGCCCAACATTTCAAAGGTAAATGTAAAACAATATATAATTAAACACAATTACATTATTATTCATGCACATGTCACTTCATTCAGTACAGTTTTTGTTCATCTTGTTTTAAGATGGTTTGGCAAAATGGTGGCCGTGTGTAGATGTTTGGAGGCGATTTCTGAAAGCTGTTATGGCCCGATGGGTCATTTTTGTATAACTGTGGATTTTCCTGCTGAAAAACTATTGTAAAGTACAGGGATCCCTCACTTTCCGCGGTTAATTGGGACCGACCACCGAATTCCGCAAAGTAGGATCAACCCCCCCCCCCAACCCCGTGTACATGTATATTTGTATATAATATCAATACATACATATTAGGCTGCAAAGTCGTCAGCGTGTTTCTGTCCCTTGCTAAAAAGGTTGTGACAGGAAGGACATCTGACGTAAAAACCTCTGCCAAATCAAACGTGCGAATCAGATGATTCGCTGTGGCGACTCCCGAGTGAAAGGGAAAAAGCTGAAAGGAAGACAGACAGACATACATATTCAATGCTATAAATTAGTGGTTCTGAACTGTGTTGGCGGTACTGAACCCTACTAGTTTCATATGCTTATTCACCGAACCCTTCTTTATTGAAAAATAAAATATGTTGTTTTTTTTTGTTGTTTCCAATTCAAGACAGGCACTGTATATGTTTTTACTGGGGCACAAAAATGAACCGTGCATTAATATCACTGTGTACAAAGAACAAAACTAATAGAATGCATGAACTCCCCCCATCAAAATTACTTACACTTTTATGTGAGGTGCGCATCTGTGTGCGCGCGCATGCCGTATGTGTGTGTATTTATATTTTATTTCCATCTTATGCATTATTTTTGAATGTTTAATTATTATAAGCATTTCTAGTGTTGAGTATGTATTTATTGATATTATATAGATCTCTTATATACACATATACATGTACATATACTGTACGTCAATCAGATCCTACTTTGCAAATCATGCAGATAGGACGCTGACTAGCATCACGTTCCGTTATATATGTGACTCCATGTTCGTCCGACCACTTTCTTTTTTGCTCAACATAGTATGGAGTAAAACATTAAGGAAAAAAAAAATCACACAACGTACCATCACAACAGTCACAATTCGAATACTGAGCACACCAAATGCCGCCAAGCAATGTAGCGTGATCACCTGCAGCCAGTGATGGCCAAGCGGGGCGTGTCGTCATAATTATGAGTTGAGTGTGTGTCTTGACCTCCGCCGAACCCCTGAGACTGACTCACCGAACCCCTAGGGTTCGATCGAACCCAGGTTAAGAACCACCGCTATAAATGCTTATAATAATTAAACATTTAAAAATAATGCATAAGATGTAAATAAAATATAAATATATACACAAACACACACACACACACACACATATGCAGATTTGCACGCGCGCACACGCACGCAAATGCGTATGCACGCACTCAGATGCGCACCTCACAAAAATGTAAGTAGTTTTGATGGGAGGTTTTGGGTTGTTTTTCGTTTTGTGTTTGTTTAGGTTTTTTTTTTTTTTTTTTTGCATAATTGGCCTCATTTATTTATTTATTGCATTTATTGCTTAACTTTTTCACCCATTCTTCCTTAATTTCCTTATTTTTTTAATTCAATTATTTTAATTTTTTTTTTTTTTTTTTTTTTTTTTTAAACCGTGATGCACTGAAGCCACATGAATTCAAGTGCGAAGTAGCAAGGGATCCCTGTATGTTTACACAGGGTGAGTCAACATTTCAAAGGTAAATGAAAACAATATATAATTAAACACAATTACATTATTATTCACACACATGTCACTTCATTCAGTACAGTTTTTGTTCGTCTTGTTTTAAGATGGTTTGGCAAAATGGTGGCCATCGTCTGTAGACGATTGGAGGCGATTTCTGAAAGCTGTTCTGGCTCGACAGGTCATGTTGGGTAGAACAGTGGATTTTCCTACTGAAAAAATATTGTAAAGTACTGTATACCGAAATTGATCATCATTGCAGCTTATTTTGTATGTATGTAATACATTTAAGTGATACAGACACCTATTGTAACATAAATGACTATAAAAAGCACAAAACTGGTGGTTAGCGAAACTACAGGTGTTCAGTACATAGTAATTCGCATCAGCACTAGGATGGAACAGCCAGTGAGAAAGGTAACCTGTCTCTGAGCATGCCTAGAGTCGTAACACGCACACACACTTGAAAATTGTTCATGGACTTCTTGCCTTTATGTGTGCAAATCATCTTTTTTATTTACCTGTGAAATATAGGTTTTATTTAGTTACCCTGAATATACTACATGGGAATGGCCCAACTTGATTGGTTCACTATCCCAGGATGATTAGCAATAATACATTGAAGGGGAAGTGTATACGTATAGCTGAATATTTATTTTAGCAATGTCTACCAAATTTGAGGCGCATCACTGATTAATTATATGCTGCACAGACACCTTAGTAAGAAGGCACACAAAAAAGATTTTTGTTTTATTATTTTTTTAAACTCCTGATGAACAAGGGGAAGCTCTCAGCAGATGGAGGTGCAAAACCTAAGAGCTGAGTAACGGCATCACTTTAAACTTTTTTGAGTTTTGTTAGTACTCCAAGAGATGAAAATAAGTCGAAACACCGGAATGCTGTGCCAGTAAGAAATATGCAGACCTCTTCTACTAGAACACCTTGGAAAAGCAAATTTCACCCATGCATAGAATGTGAGCCCTTTCTTTTTTCACACAAATTTTACCGAAATAAATGTAAAATTGATAAATACTTAAAAATCATATCCATAATTTGCTTTCTGTGACATAATGAACTGGGCTTTATTGATTGGACGAACCCAATTGTAGACTATGGTACTCACTTATTATGAGAGGTTGCAACTTGTAGTACACAGTCACTCAATGTAGCGTAATATTAATCCAATGTCTACTCGTGCTTTTTTTTTTTTGCAAACAACAGGGGAGTCATTTTTACAAAATAAACAAAACAAAAATCCCCATGTAATAAATTGAGGTTTTGCACATTGTGAAATACTCTGTCTCTCTCCGTAAACAAACATGCATGAAAACTCAGTGTGTTCTTTTCATTGGATGGCTGGTTGCCTCGGTGATGGAGCAACCCCAGATAGTGCTGGGAGGTCAGCTGGAGGGCGCGTGCATCCTTTTGATAGGGAATGGGATTTAAGCACAGCCTAACGCACTTTCTTTCATTCATTCATTCATTCATTTTCTGACCAGCATAATCCTAATTAGTGTAGCGGGGGGCTGGCGCCCATCTCAGCCTACTCTGGGCGAGGGCAGATTACACCCTGGCCAACTTGCCAGGCCATCACAGGGCAGAAACACACCGACGGCTATGCAGCTACTCTTGACAAAAGTCAGCAATGGTTCTTTTACTTGAACCTCTCACCACAAACAGTGAGAGACATAGCCAGCTATTGATAACCCAGTTAGATGCACTGGGAAGACAACAGTGACAATCGTTAACAGTGGAGCTTGAACCCCAAACCTTGGGATTCGGTAATTCAGCACCTTAACACAAGGTCACCACTGCCTGCTTAACGCATTTGATGGTCAAAAAATGGAAAGAAAAATCGATTTTATGTTTAAGAGAAAGAGGGATCATGAGCAAGTTGAAGAACAGAAAGCAGAAAGTGCAGAGAAAGCACATGGATCAGGGAGGAATGCAATAGCCCAGAGATGGACCATGAATGGCTGACAGTGTTACTATACCAGAACACAACAGTAGGCTGTATGATTTATGGTGTGTGTGTGTGTGTGTGTGTGTGTGTGTGTGTGTGTAGAGTTTACATTTACTGTGGGCTGAGGCTTCTGAAAACACTTTATTGATGCTGAGTTTGTTGTGTTATTATTGTTCTGATGTTATGTCCCCTTTATATGCACTTTACTTGAAAATAAACATTTTGTCATTTATGTCATTATGTGTTTGACATCTTACATTATGCACTCAAGGATGTGCACAGGATTTATTAACATCTTTAGTTTATTCTCGTGCACAAACCGCGCAAGCTAAAAGATTTTAGCGTTGCAATAGTTCCTGTAAGAGTCTTGCCATTTTTCACCCCTGAGTACTTCACATAAATATAAATAAAAGCAAATTAAATAGAGATATTTATTGTTTATATTTGCATACTTTTACCATGACAGAGACTGTTCGGGTGAGCTGTATGCTTTAAGTAACGCTAATGGAGCGGCGCTCTGAGTTTCAGAGGTTAACCTAACTAATACACAAACACAGAAGAAAACCGGCTCTGTAAAGGTGTGTATGCATACAATTTTAGTATTTTATTATATACTACATGAAAATGCAAGAAAGACGAGACTACTTTAAATTCATGATGATGATGGTACCTACTCGCATGCCCGTGACAACTTGTATGGGTCTTTCAATATGATTCAAACATTATCCTTTGGTTTATTTTTCTTAGGTTCTCATGAAGAATGTACTACACAATTACTCACCTCAATTAATCCATCACAGGAGTATTCACTGATATTCACTTCATCTTTGGAAAGCAATCACAAACCAATTGGCATATTGGACGGAAGTATGTAATGGAAGTCTGAAGTACTTCCAGGTTTATTTAATTTATGAATATAAAGATATTTAAAGATGAGATTTCCCTCAGTTTCACATTTAATGCTGATGAATTACCTCATTTTATTCAGAGCTACAGTTTCAGCTAAGGTTTCAGTTTTTTAAATAAAGAGATACTCTGAACTCTGTTATTTAAAAAAGTGGTGCAGTGGTTAACATGCCTGCCTCACAGCAGGAAGGTCCCCCATTTGATTCCCAGGCTTGGGGCATTTCTGTATGTAATTGGCATGTTCTCCCCATGATTGCATGGGTTTTCTTAGGGTGCTCCAGTTTATTCCCCCATTTCAAAAAAATGTATAGTACGCTGGTTGGTTGTTCTAGATTGGCCTAGGTGATAGAGTGAGTGTAAATTGTTCTCTATGTGTTTCCCTGTAATGGCCTATAGAGTTGTCCATGGTGTACCCATCCTCATGTAGGGTCGTCTAAGATGAGCACCAGCTCCAATTAAGACTGAATGAATGATTTATTTAAAATCCTACACTAAGGAGTTTTAATCTGCTCTACCCATGTCGGATGCAGTATGAGATAAGGCATATACTGTAGTATATAGAAAGACACCTAATTCCTTCAGAAGCAAATTTTAAATCATCTGAAGAATAGAAACGTGAGCAGTCCCCTGTGGTGCCCTACGCCCTTATCATTTTAAGCTCTGACAAAGTTCTATTTAGGTTACATCATCCTCCTGGGTGTTATTAGTTTAAATTAGTCGTATGAAAACTCAAGGCCATAAATGTAGATAATAACATTTTGAGATCTATTGTATCAAGTTACTTCTGCAAATCCAACAAGCTCTTCACACAGAAGTTCCCACCACCCTCATCACTTCTTATGAAATGCATTAAGAGCAAGTAGTACATATATCTGTGGAACCAGAGAACAGTTCATACAAGAGAACCGTCTTTATAATGTGTAAAGACATGGCTGTGGTCAAGGCTTTTATTGCTAGGTCTAAGACCAGGACTAGCCACGATCAAGTCTGGACCCCAAGTGTGTTCAAGCAAAGTCAATATAGAGTTGAAAAGAAATTCCAGCCATGTCAAGATGAGGATCGAAAGCCATTAATTCCTTTTAAAGGACAATCCTTGATGGTCATATGAAAAAATAAGTGCTTCCCACGGAATTGTTGATCATTTTCAGCATATATCAGTGCCTGCAGATAAATGTGATATGCTTGAACAAAACCACAAGCAAAATTATATACATACTTACTAGTAAGCTCTTCACCCTCACAGCAGGAAGGTCCTGTATTTGAGTCCCAGGCTTGGCGAGGGTGTTTTTGTGTGGAATTTGCATGTCTGCATGGGTTTCCTTTGGGCACTCTGGTTTCCTCCGACCAAGACCAAGTCCAAAAGCATGCATATTAGGCTAATTGTTCTCACACATCACTCACTCACTCTCATTTACTAAACTACTTAATCCTCTTATGTGCTGACACTGGGAAAAGGTGGGGTACGAACTGAACAGCTCTCCAGACTGTCGCAGACCATGACACGTTCAACCATTTGCACTCACTTGCTGTAGAAAGAGTGCACACCCTTAGCTTTTAAAAGAAATAATTTCTTGTGGGCATTTTGCATAATTGTCCATCAGTCTCTGATATCTGCTTGATGAGCTTTTCGTCAGTTGAAAGATATTTGAGGGCTTCCATGTATGTACTGCCCTTTTCAAATCATCCGACAGCATTTCAATGGGGTTCAAATCTGGGTCATAACAGAGCTCCATTTCATGTTTGTGAGACGTTCCTTGGTGGGCTTGCTTTGTGTGTTTAGGATTCTGATAGAAAAAAACCTTTTTTTGGTTTTAACAGATGGTTCCACATTCTCTTTAGGTTCTCTTTGATGTAACTCAGAATTCACGGTTGAATCAGTAGTTGAACACTGATCATGCTTCACAGTTGGTATTAAGTTCTTCTTATATTCATGCGTGTATTATGACTGTGACCAAACCACTCTGCAGGATCTTTAATTAATCTATCCAGAGAAAATTATTCCAAACGGGTGGTGTTTGCATTTATGTGAGGCGCTCCACTGAATGTAGGCGCTTGTCACACAGACTACTTTCGAGAAAATGGGCAAAAAAGTAAAAGTGGTAATTTTTTATCGAAATTCGGATTTTTGCATAAACCATTAAAACAAGTATTCAACTATCACTTGCTGAAGTGAAATCAACTAAAACTCACTAAAAATGTCTTTTATTTCCATTTTTCTGACGAGTACCCTCATAAAACTAGATTAAAAACAGCAACCAACTTACCGGTTTTCTATGCAATTATTCACCGAATTCGGTACAGGACACACTATAATCCATACACCAGAAGAACGGTCGTGAAGTTGTCTCTCCATTTTGGATACTGTTCTAATATTAAAATGCCGTTTCAGTGAATAAAATAAAGGTTATAAAGACGATATGCACATAAACAATGCAGGCTAGTTACTAAGGAAAGATCTGAAACGAGCACCCTGATTGGTGAGCTCGGTCACATGCTCACATTGCACATGCTCAGTGCCGTCACACATTACCTTCCTGTTTACTTCCTGACTCTAGTATACCGCATGTGGAACTTATCTCGGACTTTCTCTTCAATAACAATAAGTAAGTTTATTTATAAGATTGTGAATACACATAATTTCCGGAAAAGGGAGAGTGAAATGTCATCTGTGACGTCTAGCAGCATTAGTATAGATGTTAAAGTCGACGCTGGAATTTGGCTTTGAAGATGTCTGTGTGTGTGTGTGTGTGTGTGTGTGTGTGTGTGTGTGTGTGAATGAGATACCTCAGGTCTGCTGGAATATTAAGAAAGACATGATTCCATTGCAATTCAGTCAAAGAAAATCCCATATTAGGGTGCTGTGCTCACGATCGAGAGGTCGTGAGTTCGAATCCCACTGCGACCCTCACTGTGCTAAGACCCCTGGACAAGGTCTCAACCACAAGTGTGCCTCTGTTCACCCAGTAGTGAAAATGGGTACCAGTAAATAAAAAATATACTGGGAAGGTAAACTGCGATGGAGTAGCATCCCATCCTGGAGGAGTTGAACTCCTGGTCGCTTCACACTACGGAAACTGGGGATAAGCACCGGCCTGATGAGCCACTAGGCTCGGGTGTAAAAACCCAACAGGCTTTACCTACCTCAGTGTCATGTACTTTAGAAACTTCATGAGTATTGGTGTTTTTCTCTGCATGCAAAATTCGATTATGGATTTTTTTTGATTGTTTGATTTGTGTGTAATCTTGTCTGGACTGGACATGCTGGATCGTGAGTTGTTTAGTTTTGTACGAAAATTGGTCAAGACCTGAAAAATACTTAAATGTTTCATACCTTTTACATATAAACAAACTGATGATGATGATGCCAGCTGTGTTGATGAAGATTTTGATTTTGATGTTGATGAAGAAGAGGCATCTGTTAATAAAAGTGTGATGACTGGTGTTTGTGAAGATGTGATATTTATCTGCTGAGCAAGGAAAAGATGAAGATGATAATGCTGAAGGGAGAGCTGATGAAGCTTACTTGTATAAAAAGATCAGAGATTTTCTTAATTTCAGTGTGATTGTTTGAACCTGACTGTTTTTTTCAATCAGTATCATTTGAAGGCATTTAAACTTTTGTATAATGGTCAAAAAGGGGAAGTGGGGGTCTAGTGTTATCAGGCGCTGGATCACTGATCCAAAGGTTGGGTATTCGAGTCCCACTCTCCACAAGGTTGTCACTGTCCCCCCCAGTGCAGCTAACTGGGTTATCAAAGGCGGGCCATGTCTCTCACTGTCTATGGTGAGAGGCATGTAAAAGAACCATTTCTGACTTTCATAAAGAGTAGGCTGCAAAGTCATCAGCGTGTTTCTGTCCCTTGCTATAAAAGGGTTGTGACAGGAAGGGCATCCGACGTAAAAACCTCTGCCAAATCAAACGTGTGAATCAGATGATTCGCTGTGGCGACTCCCGAGTCAAAGGGAAAAAGCCGAAAGGAAGACATATAATGGTCAAAAAGATACATACTGATCTTATTGGAATAAACAGAAATGAAAAAAAAAAAAAAGGCAGTTTTTTGTTCACTTTTGTGGTTTACCACGGTAGCTGATGGGTTGAAAAAGGGCATGTCAGATTAAAATGAGGATGATTTCTCTTATCATCTCTTCCTAAAACTTTTCCTAGACATGTTTTCTACACGTTTATATGGCTGAAGTGAATAAAAATGTTTGGTTGCTAAGGACTAATTATCTTGGAAGAAGTGCAATCTTTGTGCTCATTTTTCTCTAAAACATCTTTTGAAATTTTTAGTTGAATGCTGACACAAGAAATGGCATAGTTCGCTCAGTTTTCAAGGTATTGACAAACTTTTAGTTGCATTTTGCAGCTTTGGGCCTACTCTGTTTAATTCTGTAAAATCTCATTTTTCATTTTTGCACCCAAAATGTCATTTTTGGACCCAAGAGCCTACTTTTGGTGGAGTGGCTCACATATGTTCACTGGTGAATAGCGCTCTAAAACCATAGGCATTTTATTTCTTTAATTTTTTGGTATGTCTTCCATTCATTCATTCATCTTCATCCTCTTAATCTGGGGCCAGGTCACGGGGGCAACAGCCTAAGCAATGAGGTCAACTGTCCCTCTCCCCATCCACTTCCTCCAGCTCTTCCAGGAGGACACTGAGGCATTCCCAGACCAGACAAGGCATAATTCCTCTAGCGTGTGCTAGGTCGACTCCGGGGTCTCTTCCTGGTCAGACATGTTTGAAACACCAGGCCAAGAAGGCATTTGGGAGGCATTCTAACCAGGTACCCAAGCCACCTCAACTGGCTCCTCTCAATAAAGAGGAGCAGTGGTTCTACTCCAAGCTCCCCCCGGATGGCTGAGCTTCTCAACCTATCTCTAAGGAAGAGCTCCTCCACCCGGTGAAGGAAGCACATTTCAGCTACTTTTATCTTCGATCTTGTTCTTTCGATCACTACCTAAAACTCATGCCCATGGGTGAGTGTTGCAATGTAGATCTTCTTCTTCTTTTCCTTTCAGCTGTTCCCTTCAGGGGTCGCCACAGCAAATCATCTGCCTCCATCTCACCCTATCCTTTGCATCTTCTTCTTTTACACCAACTGCCTTCATGTCCTCATTCATCACGTCCATGAATCGTCTCTTTGGTCTTCCTCTAGGCCTTCTGCCTGGTCGTTCCAACATCAGCATCCTACTACCAATATACTCACTATCCCTCCTCTGTACGTGTCCAAACCATCTCAATCTAGCCTCTCTGACTTTGTCTCCAAAACGTCTTACATGTGCTGTCCTTCTGATGTGCTCATTCCTGATCCTATCCATCCTCGTTACTCCCAAAGAGAACCTCAACATTTTCATCTCTGCTACCTCCAGCTCTGCCTCCTGTCTTTTCCACAGGGCCACTGTTTCTAAACCATACAACATTGCTGGCCTCAACACCGTCTTGTACACTTTTCCTTTCATTCTTGCCGACAGCTTCCTATCACACATCACACCGTACACTTTTCTCCAACCATTCCAACTAGCCTGCACACGCTTCTTCACTTCTTTTCCACACTCTCCATTGCTCTAGATTGTTGAGCCTAAGTACTTAAAATCCTCCACCTTCCTTATCTCTGCTCCATGTAACCTCACCGTTCCTGTTGGATCCTTGTCATTCATACACATGTACTCTGTCTTACTGAAGCTAACCTTCATTCCTCTCCTTTAAAAGGCATACCTCCACCTCTCTAGATTTTCCTGCACTTGTTCTCTGCTCTCACTGCAGATCACAATGTCATCTGCAAACATCATAGTCCATGGGGAATCTTGTTTAACCTCGTCTGTCAGCCTGTCCATCACCATAGCAAACAAGAAGGGGCTCAGAGCTGACCCTTGATGCAGTCCCACCTCCACCTTGAACTCTTCTGTCACACCGACAGCACACCTCACCACTGTCTTCCATCTCTCAAACATGTCTTGCACCACTCTAACATACTTCTCTGCCACTCCAGACCTCCTCATGCAATACCACATTCCTCTCTCGGCACCCTGTCACATGCTTTCTCCAGACCCACAATGCACAATGCAGCTCCTGCTGGCCTTCTCTGTACTTCTCTATTAACATCCTCAAGGCAAACACTGCATCTGTGGTGCTTTTTCTTGGCATGAAACCAAACTGTTGTTTACAAATGCCGACCTCTGGCCTTCCACTATTCTTTCCCATAACTTCATTGTATGGCTCATCAACTTCATCCCTCTGCAGTTGCCACAACTCTGCACGTCTCCATTGTTCTTAAAGATGGGCACCAGCACACTTGTCCTCCATTCCTCTGGCATCCTCTCACTCTCTAAGACCTTGTTGAATGTTCTTGTCAGGAAATCTACTGATACCTCTCCTAGACACTTCCATACCTCCACCGGTATGTCGACCAACTGCCTTTCCATTCTTCTTCATCCTCTTCAATGCCCTCCTCACTTCACCCTGACTAATCTTTGCTACTTCCTGGTCCTCAATAGTCACCTCTTCTACTCCTTTCTTCTCTCTCATTTTCCTAATTCATCAGCTCTTCAAAGTACTCTTTCCATCTGCCCAGCACACTTCTGTCATCAGTCAATACATTTCCCTCTCTGTCCTTAATCAGTCTAATTTTCTGCATGTCCTTCCCATCTCTATTTCTCTGCTGTGCCAACCTGTATAGATAATTTTCTCCCTCTTTACTTTCAAACCGAGCATACAAGTCGGCTTACGCTGTGTCTCCCTGTACTCCTGTTTACTCTCTTTAGTCCTCTCTCTGTCCCACTTCTTAGCTAGCCTCTTCTTTTGTACACACTCCTGCACTTCCTCATTCCACCACCAAGTCTCCTTATCTCCTCTCCTTCCAGATGACACACCAAGTATTCTACTACCGGTCTCCCTGATCACATTAGCTGTAGTTGTCCAGTCATCTGGAAGCACTTCCTGACCACCCAAAGCCTGTTTCAACTCCTCTTTGAAGACAAAACGACACTCTTCCATTTTCAGCTTCCACCACTTTGTCTTCTGCTCTGCCTTTGCCTTCTTCACCTTTCTCACCATCAACGTCATCCTGCACACCACTATCCCATGCTGTTTGGCAACACTCTCACCTGCTATGACTTTACAGTCACTGACTTCCTTCAAATTACATCGCCTACACAAGATATACTAGTCTACCTGTGTGCTCCTACTTCCGCTTTTATAAGTCACCATATGCTTCTGTCTCTTCTGGAAGAAAGTATTCACCACAGCCATTTCCATCCTTTTTGCCATATCCACCAACATCTGTCCTTCTGCGTTCAAGTCCTGGATACCAAACCTTCCCATCACTTCCTCGTCTCCTCTGTTTCCTGCACCAACATGTCCATTGAAGTCTGCCCCAATGACCACTCTTTCACCTCTGGGGGTACTCTGCATCACTTCATCTAACTCACTCCAGAATCTCTACTTCTATTCTAGCTCACATCCTGCCTGTGGGGCATAAGCACTAACAAGATTGAACATCACGTCTTCAATTTCTAACTTGAGACTCATCACTCTGTCTGACATTCTTTTCACTTTTAGAACATTTCTGACAAACTCCTCCTTCAAGATGACTCCTACTTCATTTCTCTTCCCATCCACACCATGAAAAAACAGCTTAAACCCTGCTCCTAAGCTTCTAGCCTTGCTACCTTTCCACCTGGTCTCCTGAACACACAGTATGTCCACCTTCCTCCTCTGCATCATGTCAGCCAGCTCTCTACCTTTTCCCGTCATAGTTCCAACAGTCAAAGTCCCTACTTTCAGTCCTAGACTCATGCCTTTCCTCTTCTCTCTCTGCCTACGGACACGCCTCCCACCTCTCCTTCTTCGACCAACAGTAGTCCAATTTCCACCAGCACCCTGTTGGCTAACAGCACTGATGGCGGTCATTGTTAACCCGGGCCTCGACCGATCCAGTCTGAAATTTTTTGTTGTGACTCGCATTTTTTATTTGCCATTTGTTTTACGCCGGATGCCCTTCCTGACGCAACTCTCTGCATTTATCCGGGCTTGGGACCGGCGTGAGGGAGACACTGGCTTGTGTCCCTCCCTCATGGCTGCATTAGGGTTGCACGTAGATGAACTGATAAATTGAGAGCCTTGCTGCTCAGCTCCCTCTTCACCACCACGGACCGGTACAGGCTTTACAGCAGAGGCTGCAGCGATCTGCCCGTTAATCTCCTCCATTCTTCCCTCACTCGTGAACAAGACCCCAAGTTACTTGAACTCTTCTACTTTGGGCAGGACCTTACTCCACACCCAGAGGGTGCCTTCCACCCATTTCCAGCTGAGAACCATGGCCTCAGACTTGGAGGTGCTGATTCCCATCCCTCTTGACTGTGAATCGCGATAGCTGAAGGTCACGGATTGGGGAATACAAAAGGACAATGTCATCCGCATAAAGCAGAGACGAGATCCGATGGTCACTAAACTAGAACCCTTCAACACCCTGGTTGCGCCTAGAAATTCTGTCCATAAAAATAATGAACAGAACCCGTGACAAAGGACAGCCTTGGCAGACTCCAACTTTCACTGGCAACAAATTCGACCTATTGTTACCAATGCAGACCAAGCTCTGGTGATGCAGCGATCGAATGGCCCGTATCAATGAGTTGGAATGTCGTACTCCCGGAGCACGCCCCAAAAGACCTTAGGTAGGACCTGGTCGAAAGCCTTCTCTAAATCCACAGAACACATGTGGACAAATTGAGCAAACTACTTTTTTCTTTTCCAGGACCCTGTAGAGCATATAGAGTTGGTTGAGAGTGCGGCAGCGAGTACGAACTTGCTTTCCTGGGAGACTTCAATGGCCATGTGGGCAACGATAGCCTGCCCTGGAAGGATGTGATTGGTAGGTACGATCTCTCCAGTCTGAACCCGAATGGTGTTTCTTTGTTGGACTTTTGTGCTCATCACAGTTTGTCCATCACGAACACCATGTTTGAACATAAGGGTGTCCATAAGTGGACTTGCCACAAGGAAACCCTAGGTTGCAGTTCGATGATAAACTTTGTAGTTGTGTCACCAGACTTGCGGTCACATGTTCTGGGCAGTCGGGTGAAGAGAGGAGCAGAGCTGTCAAAGGATCACCACATGGTGGTGAGCTGGCTTTGATAGCAGGAGAGGCCACCCTCCAGACTTGGCAGGCCCAAAAGTGTATTTAGGATCTCCTGGGAATGTTTGGTGGAGTCTCCTGTCTGAGAGGCCCTTAATTCCCACCTCCTGCAGAGCCACGTCCCGAAGGAGGCGGGTCACATGGAATCTGAATGGGCCATGTTTTGTGCCTCCATTGCGTGGCGGTAACCCCTAAACCCAGTGGTAGACACCTGCGGTGAAGGGGGTCGTCCAGCTGAAAAAGGAGGCCTATTGTGTCTTATTGGCCTGTGGAACTCCTGAGGCAGCAGACAGGTAACGGCAGGCCAAAAGTGCTGCTGCCTGAGCTTTCGCTGCTGCAAAATCTCGAGTGTGGAAGGAGTTCGGTGAGGGCCTGGAAAGTGATTATTGATTGGCCTCAAAAAGGTTCTGGATCACCATCTGTCCCCTCAGGAGGGGGAAGCAGTTCTCCACAAATATTGTTTACAGTGGAGGTCGAGAGCTACTCACCTCGACTGGGGACATTGTTGGAAGGTGGAATGAATACTTTGAGGACCTCCTCAATCCCACCAACACTCCCTCCATGGAGGATGAAGACCCTGGGGATTTGGGTGAGGGTCCACCCATCACTGGAGCTGAGGTTCCTGAGGTAGTCAAAAAGCTCCTTGGTGGTCCTGCTCTGGGGATGGATGACATCTGCCCTAAATATCTTAGGACTCTGGATGTTGTCGGACTGTTTTGGTTTTGGTTTGGCTGCAACACCGTGTGGTCATCGGAGGCTGTACCTCTGGATTGACAAACCGGGGTGATGGTTCTTCTTTTTCAGAAGGGGGACCGTAGGGTGTGTTCCAATTATCCTGGAATCACACTCCTCAGCCTCCCGGGAAATTCTATGTAGGGGTGCTGGAGAGGAAGATTGTATCGATAGTTGAACCTCGGATTCAGCAGGAACAATGTGGTTTTCGTCTTGGTCTGTCTCCCATACAGTGGGGCCAATAAGTATTGGGCAACGTAAAAATGTGCAAGTTCACCCATTTAAAAAGATAAGAGAGGTTTGTAATTTTCATCATAGGTACACATCAAGCTTGAGAGACAGAATGTAAAAAAAATCCAGGAAATCACATTGTATGATTTTTAAACAATTTATTTGTGAAACTGGGAGGCCAATAAGTATTGGGCAGCCAGCAAAAGTTAATTTGAATACTTTGTAATGTAGCCTTGGTTGGCAATGACAGCGGTCAAGCGGTTCCTGTAGTTCTTGACCAGGTCTACACACACTTTAGTTGGTATTTTGGCCCAAACCTCTACACTGATCTTCTCTTGAGCTTTGATGTTTGAGGGCTGTTGCTTGGCAACTCGAAGTTTTAACTCTCTCCACAGGTTTTTGATTGGGTTGAGGTCTGGAGACTGGCAAGGCCACTCCAGAACCTTGATATGCTTTTTACGGAGCCACTCCTTGGTTTTCTTGGCCTTGTGCTTTGGATCGTTATCATGCTGAAAGACCCAGCCATGTTTCATCTTTAATGCTCTGACCGAGGGAAGGAGGTTTTTATCCAAAATGTCACAATACATGGCCCCATTCATGTTGCCATTGATACGGTGCAGTCTTCCTGTCCCTTTTGCAGAAAAGCATCCCCAAAGCATGATGTGTCCACCCCCATGCTTCACAGTAGGTATGGTGTTCTTGGGATGCAACTCAGCATTCTTCTTCCTCCAAACACGGCGAGTGCTGTTTAAACCAAAAAGTTCAATTTTGGTCTCATCTGACCACATCACATTCTCCCAATCCTCCTCTGGATCGTCCAGATGGTCTTTAGCATATTTCAGACGGGCCTTCATGTTTTTTGTTTAGTAGGGGAACCTTTCGAGCAATGCAGGATTTCATCTCATGACGACGTAGTGTGTTAGTTATTGTCATCTTTGTGACAGTGGTTCCTGCCGTCTTTAAATCATTGACCAGTTCCTGCCGTGTAGTTCTGGGCTGATTACTCACTGTTCTCAGGATCCTTTGAACCCCACGAGGTGAGATCTTGCATGGAGCGCCACTCCTAGGGAGGTTGTCAGTGATGTTATACTTCTTCCATTTTCTAATACTGTTTCCAACTGTTGATCTTTTCTCACAAAGTTGTTTACCAATTGCAGTTTGACTCATCCCAGCTTTGTGCAATTGTACAATTTTATTTCTGGTATCTTTGGGAAGCTCTCCGGTCTTGGTCATGGTGAAGGCTGCAGTCTGACAGTTTGAAGGTGTGTGCAGGTTTGAAGGTGTCTGTTATACATTGTTTGAAGGTGTCTCTTATGCATCTAATCAGTTCAAACAGGTGCCATTCATTAAACTGTGTGTGTGTGTGTGTGTGTGTGTGTGTGTGTGTGTGTGTGTGTGTGTG
The DNA here is from genome assembly GCA_024760905.1 of Plotosus lineatus. Taxonomy (NCBI): domain Eukaryota; kingdom Metazoa; phylum Chordata; class Actinopteri; order Siluriformes; family Plotosidae; genus Plotosus; species Plotosus lineatus. The sequence goes on from CM045746.1 coordinate 11,551,220, forward strand.
TGTGTGTGTGTGTGTGTGTGTGTGTTAGCCCTATGCTGGACTGGCAAGCTGTATACCCTCCCTTCTCTCAGAGTTGACTGAAATATTCTCCAGCTTCCCTGCAGACCTAGTAGTATAAAATTGTTTTGAAAATGGATGAATGAGGGTTACAAAGCATCAACACTGGTGACTCCTTTTGTAAATGCTGAGTAAACATGGCCTCACAGAAATATCTGCTAAACAAGTGTATGTTACTATGGAAACAATAACTTGTGTGTGTGTGTGTGAACAACTGCATTTATACAAACCTTGCAGTAGGATGACTGTTGTCTGTTCATATCCATACAGTTTTAATCTAGAATATCTCTTTACATTTTTAGATTTAACAGCTTTACAATATGAGAATGTTTACTATTGATACAGGGGAAAAAATAATTTAGAGATCTACTGATCTGCTATTGATAATCTAACAGCTATTGTTAGACAAGCTATTGATATTCTGACTAAAGTATCTGTGGCTTTTTGATAGTTACTGTGAGAAATATGTTGATACTCTCAGCATTGTTCTCAGCTTTAAAAATGTGGTGAAGAAAATAGTAGCATAAAAAACTATGTTGCAACACCACTATCCCCACATCACACATATCATACCTCCCATCATTCCCTTTACTGATCTCAGTAAATCAATTACTGCTGCTATGACCGAAATACACCTGTCGCCACTCACATGCAATCACTGTCAAAGCATTCATTCATTCACTTTCTGAACTGCTTAATCCTGATTAAGGTCATTTTGGGGGGGGCTGGCACCCATCTCAGCCAACTCCAGGCGAGAGTAGGGTACACCCTGGACAGCTCGCCAAGCCATCGCAGGGCCAATACTCACACTATCACTCACACCTGTGTGTGATTTGGAACAGGCACTTAACCAAATATGCATGTTTTTGAACTGTGGGAGGAAACCGGAGTACCCAGAGGAAACCCACTCGGGCACGGGGAGAACATGCAAACTCTACACAGAAACGTCCAGTCTGGGAATCAAACCCAAGTCCTTCTTGCTGTGAGGCGGACGTGCTAACCCCTACGTCACCGTGCTGCTGCCTGTCATAGTATTATATGTTATATATAGCTTACATTATAAGCGAAAGACAGGATTCTGTTAACACCCTTTACATAGTATGGTTGCTGTGATGTTTGTCCAGTGCATTACCCGGCCATTTCTTGTTCCTCCAGTTTTTTGTTTTATGACCTGTTTTGCCCACACGACCTTGAACTTAACCTTACCTTTGATGTTTTATTACAGTGTTAGAACTTTGCCTGCCTCACCTTTGATGAACTGTTTGCCTGATCGTTTCACCCATTCTCCTCTGCATCTCCATGCTTTTAGATTAATTTTCATTTTGATTCATTTTGAAAGAAGTACACCTTACATACAAGTGTTTATTTTGAAAAGCTGCCCCTGCTCAATGTTTGATACGATAAGTGGATTTTGTTAATAACTGAAATACTAATAGCGACAAGCCTCTTCATTCTCTTACCAATTTCCTCAACTTATTTATTTATTTTTTGTCAGTTCTTTGGTTGAGAAAATTCAATCCTGTTCCCTTCGAGTGGCTGCGCTGAGTGTATTATGTATATTTTAACAATGGGCTCAAATATTTTTAGGTCTAGGGCACTTAAACACTTTATAAATACAACTTTCCAAATGAGAACTAAAATCCTCCATGGAACCCAAGAAGTGAGGAATACAACACTTTATGGATGTAGTGTTATATAACAGCTATCAACAGGGATCATGTATTGCAAGTTGAATTAAAGTTACTGTCGTTGTCATCCCCTCAAGTTGATTATATTTTAATAAAAGCACGTACTGAAGTTTTGTTCCTTGTGTTCCAGAACAATTTGTCAAACATCACAAAATTTGTTCTATTAAAGAACAACAGACTGCACCTTGCATTTACTGGTGAGAAACAGCCACAAGACAAGACACTTCCCATTATCACAGATATTGCAAACATGGGTTAAAGCAGTGGTCCCCAACCTTTTTTACTCAGCACCCCTAAAAAGATTTTGCTCTGACCTTGCACCCCTTACATTTTATACTTTGTTCAAGGATAAAGAATGTGGAATCATACAAAATTGTATCAAAAGAAGATATTTATTTCAAAAGTTACAGCCCTGCTTATCGCACCCCCTGGAATGATGTCTCGCACCCCCCGAGCACCCCTGGTTGGGAACCCCTGGGTTAAAGTATAATTTAAAACAGCCAATTAGCCTAATGTGCATGTGTTTGCACTGTGAAAGAAAATGAGAGTACCCATTGGGAGAACATGCTAGCTCCACACAGAAACACCCTCACCAAGTCAGGGACTCGCATCCAGCACCTTCTTGCTGTGAGGTGGGTGTGCAGGCCTATAGAATAATTGACTGATCCAATTAGTAATAGTCATTTAACTCAACATGGCTCAAGATGCTATTTTCATTTGGACAGTTAGGTTGTTATATTTACAAGCATTACATTTTATAATGTACAGAATATTACAAACAAATAAATAAATAAATCACTTAATGTGTAGTAATGAGACTGATTGCACGGACTTTGTACAAATATATAAAATTAATGTTACTACTGTGTATCTGTGGTGGTCTAACAAACTCTTCTTATGGTGAAAGACATTTTTTTGACATTTTACGTTACATATAGTTTTTTTTTAAATAGGGCAGTGGTGGTCTGGTCTTATAGGGCGCTGGATCGCTGATCCTAAGGTTGGGGGTTCGAGTCCCACTCTCCACAAGGTTCTCACTGTCCCCCCAGTGCAGCACACTGGGTTATCAAAGGCCGGCCATGTGTCTATGGTGAGAGGCATGTAAAAGAACCATTTCTGACTTAGGAAAAAGAGTAGGCTGCAAAGCCGTCAGTGTGTTTCTTTCTGTCCCTTGCTAAAGGGTTGTGTCAGGAAGTGCATCTGACGTAAAAACTTATGCCAAATCAAACATACAAATCATTCACTGTGGTGACACCTGAAAAAAAAAAGGGGAAAAGCCGAAAGGAAATCTCTCTCTCTCTCATCTCCTAGTTTTTAAAATGACAGTATTTCCTTGATATGTTTCTCTTCTCACACTAAAGTCCTAGAATTTTTAAATCAGATTCCATCCAAACATGAAAAAGATTATTTAAACCAAATTTGATTCTGTTTCCTAACATGAGCACTCAGACCTCCACCAAGCCTCATATAATCCAAAATGTAAAAAAGTCATTCTGTTTCACAAAGGTAAAGAATCCTTTAAAAAATTTCCCAGAGCCAGAATTTGGTGCAGATCATGAAAATACAGTAGACTTTCTTGTCTAAAGCTCCGCTTCTGGTGGAACATCAATCGAATTCTCTCAGTACTCAGTGGTTGTAGAAGTGAACTGCTAAATCATATAATGTATGTAGTATAACTTCTTGTTTTTTGCTCCATCCCTCCTTAAACTATTTTTCATATACTATTCAAGTGTTTAGGTTTCAGCCATTGTCTTTGACCTGAAAAAGAGATATGACTGTATTAACTTTTGAAAATGAGATGATCAGAAATGAGAATTATAAAGGATATATCATATGGATTTTTCAGTAACTGGATAATTCACCTGGACTATTTACAGCCAAATGACTTTTAATGGCAGTGAACTCAGTACTTGATGATACAGTCTCTGCTCTTCCAGATGACTTTCATTTCCGTGTGTGTGCGTGCCTTTGTGTGTGCGTGCCTTTGTGTGTGTGTGTGTGTGTGTGTGTGTGTGTGTGTGTGTGTGTGTGTGTGTGTGAGAGAGAGGGAGAGAGAGAGGTGCTGAGCTGTATATAATGCTATATGATTTGCAGGAAAAGCCAAATTACCCTGCCATTTTTACTAAGTTTGTGTTGGAAGCAAAGCAAGCTCTCATTCCTCTCTCAGTCTCTGTATCTGCTTTTGTATTCAGCAGCATTTCTAGAATTTTCTATGAACAAACCTACCTCTAACATATGTTCCAGGATATTGTTTAATGAATCAAGACCTTCTCTTACAGTAGATCTTTCTCTCTGTCTCAGTCTCTCTTTCTCCCTCTTTCTGTCCCAAAGATTAGCTGAGCCTCTCCATGTGACATTTCAAGGCCAATCAGTGACAAGATGGAACAGTACATGGATTATCATCTCACTAAACATGACATTAAGGAGATGCTCGATTTTCAACTAGGTGAAGCTGCCTCAATTAATGCAGGCTTTAAACAGCCTTTGTTCATAAAAAACTCGTTTAAATGACTTATATAGATTTAATTACATTTAAGTCTGACATTAAAAATGTCAATACAGGATGTCATAGAGTCAACTTCACAATTATTGGCACCTTTGGAAGATGCAGGTGAAAGATGGGTATAAGTTGAGATTTCATTCAGAATAGAAAAGCCCGTTAATAATTACTGGTACCCTTTAATAGTCTGCCAGTGTAATATTCTTCTCCTCTAATGCTTAATGTGACAGTACAGTAACAGTCTTCTGCTCTAATTCTTAATGTGATTGTCTAATGCAGAATCTTAATACAGAATGTCCCCTGGTCCTAAATCCTTTCTCATAGAGTCTTCTCTTCAATTCACCTTGTTTTCTCTGGAATATTTGGTCACATGACCAGACTTTTTAATCAGGTTAGTGATGTCTGACTGCTGTTATTTTATATATGCAGTCGGCCCCCTACTTACGAAATTAATCCGTTCCAGAGCCTTTTTCGTAACACGGAGGTTTCATAAGTAGAGGCGCATTTTACATGTAAAACGCCTGATTCGTTCCAAGGCTCCCAAGACTACCCCATAAACCCTTTAAAAATTATAAAAGTACATCAATTTTCTATGAAATATGCACGAAATATGTGTTAAAAGTAAAAGAAAATTATTTATTAAACCATTTAAACATTTTATTACCATATTAAACCATTTTATTAACATATTTATTAATTAAACCATTATTAAACATTTTTATTAACACACATACACATACACAACATTGTCTCTCTCTATCTCTTTGTCTCTCTCTCTCTCTCTCTCTCTCACACACACACACACACACACACACACACAATACACATTACACAATACACATCTCTGACATTTGTGTATTGTGGCGTGCTCCACTGAATGCGGGCTCCGCCCTCACGCAGGACGCCAGAGCATTTTAAGATGGGGAATTCAAAACGCAGTCTCTATTTGACAGATCAGAGGTCCAAACTCAACTTTAACTTGATTCCTTGAGGGATCGGAGGTCCACATGAGCCACTTTTTTGCTCACATTCGGCGGAGCGTGCCACATTTATTAAACATTTACTGAATTAAACAACTTAAAAGAGAGTAAATTAAGCTGCAATTTGCTCTCTCAAAAGAGACTTAAGTCTCCTTTCATCTCTAACTGAGTCTGTATGCAGTCTCTCTCTCTCTCTCTCTCGCTCTCGCACGCACACACATGCTCGTGCATGCGCGCACACACACACACACACACACACACACACTGTCTCTCTATCTCTCTCTGTCTCTGCCCTAATTTTGTAATTAAGGGGCCGACTGTATATGTCTATCTCTCTTATAACCTCTGATAGCTAAGTCCAACTCCCGACCTCCTTGTGGCGAAACTGGCACCACCAATAGGAGAAGGGGCGAAAATGAGTCATTGTCTCCTTAATACCGACTGCCTGGTGCAGGTGAGGTTCTTAGCCATAGTGAGGGCAGCTCACCTAGGGGAAGGAAAATCTGATTACAAGTCGCCGCTGCCTTAAGGTTCACTTAATCCTGGGAAGGCTTCAGGAGTAAACTTCGAGGACAAATCTGGAGTGGAACCCCTAAGGTGGATGGCTGATGCATAGCACATCTTTCTGATTGCTCCTGCAGTGGATCTGGCTCTAAATGTATTGGTTCATCTGATCCCTTGGGCTCTGCCAGCAACACTGAAAAGGGGAGACTGATGTTTGGTCAAAGTCCAGTTTCTCCATTTTCTTTGCCCAGTTTCTCCATACCCTTTTTCCACTTCAGTGGCGTTGAAAGATTCTGACACAGCACAGGGAATTGGCATTTACCAGTAATAAGCTCCATACCAATTGGTGTAGGGAGAAGCGCCAGGGGCCATGTCCAATGATGGAAGCCATTGCAGCTTCATTGCGTAGCTACTGCCCGCCTTAAGCTGGGCAGCCCCCAGTCAGTAAGGTGCCGCTCTGCTATCGCTCGCCTGCTCTTCTGGGTGTGCAGAGCTTAGGGGCCCCTGACAAGTGAGCAAATATTTTGCACCAGTAAGTGCAAGAACGTTTAATCAGAAGAAGTCTCCATCACTTCGAATAGCAAGCTGGAATGTGCACACTATGTGCACAGGACTTGCGTCCAATGTATGACAACTGGACAACACATGTAAATCAGCCATAATCGACATGGAGCTAGAGCACCTCAATATCAATGTCGCCTGCCTGCAGGAAACACATTTGGCCAACAGAAGGTTCTCTTAAAGCATCAAACTACACCTTCTTTTAGCAGGGCCTGTCCCTGGATGAGCCCAGGCAGCACGGTGTAGGTTTTGCTGTGCGGAACTCACTGGTCACTATCTTTGAACCACCCATAGGAGGGTCCTAGCGAATTTTTACCCTCTGAATGAAAGTATTGCACAAGTTGGAGCCAACAGAGCTGTGGTTATCCTGCCTTGGTCATTCTGGCATAGGCAAGATAAAAGAGAACAGGCAGAGGCTTCTATAATGCTTTTGTCTTCATGGCCTCTGTATCATGAATACATACTTCAAGTGTAAGTGAAAGTCAAAGTTATCACAGCATCAGCTGTGATACAGAACATTCCCTAGTTGTCAGCAAGGTGCAACTGATGCCTCAAAAGACCCACCATGCAAGGACCAAGAGTTGCCTCTGCATCAACACCTGTGGCACTTCAGACCCTTTCAAGGCTCAGACCTTTTCTGATAGCTTGCAGATGAAACTCGATACGTTCAGCCAACCTGGCACAGTAGAAACCACAGACACCAAATGGAACGCACTCCATGATACCATCTACAACTCAGCCATGTTTGCCTTCGGGAAGTGCAAGTATAAGAACACTGACTGGTTTGAGAAGAGATGCAGACTGTCATAGAGGCCAAGAGGAAAGCCCTGCTGGCCCACTAGCAGAACCCTTGCTCAGACACACGCGACACCCATAGAGCAGCCAAGAGTAAGGCCTAGTAGACCGCCTGCAGTTGTGCCAACTATTGGCATAACCTGTGCGCCACCATTCACACAGCAGTTGACTGCGGAAATGTGAAAAGCCTGTACGAGGGCATCAAAGCAGCCACCAAAGCAGCTCCACTTAAAGCAAAGACAGGTGAAATAATCACTGACTAGAATAAACAACTACAGCGCTGGGTGGAGCACTACTACCACTTAGCTCAGCAAAGCCATTGCCTGTGGCTAGGCCCCAGGGAGAGACACAATCTCCCCAGAAAGTTTAAAACACAGTAAAGCAGCCATACTTCAGCCACTTACGAGCTTCTTTGCCTTTGCTGGGAGTAGGACCACATTCCTCAAAGACATGAGAGACGGCAACATCGTCACTTTGTATAAAAACAAGGGAAACTGTAGTGACTGCAACAAGTATCGCAGCATCTCTCTGTTGCGCATCAATGACAGTCATTATCAGAGTCACCCTAGCCTGCGTTTAAAGCCTCGCTTTGTATGTGTATCCTGAGTCACAATGCAGCCTCTGCACTGAAAGGTCCACAGTGGACATAATGATCTTTCTGTCAGCTGCAGGAGAAGTGTCATGAGCAAGTGTCGTGAACAGCAGCAGCCCTTGTTCCTTGCGTCCATGGACCTTAATGAGTCCAATCAAAAATCAAAGAGTTCCAGATCTTTGAAAAGGTTGGTTATCCCCCGAAACTCCTCGCCATCATGACATGTAGAGCACCAACTGCTTTAATGGCACAACGTCAGATGCCTTCCCAGTCAGCAGTGGAGTGAAGCAGTGCTATGTATTAGTGCCTACCCTGTTCAGAATGCTCTGAATGAGTTTACAGCTACACAAGATCTGATGGAAAGCTCTTCAACCTCGCCAGGCTTCGGGCAAAGACTAAAGTCTACAAGGTTCTGATCCACAAATTTCTGTTCGCTGACGACTTCATGTCGCATAGTGTGGAGGGACTGCAACATTCAGTCAACAGACTTTCAAATGCCAGCAAGGAATTCGGCCTCGTGATTTCCTTGAAGAAAACAAAAATTTTGAAGCAAGACGTCAAGATCCCACTTCCCCCGTCATCAATATTACCAACATGCAGTTAGAGGTCGTGGACACCTTCTCATAATTGGGGTCCGCCATAGCTAGCACGCTGTCACTCGACGCTGAGATCAGCATCAGAATTGCCAAAGCTCCTAACATGACCAAGCTCAACAAGTGGGTGTGGAACAGCCTCCTGAGTCAGAAGACCAAGCTTTGTGTCTACCAGGCTTGTGTCTTGTCCTCCCTCCTCTATGACGGCAAGTCCTGGGCAGTCTTTGCCCGGCAGGAGAAATGGTTTAATGGGTTTTACATCCACCGCCTACGACGCTTCCTGCTTATCAAGTGGCAGGAATGCATCCCAAATACTGCAGTCCTTGAGTATGCCGGCCTGATGATTATGCTTTCGATGATAAGCCAGCAGCAACTACTGTGGCTGGGCTACTTCCTCCACATGGAGCCTGACCGCTTGCCGAGAGACATCCTGAATTGCACAAGGGCAGCAGACACATAGGTCAACTGCTCTTGTGCTTCAAGGACACATGCAAGTGTGACATGTGAAGCGTTGACATTGACATCAACAAGTTGGAGCACACTGCAAAAGAAAGAGCATCCTGGAGTCACATTGTCAGGGAAGGAGTCTACAGAGCCGAAGTCAGCACAATAATCCTGCTGGCTGCGAAGCAACAGCGAGGAAAGAGCTAGCAACAACACATCAATCGACTAGCTACATCTGTAGAAACTGCAACAGAGACTGTCACCTGAGGATTGGGCTACATAATGATTCAAGATGCTGTGCCCTCCATTACATGCACTAACCATCGTTTTAAGAGATGAAGATGCCAACAAGGGGCTATAAATACTTATACTTGTATATATATGTGTGTGTGTGTGTGTGTGTGTGTGTGTGTGTGTGTGTGTGTGTGTGTGTGTGTGTGTTTGTATATATATAATATGTACAGTTTTTTAATTATTGCTCTGCTTGCAAAGCTTGCTGGATTATGTTGTAGTTCTTCTACTTAGCAAACCTGGAAGTAGCTGTTGTATTGTAATCAGGCAGTGAAACTTTGATGAACAGGGAAAGACCGTGACCATGGGATTTTTATCTAAAATCTCTGGCCACTTCATGGAGTCCATGATTTAGTGTGTCCCAATGACAGTTCCAGAGTCTTTCGAGCAAAAGTCCCACAGCATCACAGAACCGCCACCACATGCCACAACAGTTGGAATTTGTTTTTTGTTGTGTATCTGCTCATGCCACACTCAAACATTATTTTTGTCTCAATTGAACATAAGACTTGGTTTTGGTGCAAGTACAAAGAAGCAGCTAGAGAACTTAAGGAACTTATACAGTGTGCCCTAATGGGGGTTTCAGAGAAAAATAAAACAGTTGTACAACATAACATGACTTTCACCATTTTCCATAACAGTTAAGATTAGGTTCTTTGTCGGGTAATCATTTTTCTTTTTATGCCAAATATAAGCCTTTTTGATTTATTTAGCCATAAAACTGGGTTCATTCAAGTTCCATGTAGCATCTAGTGAACTCTCTCTCTCTCTCTCTCACTCTCTCTCTGTTTTGTCTCCTATATGATGCACTTATTTATAAAAAACAAAAAACATAATTTGATTTGCTCATGGTTGTTGGAACATTGTTATTTTCTATATTTCATGTGGAGGTATGTAGAAAGAGGAAATAAATAGTATGAGATGTTGTGTATAGCACTCTCACTGCCTCAAGCACTTTCCTTCAGTCTCTTTTTATCTGTTTTTTTTTTCTGTCTGTATCTCTTTTTAGTGTGTACACCATTATTTTTGCCTTAATGGAATTCAGGCTGGCAGCCTAATAGGGAGAGGGAGGGAGGGAGGGAGGGAGGGAGAGAGGGAGAGAGAGAGAGAGTTGGATTTATACTGAGACAGCTTTATTACCAGACCAACAAACAAAACTGGTGGGATGGACAAACACAGTTACTGACGAAGCAGGGTGGAAAAGAAGAGCAGTTAAAATGTTAGGGAGACAGACAGCAAGTGAGGGAGAGAAAGGGACAGATAGAAAGGCATATAGTGGGAAAAGGGGACAGACAGACAGATATTGTCGGAAAAAGCAGACGAGAGAAACAGACATCTATACAGGCAACAGATTAGAGAACATCAGATGGTGAGACAGGGAGAGTCAGAAGGTGAAAGGAATGGAAACAGGGAAACGCAGGTGAGAGAAAACAAACAAAGGGTACAGAGAAAGAGATCAAGAAAGACTTACATATCAAAAGGCAAAGTGGACCAGACACATCCTGAGTGGAAGATAGAAGGTGTGAAAGGTAGACATGATGTAAGTGTCTGAAAGAAAAGGAGTGTGAGCCATACACACAGAAAGAAAGTGAGATACAGAAGGGTGAGACAGAATGAAAAAGAAGGGTGACCTGCAGTAACCTTCACAACTGAGGCATTGAGGTCAAAAACCCCATAAGTCACATTTCATGAAATTTCATGCTCCTCTTACAAAGATTAATAAGAGGCAAAGCATCCCCAAGCATTACTACTGGTAAATTACAAACAGAATGTAAATCTTAGGGTTTCTAAGTCCTCAAAACCAGCATCAGATGCCAAGAGATTATTTGGTAGGTATGCCAGATAAAAGGACTTTTCTGTCAGTTAACCTGAACTGTAAACACTTGTTATTGTGGAGAGGAAAGAAGTTGATCTGTGCTCTATTGTCTAATAAAGCAGAAGTGAAGCTTTTTGACACTCGGTGTATAAAAGAACGATGGGAGTATTGAAATGGTGGAGGTTCTGTGATGTTGGGGGGCTGGACATTTTAAATCACAATCGGTCTGCTTCTGAGTTAGCTAAAACTGTCTTCATTGGATCTAGCATCAGGTTCCGCTGAGCCATATGTGCGAATCAACACAACACTTCTGAGCAGAGAATCATGCTACCATGACTATCATAGTCCCCCAACCTGAACCTCAGTAAAAACTTGTGGGGTGAACCGAAGAGGAGACTGCACAGAGAGGGCCTCAGTATTGGATGTGGACAGGTTGTGTAAAGAGGAGATTTAGATGCCTGGTGGTATTCTCCAACTTTATAAAATGTTATTGAAAAAGACTTGGTGCTCTTTTATTGGGAAAGGGGGCTGTAGAAAAAAAGGTGCCGGTAATTTGTTTTTGATAAAAAGAACGATTTCTTGATAAAATATTTGGTTTTCTTTATGAAGCCCTGGGGCTGCCAATAATTGCAGCATATAAAGACAGAGAGACAGGTAGACAAAAGGGAAGACAGACAGGCATGGAGACATTGATTGATCACATTCAGATGCACTCAGCAGTATAAATCAGCTCAGCGTTACTGAGTTACAGCATGTTCCAAATCTTTAATAGCTCTCTGGTGTAATTATCATTTCTGTTTTCAAGCTTTACATACTACATATTAAAAATATGTGTTGTGTGAAACGGCAAGCATCTCAGATCACTCACATAATCTCACACACAGTTTGTGGAATGAATAGAGCTCTTTGTTTATCATTTATTTAGCACATTACTTCCAGAATGTTCCTTAAAGACAGGATCAATCATGTCTGTATTGCATGTGTTATTAACATACTCAAAAAAAAATAATATGATCATAATTTACAGTGCTGGGACTGAAATCGTCCTGATAGGAGTGTGTGTGTGTGTGTGTGTGTGTGTGTGTGTGTGTGTGTGAGAGAGAGAGACAGAGAGAGATAGTGTGTGTGTGTGTGTGTGTGTGTGTGTGTGTGTGTGTGTGTGAGAGAGAGAGAGAGAGATAGAGTGTGTGTGTGTGTGTGTGTGTGTGTGTGTGTGTGTGTGTGTGTGTGTGTGTGTGAGAGAGAGAGATAGTGTGTGTGTGTGTGTATATATATATATTCTGTTCCATTAGGATAAAGTGTCCTGTCTGCAAGGCAGGTTAAATAAAATCAGCCTGTCCTTTACTCTCTCACTCTCGCTCTCTCTCTCTCTCTCTCTCTCTCTCTCTCTCTCTCTCTCTCTCTCTCTCTCCATCATAATGAGTGCACTTCAACACTTCAAGGTTATTGCTAGGTGTTATTTCCAGTCAGATGTAGCAACATTGAAGCAGTGCTGCCATATTTAGAGGCACTCTTTGTATATTTTGCCTCCCAATACACAAAGATACAGTGTGCAACATTTTGAAGTATCTATGAGCTGAAATTAAATACATCATCAATAAAAAAAATTTTTGCTAATATATTCATCAAATATAAAAGTTGATGAGTTCACGGAACCTTAGGATAAACTGTTTATAGCTCGATGTACATTTGGCGCGTATACCCCTCTTATGGATACCACCATCTTGCCCGGTCATGTTGCCTAGAAACAATACAGGCTTCAAAATGTAGGGTTCAGGAATGAAATTTTACTTGATTGCAATTTGGAACCTCACCACTAGATGCTGCTATATACCACTAAGTCTTACACACTGTACCTTTAAAACATACTTAGCTTGATAATAAAAAAAAAAACACAGATAACAGAGGCCATATTAAGTTCTTGACTTACAGTAAGTCGTAATGTTGTGTTGATGTTTATGCTGTAAAATGGAAATCTATATTTCACTAAATCATGTGCTTTTATCCCGGGATTAAAATCTGGGATAGAAAATTCAAGACTGGAGAATGAAATTACATTTTACCTTGTTGTGAAACCAGCTAAAAGAATAACACTTGATCCAGCACATCCTTTTATCATGTATTTTATTTCTATTTTGTGCACAGATACAGATTTATGAGCCTACCTGTACGAAACAATACTGTACATTGTCACGAACCCATAAACTTTGCGCAGGATGTAGGCTATTTTATCACACTCCAGATTTAATTAGCTAATCCTCATGCAATGTCATCATATGATAACTGACTCAACCAAGTTTCACTGTTTTATGATATTAAGGAATTTGTAAGCTTGGTAAATTTACTAAGGGTTAAAGTACAGCAAGTGAATCTTATGACGTAAACACACATAGCGTGTGACATAGATTCAAGATTTGAATCACCCTCAAATAGTTTAAATTGCAATAAGCAATTTTATTGAGCAAGCTGTCCATGATTCTGCTAATTTCGAAGCTACTTACTAAAGAAATCAATCATTTGACTAATGATTGTTCCATAGCACTGTGTTTATAGAAGAACATACCATAGAATGTCATAAATGACCAATCAGAATTGAGTGTGAACTTGGCAACAAAGCTGTGTAGGAAATCCCACAGGGGTGTTTTTTCTGACAGGAAGAGATAACTGTAGTGTTAATAGAAATGGCTCTAGACTGCCAGCATCAACTTTGTCTGGCGTTTCTTATTCAGAAAGCAAAATAGGGAAATAATTCAGTTTAACTCTTACTGTCTGATCCGCAAACCCAGAGCTATTCAATTAAATGCAAAGAATCTTATTAAGATATTGGAATTATTGATAAGATTTATGGTGGCTGTCTTATTTTTCAGTCAATTTATTTGTTTAATCGTTTAAACACGGGTTTATGCATTTGTCATTACTTTCTAAAATAAGTTTATTAGTCGTTTCATGTTCTCTTCCTGCTTTAGTTTGTAATATAAACCAGTGTAACTGGAATGAATCATGAAATTACTTGCAATGACCAGATTGAAGAACTGTCCTGTACAGTCTTTAAAAACAAGATTTTTTTATGAAGAAATTCTGAAAATTGTAAATATTTTAAGAGATATATTTGTTTAGATCAAGAAGTGAACAGGGGAAAAAAGCAGTGGTGGGAAAAACACAGTTATCTCTGGCAAGTCCAAAGGCAATGAACAGGAAATCAGTACAAAGGAGTGGCATGCAACACAAATATATTCATGACAAAAACAACTCAGTGGTACATGTACAAGTCGGGTCCATAGATATAGTAATAAGTAAAGTCTTTGACACAAATAAGGCGACCTCTTCTTTGTAATTTTTTTTTCTTTTGACCAGATGAACAGTTATTCTCTCATCCATTACAGTTTTTTTCATTGGTCTCTTTAATGTTCATTTAGCTCATCATCATTTTTCTTTCTTTGTAGAAAATGTACCAGATAGTTGAACATTTCATGTTTTTGGTGACTCTTCCACTGGTTTGTTTTGATTTTTCAAAATAATAATGGCTTGCTTGACTGGCGGTAAAAGCTCTCTGGCTTTATTTAAATTCAACAGCATGGGATCCCATGAGGCATCTGAATTGGACGTAAATGCAATTTAAATCTTTCCCACTTTAAAACCATTCATACAGATATTTGGAGCGCAAAATAAATAAAGGGGGTAACATTGGATAGCACTTGTAATGTAATGTATAGACAGTTGGCTACTTCAGCTAGGGGAGTTAAAATCAATGTGAGTATACATATGAAAACTAAAAAAAAAAAGAAAGAAAGAAAATTCAAACTTAAAATCAATAAATTTAACTTGTAAAACAAAAATACATAAGAGTTTCAAAAATATCAATTTGAAAGCACAAAGAGCACAGAACCCCCACCCCCCACCCTGCAGTTCAGAAAACGCCTGTGTAGGATTTATCATTCCTGAAATTGATTTCACTGCAAAGGTGCTTTGAGGCAAAATGCTTTCTTACTAAAATCAATGCCATTCCGTTTCAAGATAAACATTCATATAGGATTGCGTCGCTCATATTGCTTATTGGTCCTGAAACATTTGTAATAAGTTTTTATAAATAAATTACAGGAAGTACTGCTGCCTCAGCATAATGATATCAGATACAGGCTGAAACAAATATCACAGTAATACATCTCCACTGTACAGTATAGACTGATTGGGGATGATGTATAACCCACTCCAGTACAATACGGATTTAGTGGCAAGGTAGTGTTTTGAGTAAGATCCAAAGTAAGTTGAAAATGGACAAAAATGTGATAGTAGATCCTTCAAACCATAATCTTCAACACAACCAAGTTCAAATATCCATAAACACAATTTACCCATGCTAAAATGGATATTTAAGAAAGGGTTCCCTGTCTTCACTTCACTTATCTCTTAACATCCGGGGATGTCGTTGGGGAGCCTTCATGGCGAGACTTGGGCTGATTTGGCCTGGCGGCGCACATCCCTCTCCAGGTCGGAAAGACGCTGACTGCTTTGCAGCCTACTCTTTACGAAAGTCAGCAATGGTTCTTTTACATGCCTCTCACTAGCGACAGTGAGAGACATGGCCCGCCTTTGATAACCCAGTTAGCTGTACTTGGGGGACAGTGACAACCATGTGGCGACTCGAACCCCCAACCTTAGGATCCTGTGCCCTATCCACTAGACTACCACTGTTTCCTGTCTAATTTCTTGTAAAACAATGGGAGAATCCATTAACATTGTTAGTTTTCAAAGCACTTTTGTGATTACTCAGGGGATTTCCTTATTATCCATATTCACTACCTGAATACTCTACACAGAAGGATTCCGGAAGATGTTGGTGCAATGGTGTTGATTGGTTGAGAGCTGGTGTAGTTTCAAATATGGACATTCAGAAACTGGTTCTGTAACTATAAGTATTATTTTCTGAGACATAGCATTTCATGATTAATGACATACGAAGTGATGGAACTCAGTATAATACTATGATCATGTACAGGGATCCCTCACTTTCCGCGGTTAATGGGGACCCCCCCCCCCTCCCACCCCCGCCGCCACACGCGCGGGCGTCGATTTCCGTGAAGTAGGATCGACCTCCCTGACTGACGTATAGATACATGTATATATGTATATAATATCAATAAATACATATTTAACGCTACAAATGCTTATAATAACAATTAAACATTCAAAAATAATGCATAAGGCATAAATAAAATATAAATATACACACATACAGACACGCACCTCACATAAAAATGTAAGCAGTTTTGTTAGGGGGTTTGGGTTGGTTTTTTGTTTTTGTGGGGGTTTTTTTGTTGCATAATTAGCCTTATTTTGTGAAATTTTCCTTCACCTTTCCCCTATTTTTCCTTAATTTCCTTATTTATTTATTTTTCTATGAATATTTTTGAAAAACCTGCGATGCACTGAAGCCGCAGAAACTGCAGCATGAAGTAGCGATGGATCATTGTCTTATACAGTCGGCCCCCAACTTACAAAATTAATCCGTTCCAGAGCCCTTTTCGTAATGTGGGGATTTCGTAAGTAGGGGTTGTATCTTACATGTTAAACGCCTAATTCGTTCCAAGGCTCCAGTCTTTGGAGTGGATGAACCCCATAAACCCTTTTAAAATGATAAAAGTACACCAATTTTGTATGAAATATGTGTTAAAAGTAAAAGAAAATTATTTATTAAACAATTTAAACATTTTATTAACATATTAAACCATTTTATTAACATATTTATTAATTAAACCATTATTACACATTTTTTATTAAAACACACACACACACACACACACACACACACACACACACACACACACACACACACACCTCTCTCTCTCTCTCTCTCTCTCTCTCTTTTTTTCTCTCTTTCTCTCTCTATCGCTCTCTCGCGTGCACGCTGTGGGCCAAGCTCACAAGACGTGAATTCAAAGCGCAGTCCCTGCTTGACCATTTACTGAATTAAAACAACTTAAAAAACTAAACTAAAACTAAAGAGTGAAGCTTCCTTCTGTCTCTATGTTGAGAGACAGCCAATGAGAGAGCAACTCGCGCGTTGATTGGCACGTTTATATTTTGAATTTCTTTTCGTCAGAGGGGATTGTTTCGTATCTCGGGGACAGAAACTCAAAAAAATGTTTTTCGTAACCCGGGGATTTCGTACACAGGGATCTTCAAAAGTTGGGGGCTGACTACTTTATTCTGAGCCATATTCAATTCTCTTTCCAAATATATCAATATCTCAGTATCTCAGATTTGCTACTTAATATGTTGTGCGGATGCACACACACACACACACACACACACACACACACAGTATATGCATATATAGTAATGTATATATATATATATATATATATATATATATATATATATATATATATATATATATATATATATATATGCATGTATATTAGTGTTGAGATGAGTAATTCATTGATAGAAAACACAACCTGTTTACTTTGTATTGCCAATGCATCACAGAAATGTTAGTATTTCTGTCTGCAAACAGCACAACCCTCTTTAAATTACAAATAAATTACAGTTGGAGCCCTACTTACAAAACCCCCTGGGTACAAAAATTCCGGGTCACGAAAAACATTTTCCTAAGTTTTCGTCACCGGGATACAAAAACAACCCACTCTTGCGCCATTCAAAATTCAAACGCGCCAATCAAAATTTCACACGATGCGCGAGTTGCTCTCTTATTGGCTGTCTCCCAACTTCCTGCCCCACTGGCCTCCCTTTGGCTGGAGGGATGACACGTTACCCATACTTCCTGTACCCATACTTCCTGTTTGTCACACGCGTGAAGGAGAGTTGACTGTTGGCTTGTTTTGAGATTGATCATGCAGCGTTATATTTCGTGATCGCTGAAACCCCTCTACAATCGGGGCAATATTGAACCAGAAGGAGAGCTTAAAGCGGAAATACAGTGACGGAGGCAATTATTTCGGCACGATATTAAAACAGAGTGGTCCGTGGGAGAAGACCTCCGATCTTGCAAAGAAGCAAGTTAATAATGAATGAGGACCTCTGATCTTTCAAACAGGTACTGTAATTCCGCTTTAAATAAAACATCTCGTCCATTTAAACATTTAAATAGAATTGTTCCGTCAGCTGCGAGTTTTGTGTGTGTGTGTGTGTGTGTGTGTGTGTGTGTGTGTGTGTGTGTGTGTGAGAGAGAGATAGAGAGAGAGAGAGACAGACAGACAGACTGCCTACAGAATCAGAGATGAAAGGAGGCTTAACTTCTTAGTTTTTAGTTTAGTTTTTTTAAGTTGTTTAATTCAGTAAATGTGGCGCATGTGAGCAAAACTCAAGAAATCAAGTTAAAGTTGAGTTTGGACCTACGATCTGTTAAGCAGGGAATCGGCTTTGAATTCCACGTCTTAAAATGCTCTGGTGTCCTGCTTGTGGGCGTGGTCCACAGCGCCACAATTAGCATTTAATGTGTATACAATACACATTTAATGCATACTGTATTGTGTATGAGAAAATAATTTATTAAACCATTTAAACATTTTATGAACATATTAAACCATTTTATTAACATATTTATTAATTAAACCATTATTAAACATTTGTTATCAACGCACATACACAGACACTGTCTCTCTCTATCTCTCTCTTTCTATCTCTCTCTATCTCTCTGTCTTTCACACACACACACACACACACACACACACACACACACACACACAACTCTCTTTCTCTCTCTCTCTCTCTCTCTCTCTTTGAGTGGCGCGCTCTGCCGAATGCGGGCTCCGCCCACACGCAGCGCGCAGCCGATGAAGCTTTTGAGACGGGGTGTTGTATTTAAAGTAGAATTACCTGTTTGAAAGATCTGAGGTCTGGATTCAACATTAACTTGCTTCCTCGAGAAATCAGAGGTCCGGATTCAATATGAACTTGCTTCCTTGCGAGATCGGAGGTCTTTTGTCCAACGGAGCATTCTGTGCATGGAACATTTGTGGCGCCGCCCACCTCCGTGCACAAAAATGCTTAGAGGCCGAATGCGGAGCTTTTGAGATAGGACGCGGCTCATCTGGACCTCCTCAAATAAGCTGCAATGAGTACAGTACTCTCAAACCTCACAAAACTCACAAAGCAACAGTACATCTCTCCTTTACGTGTGTGGCAAACAAGCTTATGGGTACAGTACTATGGAGATTCAGCTCCCTCCGAGCCAATGGGAGGCCAGCGGGGTGGGATGTTGGGAGACAGCCGATGAGAGAGCAACTCGCTCTTTTTTGTTCTTCCTCTAGGCCTTCTGCCTGGTAGTTCCAACCTCAACATCCTACTGCCAATATACTCACTATCCCTCCTCTGTACATGTCCAAACCATCTCAATCTAGCCTCTCTGACTTTGTCTCCAAAACATCTTACATGGGCTGTCCCTATGATGTACTCATTTCTAATCCTATCCATCCTCATTACTCCCAGAGAGAACCTCAACATTTTCATCTCTGCTACCTCCAGCTCTGCCTCCTGCCTTTTCCTCAGCACCACTGTTTCTAAACCATACAACATTGCTGGCCTCACCACCATCTTGTACACTTTTCCTTTCATTCTTGCTGCCACTGTCCTATCGCACATCACACCAGACACTTTTCTCCAACCGTTCCAGCCTGCCTGCACACGCTTCTTCACCTCTTTTCCACACTCTCCATTGCTCTGGACTGTTGAGCCGTAGTACTTAAAATCCTCCACCTTCATTATCTCTGCTCCCTGTAATCTCACCGTTCCTCCTGGGTCTTTCTCATTCACACACATGTATTCTGATTTTCTGAGGCTAACCTTCATTCTTCTCCTTTCCAGGGCATACCTCCACCTTTCTAGATTTTCCTCCACTTGTTCTCTGCTCTCACTACAGTTCACAATGTCATCTGCAATCATAGTCCATGGAGATTCTTGCCTAACCTCATCTGTCAGCCTGTCCATGACCATCGCAAACAAGAAGGGGCTCAGAGCTGATTCTTGATGCAGTCCCACCTCCACCTTGAATTCGTCGGTCATGCCGACAGCACACCTCACCACTGTCTTAAATCTCTCATACATGTCCTGCACCACTCTAACATACTTCTCTGCCACTCCAGACTTCCTCATGCAATACCACATTTCTTCTCTTGGCCCCCTGTCATATGCTTTTTCCAGATCCACAAAAGCACAATGCAGTTCCCTCTGAACTTCTCTGTGCTTCTCTATTAACATCCTCAAAGCAAACATTGCATCTGTGGTGCTCTTTCTTGGAACGAAACCAAACTGTTGCTCACAAATGCTGACCTTGCCCTTAGTCTAGCTTCCACTATTCTTTCCCATAACTTCATCGTATGGCTCATCAACTTTATCCCTCTGTAGTTGCCGCAACTCTGCACATCTCCCTTGTTCTTAAAAATGGGCACCAGCACACTTCTCCTCCATTCCTCCGGCATTTGCTCACTCTCTAAGACCTTGTTGAATATTCTTATCAGAAAATCTACTGCTCCCTCTCCGAGACACTTCCATACCTCCACAGGTATATCATCAGGACCAACTGCCTTTCCATTCTTCATCCTCTTCAGTGCCCTCCTCACCTCACCCTTACTAATCTTTGCTACTTCCTGCTCCTCAATGGTCACCTATTCTACTCTTTTTTTCTCTTTCATTTTCCTCATTCATCAGCTCTTCATAGTACTCTTTCCATCATCCCAGCACACTTCTGTCATCAGTCAACACATTTCCCTCTCTGTCCTTTATCAATCTAACTTGCTGCACATCCTTCCCATCTCTATTTCTCTCCCTTACTAATCTTTGCTACTTCCTGCTCCTCAATGGTCACCTCTTCTACTCTTTTTTTCTCTTTCATTTTCCTCATTCATCAGCTCTTCATAGTACTCTTTCCATCATCCCAGCACACTTCTGTCATCAGTCAACACATTTCCCTCTCTGTCCTTTATCAATCTAACTTGCTGCACATCCTTCCCATCTCTATTTCTCTGCTGTGCCAACCTGTATAGATCATTTTCTCCCTCTTTACTGTCCAACCTATCATACAAGTCATCATACTCCCTCTGTTTGGCCTTAGCCACTGCTACTTTCGCCTTACGCTGTGTCTCCCTGTACTCCTGTTTACTCTCGTCGGTCCTCTCAATATCCCACTTCTTCCTAGCTAACCTCTTCCTTTGTACACACTCCTCCACTTCCTCATTCCACCACCAAGTCTCCTTATCTACTTTCCTTCAAGAAGACACACCAAGTATTCTCCTACCTATGTCCCTGATCACATTTGCTGTGGTTGTCCAGTCATCTGGAAGCACTTCCTGACCACCCAAAGCCTGTTTCAACTCCTCCTTGAAGACAACACGACCCTCTTTCTTTTTCAACTTCCACCACTTTGTCTTCTGCTCTGCCTTTGCCTTCTTCACCTTCCTCACCATCAGTGTCATCCTGCATACCACCAACCTATGCTCTTTGGCAACACTCTCACCCGCTACTACTTTGCAGTCACTGACTTCCTTCAAATTACAACGCCTACACAAGATATAGTCTACCTGTATATTCCTGCCACCGCTTCTATAAGTCACCATATGCTCCTGTTTCTTCTTGAAGAAAGTATTTACCATAGCCATTTCCATCCTTTTTGCAAAATCGATCAACACTTGTCCTTCTGTGTTCCTGTCCTGGACACAAAACCTGCCCATCACTTTCTCGTCCCCTCTGTTGCCTGCACCAACATGTCCATTGAAGTCTGCACCAATGACCACTCTTTCACCTCTGGGGGTACTCTGCATCACTTCATCTAAGTCACTCCAGAATCTCTCCTTCTCTTTTAGCTCACATCCTGTCTGTGGGGCATAAGCACTAACAACATTGAACATCACACCTTCAATTTGTAACTTGAGACTCATCACTGTCTGACACTCTTTTCACTTCTAGAACATTCCTGACAAACTCCTCCTTCAAGATGACTCCTACTCCATTTCTCTTCCCATCCACACCATGATAAAACAGCGTAAACCCTGCTCCTAAACTTTTAGCTTTGCTACCTTTCCACCTGGTCTCCTGAACACACAGTATGTCCACCTTCCTCTTCTGCATCATGTCAGCCAGCTCGCTATCTTTTCCTTGCATAGTTTCAACATTCAAAGTCCCTACTCTCAGTACTAGACTCGTGCTTTTCCTCTTCTCTCTCTGCCTACGGACACGCCTCCCGCCTCTCCTTCTTCGATGTCTTCGACCAACAGTAGTCCAATTTCTACCAGCACCCTGTTGGCTAACAGCACTGATGGCGGTCGTTGTTAACCCAGGCCTCAACCGATCCGGTATGAGATTTGTGTTTATGGTGCCCATTTTGTAGTTTTGCAAAAGTTTTACGCAAAAGTTTTACGCCAGATGCCCTTCGCATTTCTCAGGGCTTGGGACCGACATAAGGGGGAGAGACACTGGTTAGTGCTGTGATGTGATGTGATATATATATATATATATATATATATATATATATATATATATATATACCACAGTGATGTGAAGTATGTACTTGATTTTTACTGTTTCTAATCTGTTCATTTTACATAACAGCATTTCTATATGAAGAGCTTGCATGAGAGACACTTGATGTAGCGATAATTTTGGTGGCGTTTGTAACAAAAAAACAATCTGACTTTCCATAACTAAATGAATAAATGAACAATAATTTTAGTGATTACAACTAATTGCAAATTGCTGCCAGTGTCCAGTGTCTTTGCAATATAATAACATTTTCTGTTAATGATAAGTTATATGTATGTCTGGTCACGTTTCCTTTGTTTTCCCTTTAAAGCCGGAGGCAATACTATCATTTGTCCGTCAGGTGCTAGAGCAAAGGTATATCACACACAATCTCATAAGTATTGCCTTTAGTTTATTGACAGCTGTCAGATTGCAAGCGTTTTATCTGTCTGTAAAATAATACAACACTTGTCTGTTTTTAGCCGCTAATCATCCAGACGAGCAATTCTTGCTCTTCTATTATGACATCTCATTCGCCCAGTGTATGTGTGTATTTCTGCCAGTGTGTGGAGTGTCAGATGAACTGATCAGAAATGACAGAAATAGCGCTCTGGGCTTCACAGTGACAGGACTCAAAAGTGTCAGAATCTCTTAAGTGTGTGTTGAAGTGTAAGTTAATTAGCAGGCATGATTGGAGATGCAGCTTGAGTGGAAGAGTGTATTTCAGTTGCTAATGTCTGCATCGCACTAATGTTCGTCTTTACTTTATTTTCTCTCTTACGCTTCCTATATGCTCAGGAAGTAGAGGTTTGTATAAAATGTTTTGTTTTCTACTGTGAAATATAATTGAACCCCATTATTACAGTACATCCTGTTCCCTAACACGGACGTTTGTTTTAGGAACCTGGATCATGGAACCCGGGGAAGCCACTCGAAGGTAAATGAAATTTGGGTAAATACCATACATTTCTAAAAAGTGATTGTTGTGCCTGTATAAAAGCATCATTTAAGTAATACATATACACAAGTACACTTGTGTGTGATTAGACTGGTTATAATGCTGTATTTTTAACAACTCAGGCATACATTCAAACAAATATCATCTCTGATTTATCAAATCAGATTTTGTTCTGGATTTAAGGGGTGCCCACTTGAGCCTTGATACTGGATCAATCAAACAGAATTAGGACTGAAGCCTGCCATTAATGTACAGAGTATTTTACTATTATTCCACAAGGTGGAATCAGTCATGTAAGACAAGAGTGAGTGGAATAACATTTTCATGATATTGACAGCCCCTGTATTGTGAAATGTATATCATTATTATGATTATTTTATTTTATTAAAAGTCTAAATCATACAAGCTCATTAATAGCTTTCGCAGGCTATACGACTCCTCAGCACTTTAGCGCAGTGGTTAGCAAATCCGCCTCACAGCAAGAAGGTAATGGGCTCAGGCGATTCTGTGTGGAGTTTGCATGTCCTCCTCCCCATGCTTGAAATGGTTTCCTCCAGGTACTCTGGTTTCGTCTGACTGTCCAAAGACATGCACAGCAGGCCGTTCCAAATTGACCCATAGTGTGAGTGCGAGTGTGCATGGATGAATGTATGACGTGCTGATGAGCTGTTCAGGTTGTACTCTACCTTTGCTCTGTGTCAGTTGAAATAGGCTCCAGCGTTTGCGCAAAAGTAGTAGTACTAGTATTAAATGGTTTGGCAAATGAGTGATGGGTAAATGAGGCTTCTTGACATGTTGACTAAATAGCTAAACACCAACTCGCTACAGTTGACAGTCTTAATTTCTTTGGAAAAAACAACAACAACAAGAACAACAGTAATAATAATAAGAATAATAAGGTGGGGCTCTCCCTTATAGATAGGGTGAGAAGTTCTGTCATCCGGGAAGGGTACGGAGTAGAGTTGCTGCTCGTCCGCGTTGAGAGGAGCCAGTTGAGGTGGCTCAGGCATCTTATTACAATGCCTCCTGAACGCCCACATGGTGTGTTGCTGAAGGAATGTCCAACTGGGAATAAACCCAGGTTCGACCTAGAACACATTGGCAGAACTGCCTCTTGACTGGTCTGGGAACATCTTGGCATCCCCTGGACAAGCTGGAGGAAGAAGCTGGCGTACAGGACGTCTAGACTTTACTGCTTAGGCTGCTGCCCCCATGACCCAACTTCGAATCAAGTGGAAGAAAATAATAATAATAATAATAATAATTATTATTATTTATTTAAATACAAATTGTATGTATACTTCTACTCTCAAATAATACGGTAATACGGTTTCTTTTCATGTGAAATGAGTACGTCAGAGGGACAGCCCATGTAAGCTGTTTTGGAGACAAAGTCAAAGAGGCTAGATTGAGATGGTTTGGACATGTACAGAGGAGGGATAGTGAGTATATTGGTAGTAGGATGCTGAGGAGAGATTCTGGAGTGAGTTAGATGAAGTGATGCAGAGTACCCCCAGAGGTGAAAGAGTGGTCATTGGTGCAGACTTCAATGGACATGTTGGTGCAGGAAACAGAGGGGACGAGGAAGTGATGGGTAGGTTTGGTATCCAGGACAGGAACTCAGAAGGACAGATGTTGGTAGATTTTGCAAAAAGGATGGAAATGGCTGTGGTGAATATTTTCTTCCAGAAGAGTGAGGAGCATAGGCTAACTTATAGAAGTGGAGGTAGGAGCACACAGGTAGACTACATCTTGTGTAGACGATGTAATTTGAAGGAAGTCAGTGACTGCAAAGTAGTAGTCGGTGAGAGTGTTGCCAAACAGCATAGGATGGTGGTATGCAGGATGACGCTGATGGTGAGGAAGGTGAAGAAGGCAAAGGCAGAGCAGAAGACAAAGTGGTGGAAGCTGAAAAAGGAAGAGTGTTGGGTTGTCTTCAAAGAGGGGTTGAAACAGGCGTTGGGTGGTCAGGAAGTGCTTCCAGATGACTGGACAACCACAGCTAATGTGATCAGAGAGACAGGTAGGAGAATACTTGGTGTGTCATCTGGAAGGAAAGTAGAGAAGGAGACTTGGTGGTGGAATGAGGAAGTGCAGGAGTGTGTACAAAGGAAGAGGTTAGCTAAGAAGAAGTGGGACATTGAGAGAACCAAAGAGAGTAAACAGGAGTACAGGGAGACACAGCGTCAGGCGATGGTAGCGGTGTCAAAGGCCAAACAGAGGGAGTATGATGACTTGTATGCTCGGTTGGAAAGTAAAGGGAGAAAATGATTTATACAGGTTTGCACAGCAGAGAAATAGAGATGGGAAGGACGTGCAGCAAGCTAGATTGATTAAGGACAGAGAGGGAAATGTATTGACTGATGACAGAAGTGTGCCGGGAAGATGGAAAGAGTACATTGAAGAGCTGATGAATGAGGAAAATGAGAGAGAAAAAAAGAGTAGAAGAGGTGACTGTTGAGGACCAGGAAGTAGCAAAGATTAGTAAGGGAGAAGTGAGGAGGGCATTGAAGAGGATGAAGAATGGAAAGGCAGTTGGTCCTGATGAGATACCGATGGAAGTATGGAAGTGTCTAGGAGAGGTAGCAGTAAATTTCGTGACAAGAACATTCAACAAGGTCTTAAGAGAGTGAGAGGATGCCAGAGGAATGGAGGAGAAGTGTACTGGTGCCCATTTTTAAAAACAAGGGAGACGTGCAGAGTTGTGGTAACTACAGAGGGATAAAGTTAATGAGCCATACGATGAAGTTATGGGAAAGAATAGTGGAAGCAAGACTAAGGGCAGAGGTCAGCATTTGTGAACAACAGTTTGGTTTCATGCCAAGAAAGAGCACCACAGATGCAGTGTTTGCTGTGAGGATGTTAATAGAGAAGTACAGAGAAGGTCAGACGGAGCTGCATTGTGCCTTTGTGTATCTGGAGAAAGCATATGACAGGGTGCCAAGAGAAGAACTGTGGTATTGCATGAGGAAGTCTGGAGTGGCAGAGAAGTATGTTAGAGTGGTGCAGGACATGTATGAGAGATGTAAGACAGTGGTGAAGTGTGCTGCCGGTGTGACAGAAGAGTTCAAGGTGGGGGTAGGACTGCGTCAAGGGTCAGCTCTGAGCCCCTTCTTGTTTGCTATGGTGATGGACAGGCTGTCAGACGAGGTTAGACAAGATTCCCCATGGACTATGATGTTTGCAGATGACATTGTGATCTGCAGTGAGAGCAGAGAACAAGTGCAGGAAAATCTAGAGAGGTGGAGGTATGCCTTTTAAAGGAGCGAAATGAAGGTTAGCCTCAGTAAGACAGAGTACATGTGTATGAATGAGAAAGACCCAACAGGAAAAGTGAGGTTACAGGGAGAAGAGATAATGAAGGTGGAGGATTTCAAGTACTACGGCTCAACAATCCAGAGCAATGGAGAGTGTGGAAAAGAAGTGAAGAAGCGTGTGCAGGCTATTTGGAATGGTTGGAGAAAAGTGTACGGTGTGATGTGTGATAGGAAGCTTTCGGCAAGAATGAAAAGTGTACAAGACGGTGTTGAGGCCAGCGATGTTGTATGGTTTAGAACCAGTGGCCCAGGGGAAAAGACAGGAGGCAGAGCTGGAGGTAGCAGAGATGAAAATGTTGAGGTTCTCTCTGGGAGTAACGAGGATGGATAAGATTAGGAATGAGCACATCAGAGGCACAGCACATGTAAGACGTTTTGGAGACAAAGTCAGAGAGGCTAGATTGAGATGGTTTGGACACGTACAGAGGAGGGATAGTGAGTATATTGGTAGTAGGATGCTGATGTTGAAACTACCAGGCAGAAGGCCTAGAGGAGCTCTTACTTAGAGATAGGGTGAGAAGCTCACCATCCGGGGGGAGCTTGGAGTACAACCACTGCTCCTCTGTATTGAGAGGAGCCAGTTGAGGTGGCTTGGGTACCTAGTTAGAATGCCTCCCAAATGCCTCCCTGGCCTGGTGTTTCAAACATGTCTGACCAGGAAGAGACCCCGGAGTCGTCCTAGCACACGCTGGAGGAATTATGTCTTGTCTGGTCTGGGAATGCCTCAGTGTCCTCCTGGAAGAGCTGGAGGAAGTGGATGGGGAGAGGGACAGTTGACCTCATTGCTTAGGCTGTTGCCCCCGTGACCTGGCCCCAGATTAAGAGGATGAAGATGAATGAATGAATGGAAGACATACCAAAAAAAATGAAAGAAATGAAAAGCCTCTGGTTTTAGAGCGCTATTCACCAGTGAACATATGTGAACCACTCCACCAAAAGTAGGCTCTTGGGTGAAAAAATGAAACGAGAAAGCATATGACAGGGTGCCAAGAGAAGAACTGTGGTATTGCATGAGGAAGTCTGGAGTGGCAGAGAAGTATGTTAGAGTGGTGCAGGACATGTATGAGAGATGTAAGACAGTGGTGAGGTGTGCTGTCGGTGTGACAGAAGAGTTCAAGGTGGAGGTGGGACTGCATCAAGGGTCAGCTCTCAGCCCCTTCTTGTTTGCTATGGTGATGGACAGGCTGACAGACGAGGTTAGACAAGATTCCCCATGGACTATGATGTTTGCAGATGACATTGTGATCTGTAGTGAGAACAGAGAACAAGTGCAGGAAAATCTAGAGAGGTGGAGGTATGCCCTGGAAAGGAGGGGAATGGTAGGTTAGCCTCAGTAAGACAGAATACATGTGCATGAATGACAAGGACCAAAGAGGAACGGTGAGATTACAGGGAGCAGAGATAAGGAAGGTGGAGGATTTTAAGTACTTAGGCTCAACAATCCAGAGCAATGGAGAGTGTGGAAAAGAGGTCAAGAAGCGTGTGCAGGCAGGTTGGAATGGTTGGAGAAAAGTGTCCGGTGTGATGTGTGATCGGAGGTTATCGGCAAGAATGAAAGGAAAAGTGTACAAGACGGTGTTGAGGCCAACGATGTTGTATGGGTTAGAAACCGTGGCCCTGGGGAAAAGACAGGAGGCAGAGTTGGAGGTAGCAGAGATGAAAATGTTGAGATTCTCTTTGGGAGTAACGAGGATGGATAGGAATAGGAATGAGCACATCAGAGGGACAGCACATGTAAGACGTTTTGGAGACAAAGTCAGAGAGGCTAGATTGAGATGGTTTGGACATGTACAGAGGAGGGATAGTGAGTATATTGGTAATAGGATGCTGAGGCTGGAACTACCAGGCAGAAGGCCTAGAGGAAGACCAAAGAGACGATTCATGGATGTGGTGAAGGAGGACATGAAGGTCGTTGGTGTAAAAGAAGAAGATGCAAAGGATAGGGTGAGATGGAGGCAGATGATTCGCTGTGGCGACCCCTGAAGGGAAAAGCCGAAAGGAAAAGAAGAAGAAGAAGATAGAGTAGGCCCAAAGCTGCAAAATGCAACAAAGAGTTTGTCAATACCTTGAAAACTGACCGAGCTATACCATTTCTTGTGTCAGCATTCAACTAAAAATTTCAAAAGATGTTTTAGAGAAAAATGAGCACAAAGATTGCACTTCTTCCAAGATAATTAGTCCTTAGCAAACAAACATTTTTATTCACTTCAGCCATATAAACTTTTAGAAAACATGTCTAGGAAAAGTTTTAGGAAGAGATGATAAGAGAAATCATCCTCATTTTAATCTGACATGCCCTTTTTAAACCCATCAGCTACCGTGGTAAACCCCAAAAGTGAACGAAAAAATACTTTTTTTTTTCATTTCTGTTTATTCCAATAAGATCAGTATGTATCTTTTTGACCATTATATAAAGATCAAGAAAGAGCACCACAGATGCAGTGTTTGCCTTGAGGATGTTAATGGAGAAGTACAGAGACAGTCAGACAGAGCTGCATTGTGCCTTTGTTGATCTGGAGAAAGCATATGACAGGGTGCCGAGAGAGGAACTGTGGTATTGCATGAGGAAGTCTGGAGTGGCAGAGAAGTATGTTAGAGTGGTGCAGGACATGGATAAGAGATGTAAGACAGTGATGAGGTGTGCTGTCGGTGTGACAGAAGAGTTCAAGGTGGAGGTGGGACTGCAACAAGGGTCAGCTCTGAGCCTCTTCTTGTTTGCTATGGTGATGGACAGGCTGACAGACGAGGTTAGACAAGATTCCCCATGGACTATGATGTTTGCAGATAACATTGTCATCTGTAGTGAGAGCAGAGAACAAGTGGAGGAAAATCGAGAGAGGTGGAGGTATGCCCTGAAAAGGAGGGGAATGAAGGTTAGCCTCAGTAAGACAGAATACATACGCATGAATGACAAGGACCCAAGAGGAACGGTGATGTTACAGGGAGCAGAGATAAGGAAGGTGGAGGATTTTAAGTACTTAGGCTCAACAATCCAGAGCAATGGAGAGTGTGGAAAAGAGGTGAAGAAGCATGTGCAGGCAGGTTGGAATGGTTGGAGAAAAGTGTCCGGTGTGATGTGTGATAGGAGGGTATTGGCATTTGGGAGTAACGAGGATGGATAGGATTAGGAATGAGCACATCAGATGATTCGCTGTGGCGACCCCTGAAGGGAAAAGCCGAAAGGAAAAGAAGAAGAAGAAGAAGAAGATGCTGAGGTTGGAACTACCAGGCAGAAGGCCTCGAAGAAGACCAAAGAAGAGATTTATGAATGTGGTGAAGGAAGACATGAAGGTCGTTGGAGTAAGAGAAGAAGATGCAGAGATCAGGGTGAGATGGAGGCGGATGATTTGCTGTGGCGACCCCTGAAGGGAACAGCCGAAAGGAAAAGAAGAAAGAAGACGGTTTCTTTTCATGTAGAGTAGGTTTGGGGAACCAATTCAAAATTTTACTTTTCCTGTACTCAAGGTACATAAGCTAATATTCTAGTAATAGAGCACCCAATTAGAGCATGCCACTGCTCATGTCCAGTGGGTGTGGCTATAATGAATTACACCACAGTTAATCGTTACTAAGTGACTAATACTTTTTTGTGTTCATGACATCTCTGTGCTCAGTGTTATTAGTTTAATAATATTGCTAAATTAAATACTGTACATTGTTACATGTATATTACATGTGTATGTGTACATAATATTACATGTGTAATTGGTTGACAATTAAAAAATATTTACATCATAGTACACAATTAAAGGATGCAGCCACTCTGGAAATGCATCCCTTTGGCTCCTGTTGAAATTGATGAACCGCTGTGAGTGCCAGCATTGATGCTCATCTCTGTCAAAACAGTTCTTTTAACAGTATCTTCGACCCCTTCAGCAACTCTAGGATCTCACATTTTGGTGCGCTTAACTAGCTAAGTAGGACTGAATAGCAACATGTAAAACTTTAGTGCACAGGTACCCATTTCTGCAGTTGGTCAAGACAGGGAAAGTACATGTTTACTACTAATTAGTTTTGCTTAATTTAAACGATTATTGTATGATGTCGCTTTATTCAATTTCTTTTCCCAGAAATTTAAGCATCAGTGTAATTATTAGTGATTGAAGATGACTCATGTTCATGAATGCATGTTCACACACACACACACACACACACACACACACACACACACACACACACAAATACACTAAAACAATGGAATTAAAGGATGGTCAGGAGATTAGGTTTGAATAAGCTGCTCAAACCAGTGATGGATTTTGGTAAGACTCTTAACTCAAAGGTCAGGGAGCATCTTGTGTGTGTGTGTGTGTGTGTGTTAACCATCATTTTTTGTGGAAATGCTGATATTATAAGCAAAAACTTAGTTCACAATTATACTCTATGTTAAACATTTATTAACAGGAAGATTCTGTGTCAATCAAATGATCTGTGATGTCTTTTTTTCCTAGCTCTAGATCCCAACAAGGATCCTTGCTTAAAGATTAAATGTGGCCGACACAAGCAGTGTGTGGCTGAAGACTATAAAACGCCGACCTGCGTCAGCCAGTCTAGGTAACAAGCCTCAGGTTCATGCTTTAACCTAGGATATAGATCACAGCAGATTACAAGATGAATTAGCTCTCAGTTTACAATAAGATATCTGCCAAATGTCCCTATCATATGACTCAGTGTTATTCACAGTGCTTTTGTTCTTACTGTTTCTAAAACTCTCAGATGACATTTATTATATTAAACATTGATTATGTCTTGATCCATGTCTCGTCCTAAACTTTATCAAATTAATACAAATATAATCAACAGGATTATATGCTATATGTTTGATGGACATATAAATGTAAAATTCTTCATGAATTAATTGGATTAAGTCTTGAATAACAATATTGGACTTTAAAATCCGGCCAGTGTAGTATCCATAATCTCCAGACTGAACACTGACCAAGGTAGGAGGTAAGTCTGTTGGGTTTTTACACCCGAGCCTAATGGCTTAGCCTCGTGGCTCATCAGGCCGGTACTCATCCCCGGTTTCCGTAGCGTGAAGCGACCAGGAGTTCAACTCCCCCTGGATGGGACGCTAGTCCATCACAGGTTACCTTCCCAGTATATTTTAATGGTACCCATTTATACTGCTGAGTGAACAGAGGCACATTTGTGGTTGAGACCTTGCCCAGGGGTCTTAGCACAGTGAGGGTCTCGGTGGGATTTGAACTCACAACCTCCTGATCATGAGCACAGCACCCTAACCACTACGCAACCGGCCCCACGAACACTGAGCAAGACTAAGAGTTATTCCCAGGTCACGTAAAGTCCATATATTTTAAAGGTACGGTCTGTAATAGTTTATATTTTAGAGGATATATAAGCAGAAATTAGGTATATAATCAATAAATCTTTCAATAATCTATAATCAATAAGTAAAGTTGTTGAGTTTTTTTAACCTTACAATAAGCTGTTTATATCCAACATGTGAAGCGGGTCCCCTCTCATGAAGGCAGCCATCTTGGAGGCGTGGGAATTAGATTTCAGTTAGTTAACATTCTGGAATCTGACCACTAGATGCCGCAAGATACCTCTAAAAAAAAACTGTAACTTTAAAAAAATTGGCTTGATAAGTATAGGTATAAGGCAGGGGTGCTCAATCCTGCTCCTGGAGATCTACCTTCCAGATGACTTTATCTCCAACCCTAATGTGGCCCATGTGACATGTAAGATCCAGTCAGGTCTTGATGAGATGATTGGATGGTTAGGTGGGCGTGATTAGGGTTGGAGTGAATGTCTTCTGGGAGGTAGATCTCCAGGAGCAGGATTGAGCACCCCTGGTATAAGGGGCAGTGGTGGTCTAGTGGTATAAGGCACCGGATCGCTGATCCAAAGGTTGGGGGTTCGAGTCCAACTCTCCACAAGGTTGTCACTGTCCCCCCCAGTGCAGCTAACTTGGTTATCAAAGGCCGGCCATGTCTCTCACTGTCTATGGTGTGAGGCATGTAAAAGAACCATTGCTGACTTTCGTAAAGAGTAGCTGCAAAGCCGTCAGCGTGTTTCCGCCCTGCGATGGCCTGGCGAGCTGTCCAGGGTGTACTCTGCCCTCGCCCTGAGTTGGGTGGGATGGGCACCAGCCTCCCCACGACCCTAATTAGGATGAAGCGGTTACAGAAAATGATGATGAAGTATAGGTATAGGGTTGCACAGTGTTTGGCACTTGCCTCACAGCAAGAAGGTTATGAGTTTGAGGCCCAGGTACAGGTGTTTCTGAATGGTGTGCAAATGTTCTAGGTGTGCTTGTGTAGGTTTCTTCAAGTATTCCAGAGTCCTCCAACAAGCCAAACGCATGCACATTAGGCTACTTAGCCTCTACGTATGAGTGTGAATGGTTGTGTGTGTTGGCTATCTGGTGGTCTGGATGTTCAGGGTGTGTCGCTCCTTTACCCAAAGTCGGGTGAGACAGACACCAGTTTCCCCGGGACTCTGGTTAGAGTGAGTGACTGGGAACAGAAATTGCTCTAAATAGCACTAGGTGGCAGAAGAGTATTTGCATTCTACTCTACTAACTTCCATCAAAATCCTCTACATGAACATGAACCAACTATCCTAGCTACCATTTAGTGGTGAAAACCACTTAGCAGAAAGACCATCTTAATATAATTCTCTCTTTCATTTATCTCCTCCTGGACTGTTTTTGCTTGGCTGAGCAGCCTGTGCCTTGCCAGCCTCCGATGGCAATTAAATGTATGCACTACGAGTGGACAGGGATGGACTGATGGGAATCAGGACTGCCAGGTTTGCAGAGTTACAAAATAAACAAGCCCAGCGGCAATAAATAAAAAATAAAATAAAAGCTTCTTCCAAATTCCCAAATGTTGAAATCTGAATTCCTTACTTTCTGACCATCATTGCTGAATATGTCATAATCCTACTTGAACACGTCTAAACAAAGCTGTTTTTTTTTTTTACAGCTGTAACATAGTGTGTGTGTGTGTGTGTGTGTGTGGGGGGGGGGGGGGTTTGGGGGCGATCCACTGTGGGGATTTCAACAGCTGGAATCTGATTACAAACTGAATACATAAGGCCATATTCTGAGAGCATGCAGCGATCCAAAACTCACTGTGTCAGAACATGAGCGAAATCCACACCATATCCACATGCAAGGATTTTCACAAGACTTGGTGCGGACATGACCCCACCTGAGTCCCAAAGATGATTTGATTTTTGAATGTTTATGTCAAAGGAGAAGATAAGAAAAGGTCACCAATTTTGCAGCACCTATAACTTTGATATACAAGCGGTTATTATAGAAAAGCATACTTAATATCCAAATAAGACCTTGGAGGGTCAAACTTCAGCTGTCTCGTAAATCCTTCAAACATAAGAGTTTTTCAATAATTTGGTTACACTGATATACTGTGGAACATATAATAAGGGTACGTGGGTAATTAAAACAAGTACAGTAGTCATATGGAGCCTATTGGATACATGATCCAATCTGCAGGGCAGAGGTTTGTTTGTTCATTTAATTGATTTCTTTATTAACACTTAAATCAAATAATTTGTCAAACTATTTATACTTTTTCTTCACCTAAATTGCATCCATTCATTAATTTTCTGGACTACTTAAATCTGAAATAGGATCGCAGGGAGGCTGTTGCCCATCTCAGACGATTGTGGGCGAGGTTAGACTATACCCTGGGCAGTTCGCTAGTCCATCACAGGGCAGAACCCCGCTGACAGCTATGCAACTTCTCTTGTCAAAAGTCAGCAATGCTTCTTTTACATGAACCTCTCACCACAGACAGTGAGGGACATGGCAGGCCTTTGATAACCCAATTAGGTGCACTGGGGGACAGCAGTGACAACCTGTTGCTCGTGAGGCTTGAACCCTCAACCTTGGGATTAGTAATCCAGCACCCAATGACCAGCCCACCCCTGTCCCTCACTTGAATTTATTTCAACTTTATAATTACTGACTCACTCAGTCATTTACCGAACTACTTAATCCTGCTAGGGCACTGGAGGAAGGAGCTTAGCTCAGCCAACAATGAATAATTTGTTACATCTTGAATATCTGACCACTGTGGGTGATTTAAAACAGACAGTTAACGTAATGTGCCCCCAGTGCAGCTAACTGTGTTATCAAAGGCAGGCCATGTCTGTCACTGTCTATGGTGAGAGGCATGTAAAAGAACCATTGCTGACTTTCGTAAAGAGTAGCTGCAAAGCCGTCAGCGTGTTTCTGTCCCTTGCTAAAGGGTTGTGACAGGAAGGGCATCCGACGTAAAAACCTCTGCCGAATCAAAAAACGTGCGAATCAGATGATTCGCTGTGGCGACTCCTGAGTAAAAGGGAAAAAGCCGAAAGGAAGACAGACAGACAGTTAACATAATGTGCATGCTTTTGGGCTGTTGGACGAAACTGGAGGAGACGCATACAAGCACAGGGAGAACATGGAAACTCCACAGAATTTCAGAAACGTGCTCACCAAGCCAAGACCTTCTTTCGGTGAGACCAGCGTGCTAACCCCTATGCCAGCGTGCCTCCCTAAAACTACTGATTGCAATGAATTCCAAGTTTTTTGGGTTTTAACACTATATTAAAGCACATTAATGCTGGGACATTTGTGTTTGAACATCACAGGTTAAATTAATAACAATAGTGTAGAACCCTCTGTGCAGCAGAACATTGGAGCCTCCCTGATTAGCATACGTTATCTTTAAATGAATGCAATGAGCGAGAGAAAAGATGTGCTTCCATTGACGATGTGTGATTATGGGCTCTGAAAGACAATAAGAGCAGCTTGGCATGTTCTGAAAGAAAAAACACTACTCTTCATACTGTGACACGAAAAACAATCAGCCTTCATTCTAATAAACGCTTCACTGTTTTAAAGTGTTAAATCACAATAGAGACGCGACAAGTGGTCCAGGATGTTTTTCTCAAGGACATGATGACAACTTGAAGTCAAATGCTTTAAAGCTTCTGGCTAAACTATGTTCCAGTTTCAAGAAGTTCAGTGAAATCTCCTTTACTAGTTGATGACTAGTCACAAAGTCATCCTGAGCCTATCGAGGAAACAAAAAAGCTGATCATGCGTTGCTAATTTAGGATGCAGAATTTGAAACCATTTTTATAGGCTGTGACTTGTACACAGGTGATTGGCGAGCCGAAAAATCCCTTCACCAGGTATAATTTTTACGCACTGTGATTTACATAGCATTAAAGATGAGCAAATTTTTTATCTGAAATAAAGTTTGAAAGATTTGAAGCAGAAGTATGAAGACTGTTAGAGGACGACGGAGAAACTCAATCACAGACCATAAACAGATTGCTAGTTATCTAGCTAATTGAGTTAATGCTGGTAGTGGTAGTGTTATTCATACTGACTGCTGAGAATGTAAATAAAACCTGAAACAAATCAAGGCTTGTTTACTAGCCTATTATTATACGATGTGGGATGGCAGTAAGGAATGTAAGCATTTTTAAAGTGTTTAATAATGTATGTTTATTGATCTCAGCATTCTCTTGTGTTCAGTCTGAAGTACAGTTCTCAGTTCTAGATGCTGGTTATTTTGACATTTGAGATAGATGAAAAAGTGCTGGCATTCACATTTAAAGCTCAACAAGACTTACTTTTTTAAGATTACTTCAAAGGCATATTAATAAAATAGAAACAAGAAGATTTATAGCTTTTTTGTGGACTAAATTTGCCAGGCATGTGTTATTCTGTAAGCCCAGATATCGTTTATTATTCATAGTAAGGCTCGATAATAAAATATTTTCCTTTTTCTCAATGTATTGAAAAGATAACAAGATAATTTTACTCAAGTCTTCAGCATGAAGAATAATGTGTGGGGCTGGTGGCGTAGTGGTTAGGGTGCTGCGCTCATGATCGGTCGGAACATTGTGTGTTTGAATCCCAGTTAGACCCCCAGTGTGCTAAGAGCCCTAGGCAAGGTCTTAACCTCAAGTGTGCCTCTGTTCACCCAGCAGTATAAATAGGTACCAGTAAAAATATACTGGGAAGGTAATCTGCGATGGATTTGTGTGTGTGTGTGTGTGTGTGTGTATGAACATTCTGGAATCCACGCTAGCAAAAAAACTCAGTTGTTTGGGATTCACAAGATCGCTGGAGTTATCAAGGTCAAATGTAAAGTCTCATTTGATTGAAGGTCATATATGGTTTCTGTTAATGTTCCATGGTAACTACACGTCTGTTGGCATGTTATCTCTAAAATTTTGCAACCTAAGATTTTCCCTTGATCTATGACCTGAACATTCCAAAACCAGATCATCTCTGGGACTCAGGTAGGGAAGTGTCCCCACCAAGTTTTGTGAAAATCCGTGTATGGGTGTTAAAAAACTGACTAGCAAACAAATGGTAGTAATTGCATTACCTACTATAAAGATTCGGTTTTAGGCAGCAGTAAATAGTCAAAACAAGGCAAGTGGCTTATTTTACCATTTACTTTAGCCAAGCCGTCATGGAAGGAGGGATGGCATATGCTCACTGTCCTGTCACTCACATCGATCATGGGTGTCTATGAGCTCATTCGTCAAACTAGCACCCCACCCAAATGTGTTAGTCCACCCCTAATGTGCATCAGTTCATAAATGATGCAAGTGTCGCAGAGCAGGCATGTAAACATCTCTTCCTGGTTGGTGGTGGTGGTCATATGGAACACCTGACAAGTGGAAATTTGATATTATATGTTTATATGTGTTTCATATATTTCTGAATATATATTTTAATAGGATGAAAGTGTGAGTGTTTAGATACAGCCATAATGTTGCTATCACCTTGAGGTCTGCCTTGTGTTGATATAGAACTTAAAACAATCAAACAAGTCCAATGAATGTCTGTGTGTTCGTCCTGGATGATGATGATTGGCCGGCTGATAGAATGGACAAGAGAGTTAAATGTTTAATATTATATGGTTGACTAATTGTAAATTTTAGTATTCCAGAGTAAGCACAATAATGCTATATATTTGTAAATATTTTTCATTCGGCAAATCCACTGCACCTAGGATGAATATATCAGTATATATACACTATAAAGGAACATTAGGAAAGCAATTAAAACGAGACTGTATGGTATATTTTTACAGTTTTAAAGCTTGACCGTGGTCATGTGCACTCCATTATAGCATTTAAAAAACAAGGAAATATTAGGCCATACTCCGTAACCTTCATCAAAAAATTTTTTTAATTTCTATCATTTAAAAAGCTGCTTTTGACTCCGGCATTATCCAGATTTCTTGTAAAGTAACTAATGTTTATTGCTGTGAAAATTAGAGGACTCTGTTCTGTTTTGCTCCTAAACAGTTTTTAACAGCAATTTTGGCTACACAAACAGCAACAGGAAGTGTGTCGAGTATGAGGGGACAACATGGCAATAACAAGAGGCTGCTAATGATCTGATGAAAGAAGAAGGGGGACGAGTGAGGGTGAAATGAACGAGTTGGCCTATCTTTTTGATCTCTTGTACTTTGCTTCACACGCTCTTTTGCTGTAGAGTGACACATCATGGTGAAAAAAGAGGTTACTTGAGAGAGAGGTTGGCTTGAACTGCCCAACCTCCTGATCAGTAACCACTGAGCATTTCTTCTTCCATTCGCTTTACAAGGCTCTCCAAAGCAAACCTATCTACATTTAAACTTGTGTCCAAAGTAT
The DNA here is from genome assembly GCA_024760905.1 of Plotosus lineatus. Taxonomy (NCBI): domain Eukaryota; kingdom Metazoa; phylum Chordata; class Actinopteri; order Siluriformes; family Plotosidae; genus Plotosus; species Plotosus lineatus. The sequence continues at coordinate 11,589,452 of CM045746.1, forward strand.
GTCACGTCACTTCAGTTTTGTCGTTGATTTGGCATTGTCATATCACTGACATACAGCATCAAACGAGTAATATCCATGTTACAGGGAAACAACGAAGGTCTGAAACAAACTGGACATAGAGAAACTGTGAATACAAGTTAATAACACTGGCAACACTTAGGACAAACTAAAAACATAATCAGTAAATCTACTAATGACCGGCCAGGGCGGAGACCGATCAAAATTAAAAATAATGCATATGGTCAATATAATCAAACACAAAAGAGATCATTATGCACTTAAAACTAGTACAGTATTCTTTCTTCTTTTCCTTTCGGCTTTTTCCCTTTTCCAGGGGTCACCACAGCAACTCACCTGATTCGTATGTTTGATTTGGCATAGGTTTTTAAGTCGGATGCCCTTCCTGACACAACTCTTTAGCAATGGGCAGAAACACGCTGACGGCTATGCAGCTACTCTTTACAAAAGTCAGCAAAGGTTCTTTTACAAGAACCTCTCACCATAGACGGTGAGAGACATGGCCGGTCTTTGATAACCCAGTTAGCTGCACTAGGGGGACAGTGACAACCTTGTGGAGAGTGGGACTCGAACCCCCAACCTTAGGATCAGCGATCCCACCAGGCCACCACTACATAGTTAAAACTAGTACAGTAGGCCCTCGTTATTCACGGGGCTTCGGTTCCGGCCCCTCCCGCAAATCAAGATAATCCGCGAGTTCTGCACCCGGAAGAAAAACCCTATGTATCATATTACATGTGTCAATGATCAACGCGGAAGTAAAACCCTATGTGTGATATTACACGCACTAAAATATGCTTCTTAAACACATTCTATAGACCGTCTTACTCATTAATACAGTAATAATGTAGTAAAACGTAGTAATGATTAAGAAAAACTTTTTAATTTTGTACTGTGATTTTATTGATAAAATATATATATATAAATGAATCAATAAATATCACAGTACAAAATTAAAAAAAGTTTTTACTTAATCATTACTACACACACACACACACACACACACACACACACACACACACACACACACATATATATACACACATACACAGTCGGCTCCCGACTTACGAAATTAATCTGTTCCAGCGCCTTTTTCGTAACGCGGGAGTTTCGTCAGTAGGGGTCACATTTTACAAGTTAAACGCCCGATTCGTTCCAAGGCTCCTAAGACAACCCCATAAACCCTTTAAAAATGATAAAAGTACACCAATTTTGTATGAAATATGTGTTAAAAGTAAAAGAATTTTTTTTATTAAACCATTTAAACATTATTAACATATTAAACCATTTTATTAACATATTTATTAATTAAACCATTAATAAACATTTTTTTATTCACACACACCCCTGTCTCTCTCTCTCTCTCTCTCTCTCACACATACACACACACACACACACACACACACACACAGCCACACATAAGCATTAAATGTGTATTGTATACACATTAAATGTTTATTGCAGCACTGCAGGCCAAGCCCACAAGACATGGAATTCAAAGCGCATTTCCTGCTTGACAGATCAGAGGTCCAAACTCAAGTTTGACATGCGGCACATTTATTAAACATTTACTGAATTAAACAACTTTTAAAAAAATAAACTAAAAAATAAAGAGTTAAACATCCTTCTATCGCTTGCTCTCTCTCTCTCTCTCTCTCTCTCTCTCTCTCTCACACACACACACACACACACACGCACACAAGTGCGTGCACACACACACACTCTCTCTATCACACACACACACACACACACACGGACGGGATGTTTTATTTAAAGCAGAATTACAGTACCTGTTTGAAAGATCAGGAGGTCCTCACTGTATTTCCACTTTAAGGTCTCCTTCTGGTTCTGCGTCACCCCTCCTAGCCAATGGGAGGCCAGCGGAGCTGGATGTTGAGAGACAGCCAATGAGAGAGCAACTCGTGCATCGTGTGAAATTTTGATTGGCGTGTTTGAATTTTGAATGGCGCTCTTCGTAAGAGGAGGTTATTTTTGTATCCCGAGGACAAAAACTTAGGAAAATGTTTTTCGTAACCTGGGATTTTCATACCCAGGGGGTTTCGTAAGTCAGGGGCCGACTGTACATATAAAGAACATAAAAGTGTAACGTAATGAACTTTCAGCCAGTCCCAGAATGCAGAAGACAGTGCGAGATGGCAAAGAGTCGATTTAATATTCAAAGGGGAAGCACTGAAGCAGAGCGCACACACAGTAACTACAGTACTGGTGACTGAGAGAAACACAATAAACATTAAACACTGGGAACTATGGAGCGAGAACCAGGAGCCAGAGAGAACACAGGGAAGCAGGAACGTGATGCAAGACAATCTTCTCACGCAAAGGTGAGCGTGCGGCTTGTGTTTATTGGAGGTAGATGAGAGGAGTGAATTTAGGTGTGCGCTTCTGCAGTCAGCTCAAGCAGGTCAGCCACGCCCCTCAGCCTGGGAGAAAACAGAGTTAGAGAACAGAGCCACCAAAATCAAAGTCCCCCAAAACACAGACCATAACAAAAGGAACATGAAGTGTAATAAATTGGATAGACAAAAACAAAAGGATAAACATGCTACAGCACAGTACATAAAATCTCACACACAAACATTCTAAATATTAACTTGGGTATTATACTGGAATAATAATTGACAAACATTTTAATCCTACAGTACTTTACAGCAGTTCAGATGATTATTCCTCTTCAGGCACTTCAGAGGAAACTGTCATTTCTTCAGGAGAATGTCTTTTTTCTTCACAAGAGACATCCAACCTCATTACCTTTTCTGGTGCTTAGCCAGAGAAGATGCACGGTGTTAGAGTGGCATCATAGAGCTTAACTGGTAATTGAAACACACTAAAAAACATGTACATTGACAACTTGTGCACGAATGAGAAAAAAGGGGCATATACATCATCTCAACCAATCATCAGGAGGGAGAACAGCCATTGGCTGAATTTGAGTCACGTGATAGTTGCTTCCGGTTCAGTCGGCAATCCGCGAATATGTGGAAGTGCGAGTGCAAAATCGCGAATGGTCAAGGTCCTACTGTACTTGATTCAAGACCCTATTTATTTATTTTATTTCATTTTAAAAATATTTTTGTCCTCAGACAGTCAATTGTCCATGCAACATAATGAAGCCCACGAGATACAGTGCCTTCATACTGGACATAGGCTACATTACGCCTTTAATTCACTAATGAGCTGTTCCGGATGGACCTTGCCTTCACCTAGCGTTGATTAAGCAGTTGGATGAATGGCTGAGTGAATGAGAGAGAATGTCTTGGTAACTTTAAACCTTGGATATCATTTTCAAATGTTTATTTTTCATTTCAACACCAATGGAGCACCAAAGTAGGATTCCTTATCCAAAAAACTCCACAATTTTCAGTGAGCTGCTTTCCCATGTACCTCCAATGTAAACAATGTTGTTAAAGGGATGTGCTGGATGGGATGCTTGGCTTCCACCTCACATTTATAGTCTTTTTGTTCTCTGTGCCGACTTTTCTCTGCTTGCTCGCCCTTCTGAAGGGGGTCATCCATGCTTACAGCTCGCTCGGAGGCAGAACGTGATGGGCGGAGTTAACGCTGTGCATGGGACAGTGGGAGAAGACCAGTTTATCAGAGGGCCTTGCACGCTATGATGCACTAATGTGCCAAAAAAGGCCAAAAACATTAAGCGTGTGCTGACCTTGTTATCTGACAATCTATCATTGGCTACGACAGCTATTCATTATAACAATGAGTCAACATTATAAACCAGGGTCAAAAAAATTTAAAAGGCATCATATCTCCCCTTTTACTAAATTAAAACATAACTTGGGTCTATTTCTTGTGACTGAATTGTTCACAATATTCATTCACATTTACAGCATCTAGGAGACAATAGAACAACTTGCATTTTGATCTTATTTGTATAACTAAGCAGATGAGGGTTAATGGTCCAACAGTGGCAGATTGGTGGCCCCAAGGTCTGAAATCCCAAACTTCCGATTCATAACCCAGAGCTGAGTGTAATGTTTTCAGTGCTTCAGAGATCACCTTCACACATTTCTTCTGTTGTCTTTTAGCTTAAAGACCATGGGTTTCAGACCTAGTCTGGTGAGGTGTAAAAGATGTCCGCCAGAACGTCCTGCACCAGTCTGTGCAACAGATGGACATGCTTATTCTACCATGGTAGCACACAAATACAAACACACACACACACATACACACCTTTCTGATATTATTTTCAGTGTGCATGTTTATAATTTTCCTATCATGGCCTTTCGAGCTATCCAGGATGTGCCCAACCCTTCCCAGAGTTGGCTGAGATGGGCGCCAGCCTCCACAAAACCATAATTATGATTAAGTAGCTTAAAAAATGAATGTATTAAACACTGATACTACCTCTCTCTCTCTGTGTGTATGTGTGTTTGTGTGTGTGTGCGCTGTAGTGTCAAATGGAGTATCAGGCATGTATTTCTGGAACCCAGATTGCAGTGAAGTGTCCAGGACAATGCCCATGTGTGTCAGAAATAAACAAATCTATAGAGAAGAAAGGTGTGTATATATTAGGGGTGGGTATTGCCTCGATTTTATGTATTGCGATAAATTACGATTTCTAGCATGTATTGCGATATGTACTGCGATATATTGCAAGAAGAATTATAAATTAAAAGTGAGCCTGTTCTTGATAGTATTTATTATTTATTTCAAAAAGAGAAATCAACAACATTAAAAATGTTGTTTTTAATAATTAAAATAAAATTCTAAGCATCAGAAAAAAATCTACTTATGAAAATATGTTTTAAACTTTGGCACAAATATTAACACTGAAATAGAACTGCATATTGAGTAAGATAAGCTATTTAAACATAAAATACACAAATATAAGAATAGTGTAATTGCATCTAGTGCTTTTATTAGCATATTATGAAGCATTAATCATTAATGCCTGCTTATTAAAATTTTAAGGCGGGATTAAACGTTGAGCATCATCCATGCATGCGCAGAACTGTAACATGCACAACTACACCTCATCAGACCTGTGACCCATATTTATATACAACAATATTTACACTACATATACATAATATATATATATATATATATATTTAATGCCATCATAGCAATGCCCATTGGCCTGCTGGGCACGTGCCGCACGTATAACACTTACAGTGACACAGACGGCTCAGGAAAGTCCATTAAACTTTAGAACTTTACAATAATAACATGCAATATCGTTTATCACATAAATCAAATTAATATGATCATTATGCTGGAGAGAAGTGGAATGTAATTTACCGGAATCTGGGACCGATTTGGAGCATGTTGAGCCTGAGGCCGAGTCCACAAGTTGTGTGGTCATTTTTTCCAGAGTTGACAGATATCATTGCCACGTTTAGCAAAAACAAAAAACAAAAAAACATGCATGGTTAATGTGCCTTGCTGGAGATCAGGTTCATGGGACCGCTTCCCTCTTTTGCTCATTTTAAAATAAATGTTTAGGCAGAAATGTAGATGCAGTAGGTCAGTAAAATTGCATGTCAAAAAATCAGTTTTCCTTCAGAGTATTGCAATACTCTGTTTGCATGTTAGAACCGGTCTAAACAGATGAACCGGTTTTATTGCACAGCTCTCTTCTTCTTGTCCTTTCGGCTTTTCCCTTCAGGGGTCACCACAGCGAATCATCTGCCTCCATCTCACCCTATCCTCTGCATCTTTTTCTCTTACACCAACTGCCTTCATGTCCTCCTTCACCACATCCATGAATCGTCTCTTTGGTCTTCCTCTAGGCCTTCTGCCTGGTAGTTCCAACCTCAACATCCTACTACCAATATACTCACTATCCCTCCTCTGTACATGTCCAAACCATCTCAATCTAGCCTCTCTGACGTTGTCTCCAAAACGTCTTACATGTGCTGTCCCTCTGATGTGCTCATTCCTGATCCTATCCATCCTCATTACTCCAAAAGAGAACCTCAACATTTTCATCTCTGCTACCTCCAGCTCTGCCTCCTGTCTTTTCCCCAGGGCCACTGTTTCTAAACCATACAACATCGCTGGCCTCAACACCGTCTTGGACACTTTTCCTTTCATTTTTGCCGATACCTTCCTATCACACATCACACCTTTTCTCCAACCATTCCAACCAGCCTGCACACGCTTCTTGACCTCTTTTCCACACTCTCCATTGCTCTGGATTGTTGAGCCTAAGTACTTAAAATCCTCCACCTTCCTTATCTCTGCTCCTTGTAACCTCACCGTTCCTGCTGGGTCCTTGGCATTCATACACATGTATTCTGTCTTACTGAGGGCTAACCTTCATTCCCCTCCTTTCCAGGGCATACCTCCACCTCTCTAGGTTTTCCTGCACTTGTTCTCTGCGCTCACTACAGATCACAATGTCATCTGCAAACATCATAGTCCATGGAGATTCTTGTCTAACCTCATCTGTCAGCCTGTCCCTCACCATAGCAAACAAGAAGGTGCTCAGAGCTGACCCTTGATGCAGTCCCACCTCCACCTTGAACTCTTCTGTCACACCGACAGCACACCTCACCACTGTCTTACATCTCTCATACATGTCCTGCACCACTAACATACTTCTCTGCCACTCCAGACTTTCTCATGCAATACCACAGTTACTTTCTCGGCACCCTGTCATATGCTTTCTCCAGATCCACCAAGGCACAATGCAGCTCCTTCTGACCTTCTCTGTACTTTTCTATAACATCCTCAAGGCAAACACTGCATCTGTGGTGCTCTTTCTTGGCATGAAACCAAACTGTTGTTCACAAATGCTGACCTCTGCCCTTAGTCTTGCTTCCACTATTCTTTCCCATAACGTCATCGTATGGCTCATCAACTTTATCCCTCTGTAGTTGCCACAACTCTGCACATCTCCCTTGTTCTTAAAAATGGGCACCAGCACATTTCTCCTCCATTCCTCCTCACTCCATAAGACCTTGTTGAATGTTCTTGTCAGGAAATCTACTGCTTCCTCTCCTAGACACTTCCATACCTCCACCGGTATGTCATCAGGGCCAACTGCCTTTCCATTCTTCATCCTTTTCAATGCCCATCTCACTTCACCCTTACTAATCTTTGCTACTTCCTGGTCCTCAACAGTCACCTTTTTTCTTTTTTTTCACCTTTTTTCTCTCTCGCATTTTCCTCATTCATCCGCTTCTTCAAAGTACTCTTTCCATCTTCCCAGCACACTTCTGTCATCAGTCAATACATTTCCCTCTCTGTCCTTAATCACTCTAACTTGCTGCACATCCTTCCCATCTCTATTTCTCTGCTGTGCCAACCTGTATAAATCATTTTCTCCCTCTTTACTTTCCAACCGAGCATACAAGTCATCATACGCCCTCTGTTTGGCCTTTGACACCACTACCTTCGCCTTACGCTGTGTCTCCCTGTACTCCTGTTTACTCTCTATGTCCCACTTCTGCTTAGCTAACCTCATCATTTGTACACACTCCTGCACTTCCTCATTCCACTACCAAGTCTCCTCATCTCCTCTCCTTCCAGATGACACACTAAGTATTCTTCTACCTGTCTCCCTGATCACATTAGCTGTAGTTGTCCACTCATCTGGAAGCACTTCTTGACCACCCAAAGCCTGTTTCAATTCCTCCTTTTTCAGCTTCCACCAATTTGTCTTCTGCTCTGCCTTTGCCTTCTTCACCTTCCTCACCATCAGCATCATCCTGCACACCACCATCCTATGCTGTTTGGCAACACTCTCACCCACTATGACTTTGCAGTCACTGACTTCCTTCAAATTACATCGCCTGCACAAGATGTGGTCTACCTGTGTGCTCCTACCTCCGCTTTTATAAGTCACTCTATGCTCCTGTCTCTTCTTGAAGAAAGTATTTAACACAACCATTTCCATCCTTTTTGCAAAATCTACCAACATCTGTCCTTCTGCGTTCCTGTCCTGGATACCAAACCTGCCCATTAATTCCTCGTCCCCTCTGTTTCCTGCACCAACATGTCCATTGAAGTCTGCCCCAATGACCACTCTTTCACCTCTGGGGGTATTCTGCATCACTTCATCTAAGTCCCTCCAGAATCTCTCCTGCTCTTCTAGCTCACATCCTGCCTGTGGGGCATAAGCACGAACAACATTGAACATCATGCCTTCAATTTCTAACTTGAGACTCATCACTCTGTCTGACACTCTTTTCACTTTTAGAACATTCCTGACAAACTCCTCCTTCAAGATGACTCCTACTCCATTTCTCTTCCCATCCACACTATGAAAAAACATCTGAAACCCTGCTCCTATGCTTCTAGCCTTGCTAACTTTCCATCTGGTCTCCTGAACACACAGTATGTCCATCTTCCTACTCTGCATCATGTCAGCCAGCTCTCTACCTTTTCCTGTCATAGTTCCAACATTTAAAGTCCCTACTTTCAGTTCTAGACTCCTGCCTTTCCTCTTCTCTCTCTCTGCCTACGGACACGTCTCCCGCCTATCCTTCTTCGACGTCTTCGACCAACAGTAGTCCAATTTCCACCAGCACCCTGTTGGTTAACAGCACTGATGGCGGTCGTTGTTAACCCGGGCCTCGACCGATCCATCATGAATTTTCTTGATATGACTCGCATGCTTTATTTGGCATTTGTTTTACGCCAGATGCCCTTCCTGACACAACCCTCTGCATTTATCCGGGCTTGGGACCGGCGTGAGGGAGAAACACTGGCTTGTGCCCTCCCTCACAGCTGCATTTTATTGCACAGCTCTAGTACACATATATATTAGTCCTTCTCAAAAAATTAACATTGTAATAACGTTCATTATTTTCTGTAATATACTGATAAACATTACACTTTCATATATTTTAGATTCATTACACACGACTGAAGTAGTTCAAGCCTTTTATTGTTTTAATATTGATCATTTTGGCAAAAAAAGTAAAGAATAAAAAAAAATCCCAATCTAAAAAAATTAGCATATTTCAGCTGACCAATTAAAAAAAAAAGTGTTTTTAATACAAAAAAAGTCAACCTTCAAATAATTATGTTGAGTTCTGCACTCAATACTTGGTCGGGAATCCTTTTGCTGAAATGACAGCTTCAGTGCGGCGTTGCATGGAGGCAATCAGCCTGTGGCACTGCTGAGGTGTTATGGAGGCCCAGGATGCTTCGATAGCGGCCTTAAGCTCATCCAGTGTTGGGTCTGGTGTCTCTCAACTTTCTCTTCACAATATCCCACAGATTCTCTATGGGGTTCAGGTCAGGAGAGTTGGCAGGCCAATTGAGCACAGTAATACCATGGTCAGTAAACCATTTAGCAGTGGTTTTGGCACTGTGAGCAGGTGCCAGGTCGTGCTGAAAAATGAAATCTTCATCTCCATAAAGCTTTTCAGCAGATGGAAGCATGAAGTGCTCCAAAATCTCCTGATAAAACATAGTGGACCAACACCAGCAGCTGACATGGCACCCCAGACCATCACTGACTGTGGCTACTTGACACTGGACTTCAGGCATTTTGGCATTTCCTTCTCCCCAGTCTTCCTCCAGACTCTGGCACCTTGATTTCCGAATGACATGCAAAATTTGCTTTCATCCGAAAAAAGTACTTTGGACCACTGAGCAACAACAGTCCAGTGCTGCTTCTCTGTAGCCCAGGTCAGGCGCTTCTGCCGCTGTTTCTGGTTCAAAAGTGGCTTGACCTGGGGAATGCGGCACCTGCAGCCCAGTCCACTGCTTCCACAGGTCCCCCAAGGTCTTGAATTGGCCCTTCTCCACAATCTTCCTCAGGGTCCGGTCACCTCTTCTGGTTGTGCAGCGTTTTCTGCCACACTTTTTCCTTCCCACAGACGTCCCACTGAGGTGTTATACAGTATATTCCATCTAAAGAATGATATCTTGATACAGCACTCTGGGAACAGCCGATTCGCTCAGAGATTTCTTTCTGTGTCTTACCCTCTTGCTTGATGGTGTCAATGATGGCCTTCTGGACAGCAGTCAGGTCAGCAGTCTTACCCATGATTGCGCTTTTGAGTAATGAACCAGGCTGGGTTTTTAAAAGCCTCAGGAATCTTTTACAGGTGTTTAGAGTTAATTGGTTGATTCAGATGATTAGGTTAATAGCTCGTTTAGACTACCTTTTCATCATATGCTATTTTTTTAAGATAGGAATTTTGGGTTCATCAATATTAAAACAATAAAAGACCTGAAATATTTCAGTTGGTGTGCAATGAATCTAAAATATATGAAAGATTAACTTTTTATCTTTAACATTACAGAAAATAATGAACTTTATCACAATATGCTAATTTTTTGAGAAGGACTAATGTATATATGTATGTACGAGAGCTGTGCAATGAAACCGGTTTATCTGTTTAGACCGGTTCTAACATGCAAACAGAGTATTGCAATACTCTGAAGCAAAACCGATTTTTTGACATGCAATTCAGTGAATATGAAGTTTCAATAGAAAGTCTTTTTCGTAGAGCAAATATAAGTAAAAATAAAAGGACAGGACAAAGTATTGAGCACTCTCTTACGGAAGAATCTACTCAGAAAATTCTCTCTCTCTCATATATATATATATATATATATATATATATATATATACACACACACACACACACACACACACACACACACGCAAACTGTTTGATTTTTCCAGTCTGAATCCTGTGGGCTGTACACCTGAGAGCATATTAAAAGTTCGAATTAGAGGGTTTGAATGCGAGGAAGATGAATATTGCAGTTTAAAAATGCACACAGTGCAATCTTGTTCTGCTTTCATGCCTTTCAGATGTACAGAATTTTGCCCCATATTGGTGGCTAGAGTAAATTAGTGTCATTGTGGCTTTGACAGCTTTTAAAATGTGGGTTAATGAAAAACTTCTAATAGCAGACTACACAGAGTCCACAGAGCAATCACAGAGAACACAGTCAGGAAATTCTGTGTGCGTGTGTGTGTGTGCGCGCGTGTAGAGTGCAGTGATGCTGAACTAAACAAAGTGGTGAGCAGACTGAGAGACTGGAGCAGAGATGTGTACGAGAACAACATGAGGCTCAAGCTCTCAAAGCCAGAAATGAGTAAGTTACGATCCACATGCGAAAACAGTTCAATCTTAACAATAAAACACAGACACAGGAAGATTATTCATACATCATCGAATTGATTAAACTCTCTGTGTGTGTGTGTGTGTGTGTGTGTATGTGTGTGTGTGTAGCTGTGGACATGAACAGGCCACCTGTCTGTAAAGGCTTCCTGAGCTGGATGTTCACCAGACTGGACATGAACTTTGACCTTCACTTGGACCAGTCTGAACTTGCTAGCTTGGTTTCCAAGAAAGACAACATATGCACAAAGGCTTTCCTCAGGTCATGTGACTTGGGCCGGGATCAGCTCATCTCCAGCAAAGAGTGGTGCTCTTGCTTCCAGAGACACCAGGGTAAACAAAAGAGGACTGCTGTTCTTCTTTTCCACTTTTTCAGGGGTCACCACAGTGAATCACTTGATTCGCACATTTGATTTGGCATAGGATTTTACGTCGAATGCCTTTCCTGACAACCCTTTAGCCAGGGACAGAAAAACACTGACGGCTTTTTCTTTACGAAAGTCAGCAATGGTTCTTTTACATGAACCTCTCACCATAGACAGTGAGAGACATGGCCGGCCTTTGATAACCCAGTTAGCTGCACTGTGGGGACAGTGACAACTTGTTGATAGTGGAGCTTGAACCCCCAACCTTAGGATCAGTGATCCAGCACCTTTTACCACCAGGCCAGTAGTGGTTGCCAAAAAAATGCACACAATGGTATAAAGAGGCAAGAAATGCAACTGGGCCTGATTTCTTTCTATGATAGACAGTAGATTCATGAAACGCTCGAAAATTGATTTTGATTAATGATCATTCTTTAGATGGAATATACTGTATAACTACTGATGCACTTCTCGACTTCCTGTATCATATCTCCAGTGCCACGGCTTGTGCTGATTTGAGGTTTTGCAATACCTTTTTTTTTTTTTTTTTTTTTTTTTTTTTTTTAGAGTCTCCCTGTCAATCAGAGATTACTAACATCCACAAGCAACAAGCTAGGAAGAAACTACTGGGTGAGTGACATCCCTCTCTCCCCCCTCCCTTTCTTATTATATTTAAAGAGACACTTTGGACTCTTTCTGTGCCTTGAACCTTGGAAAATCTGTGTAAACCTGTAAAAATGTCTATATAGACTTAAACAACAGCTCAGATAAACACATTTAACAATTCTATAATTACGTGCCACCTTCAATTTTTCAGTCATGTTTTAAAAATCACACCAAACTTTGAATTAAAGTCTTTTAGAGGAACAAAGAGTAACTCAGAGCATTTAAGGTGTCAAGCTCGAAAACAGTAACAACTAACCAGAAGAAATAAACATGAACTGTGAATATGATTGTTAGATATAATAACTTCAGTGTGGTTTTTATCCTTTAACAGGATGCTGCACAGCGATTGTGTGATCTTGCTGAGAGAAGTGTTAGTAGTGGCAGTGGTTCCATTTCCTGCTTTTTAAGTAGTCTCTTTATGTGCATATGTAGGTCAGTACGTCCCCTCCTGCGATGAAGACGGCTTCTATAAGCCTCACCAGTGCCATGGCAGCAGTGGACAGTGCTGGTGTGTGGATCGCTATGGAAACGAGGTTGCTGGGTCACGCAAGATGGGCACGGCTGAATGCGGTGGGCATCTTAAAGCACTTCATGTGATGCTTTCTTTAAATTCTGGACAGAAGTAAATGGATATAAATTTTATATACATATATATATATATATATATATATATGTGTGGGGCAGTGGTGGTCTAGTGGTATAGGGCGCTGGATCGCTGATCCAAAGGTTGGGGGTTCAAGTCCCACTCTCCACAAGGTTGTCACTGCCCCCCCCAGTGCGGCTAACTGGGTTATCAAAGGCGGGCCATGTCTCTCACTGTCTATGGTGAGAGGCATGTAAAAGAACCATTGCTGACTTTCGTAAAGAGTAGGCTGCAAAGTCGTCAGCGTGTTTCTGTCCCTTGCTAAAAGGGTTGTGACAGGAAGGGCATCCGACATAAAAACCTCTGCCAAAATGAAAATGTGCGAATCAGATGATTTGCTGTGGCGACTCCCGAGTAAAAGGGAAAAAGCCGAAAGGAAGACAGACAATATATATATATATATATATATATATATATATATATACACACACACACACACACACACACATACAGTATGCCTATGACTATTCGTGGTTTTGCACCTACGGTTTGAGTATTCGCTGACTGCCGAGCAACTGGCACGTGATTCAAATTCAGCCAATGGCTGTCCTCCTTTCTCCTGATTGGTTGAGCTCATGTCCCGCCTCTTTTTCCCCCCTCATTCACACACAAGTTGTCAATGAGCCTCTTTTTTTTGTGTGTGTTTTAATTACCAGTTAAGCTCTATACCACTCAAACGCTATGCCTCTTCTCTGGCTAAGCAATAGAAAATGCTGGATGTCTCTTCTGAAGAAATAAGACTTTCTCCTGAGAAACGACAGTTTTCTCTGAACTTCTTTTCCTTTTGGCTGTCCCCTTCAGGGGTCACCACAGCAAACCATCCGCCTCCATCTCCCCCTGTCCTCTGCATCTTCTCTTACTCCAATGACCTTCATGTCTTCCTTCACCACATCTATAAATATCTTCTTTGAGCTTCCTGTAGGCCTTCTGCCTGTAGTTCCAACCTCAGAATCCTACTGCCAATATACTCACTATCCCTCCTCTGTACATGTCCAAACCATCTCAATCTAGCCTCTCTGACTTGGTCTCCAAAACATCTTACATGGGCTGTCCCTCTGATGTATTAATTTCTGATCCTATCCATCCTCATTACTCCCAGAGAGAACCTCAGCATTTTCATCTCTGCTACCTCCAGCTCTGCCTCCTGCCTTTTCCTCAGCGCCACTGTTTCTAAGCCATACAACATCGCTGGCCTCACCACCGTCTTGTACACTTTTCCTTTCATTCTTGCTGACATTCTCCTATCGTACATCACACCAGACACTTTTCTCCAACCATTCCAGCCTACCTGCACACGCTTCACCTCTTTTCCACACTCTCCATTGCTCTGGATTGTTGAGCCCAGGTACTTAAAATCCTCAACCTTCGTTATCTCTGCTCCCTGTAACATCACCGTTCCTCCTGGGTCCTTCTCATTCACATACATGTATTCTGATTTTCTGAGGCAAACCTTCATTCCTCTACTTTCCAGGGCATACCTCCACCCTTCTAGATTTTCCACCACTTGTTCTCTGCTCTCACGACAGATCACAATGTCATCTGCAAACATAGTCCATGGAGATTCTTGTGTAACCCCATCTGGCAGCCTGTCCATCACCATCGCAAACAAGAAGGGGCTCAGAGCTGATCCTTGATGCAGTCCCACCTCCACCTTGAATTCATCGGTCACGCCAACAGCACACCTCACCACTGTCTTACATCTTTCTACTTTCTGCTCCTCAATGGTCACCTCTTCTACTCTTTTTTCTCTCTCTCTCATTTTCCCTCATTCATCAGCTCTTCAAAGTACTCTTTCCATCTTCCCAGCACACTTCTGTCATCAGTCAATACATTTCCCGCTGTCCTTTAGCAATCTTCCCATCTCTATTTCTCTGCTGTGCCAACCTGTATAGATCATTTTCTCCCTCCTTACTGTCCAACCTATCATACAAGTCATCATACACCCTCTGTTTGGCCTTAGCCACTGTTACTTTCGCCTTACGCTGTGTCTCCTTGTACTCCTGTTTACTCTCTTTGGTCCTCTCAATGTCCCACTTCTTAGCTAACCTCTTCCTTTGTACACACTCCGGCACTTCCTCATTCCACCACCAAGTCTCCTTATCTACTTTCCTTCCAGAGGACACACCAAGTACTCTCCTACCTGTGTCCCTGATCACATATGCTGTGGTTGTCCAGTCATCTGGAAGGACTTCCTGACCACCCAAAGCCTGTTTCAACTCCTCCTTGAAGACAACACGACCCTCTTCCTTTTTCAACTTCCACCACTTTGTTTTCTGCTCTGCCTTTGCCTTCTTCACCTCCCTCACCATCAGCGTCATCCTGCATACCACCATCCTATGCTGTTTGGCAACACTCTCACCAACTACTACTTTGCAGTCACTGTCTTCCTTCAAATTACATTGCCTACACAAGATGTAGTCTACCTGTGTGCTCCACTTTTATAAGTTACCCTATGCTCCTGTTTCTTCTTGAAGAATGTATTTACCATTTCCATCCTTTTTGCAAAATCGATCAACATCTGTCCTTCTGTGTTCCTGTCCTGGATACCAAACCTGCCCATCACTTCCTCGTCCCCTCGGTTTCCTGCACCAACGTGTCTTTTGAGGCCTGCACCAATGACCACTCTTTCACCTCTGGGGGTACTTTGCATCACTTCATCTAACTCACTCCAGAATCTCTCCTTCTCTTTTAGCTCACATCCTGTCTGTGGGGCATAAGCACGAACAACATTGAACATCATGCCTTCAATTTCTAACTTGAGACTCATCACTCTGTCTGACACTCTTTTCAATTCTAGAACATTCCTGACAAACCCCTCCTTCAGGATGACTCCTACTCCATTTCTCTTCCCATCCACACCAATGATAAAACAGCGTAAACCCTGCTCCTAAGCTTTTAGCTTTGCTACCTTTCCACCTGGTCTCCTGAACCCACAGTATGTCCACCTTCCTCCTCTCATCATGTCATCATCTTTTCCTTGCATAGTTCCAACATTCAAAGTCCATACTCTCAGTCCTAGACTTGTGCCTTTCCTCTTCGCTCTCTGCCTTCGGACATGCCTCCCACCTCTCCTTATTTGACGTCTTCGACCAACAGTAGTCCAATTTCCATCAGCACCCTATTGGTTGACAGCACTGACGGCGGTCATTGGCCTCGACCGATCCAGTATGAGATTAGTCTTTATGGTTTGCATTTTGTATTGTGACAAAAGTTTTACGCCGGATGCCCTTCCTGTCGCAACCCTCTGCATTTCTCCGGGTTTGGGACCGGCATAAGGGGGAGAGACACTGGTTAGTGCCCTCTGAACTGTTGTATTAAAATCTTTTTCAATTATTATTCCAGTCCAGTACCCAAGTTCATGTTTATTCCTGAGATTTTATGTTCTGTAGCATGTTTAACAAACGATACCAAAAGGATAAACTTTATTACAGTCCTCTTCATGTCCTTTTACATTGAAGTTGGAGTGACGTTTCCAAGATGGCGCTGCCCAGATGGCGACATCGCGGAGTTCTCTGAGTGTTTTTGTTCATTTTAATTTGTTTTATTTGTTGTTTTGTTTGTTCTTGTTTTGTACTATGCTCGTCTACGACCGGTCGACTTTACTACAGCAATAAGATCGGAGTATCTTTGGGCGTGTATAACTAAGCAGAGCTAATATGCTATGGTAGGCAGCTCGATACGAACCGCACCCCAGCTAGCAATAAGCCCAGGCGGGAAGGGGCCGAACGACGACTCTGGCGCTTGGGATTGCAGGGGATGAACGCTGTGTAGCTGGCTGGTATAATCGCCTTATTAGGTGTACTCTCATCGAGCCATGTTTCACAGAAACACAGTCCTGTAGATCCCTCTTCGCTGCAATCTGAGCACGAAGCTCATCCATCTTGTTTCGCAGGGACTGAACATTTTCAAGCAGTATGGCCGGAAGTGCGAACCAAGCCTCAGAGAACTCCACCTGGGCGGTTAGCATTGAGCTCCCATAGCATAGCAGCTCACAATAGAAGTTGTTGCGTGCTTAGTTGCTCAAAGCTGCTCATAGCTGTAGTAGGGTCGACCGATCATAGACAAGCATAGTGCAAAACATGAATAAACAAATAAAACAAATTAAAACGAACAAAGAAACAATTTGACTCTGAGAACTCCGCGACGTTGCCCTCTAGGCAGCGCCATCTTGGAGACGTCACTCCAAGTTCAATGTAAAAGGACATGAAGTGTAATAAAGTTTATCCTTTTGGTATCATTTGTTAAACATGCTACAGAACATAAACGCTCACGCACAAACATTCTCAGAATTAACTTAGGTCCTGTACTGGAATAATAGTTGATAAAGACTTTAAAACGAATGCTTTACAATAGTATATGCTGTATATAATGTTTATATTTTATCATAAAAGATGAAACATTCCTGTGCAGGTTTTGGTTGGTCACTGGAAAACTAGACAAATATGCCAGAATGGTTCTTATCATACTAAGACATGAGCTACAAAATGGAACCAATAATTTATAATTAATAATTTCAAACCTGATACCCACCTTGCTGTGATGAGTCACATGTGAGAAATATCGTCACCATGTATCAGATCGTTTGGTTCAGCACCATCACTCTGAAAGCTGAAGCTTAACATACAGATAAATTAAGCTATTGTTTCTTTATAGTTCATGCCATAAGCTATTAATTAGTTTTAATCTGTGTGAATTTGTGTGTGTGCAAACTCATCTGATCCATGCTTCTGTGACTGTATGTTCTCTTCTGACAATCTAATAGAAAGAGCTGCAAACACACTTCCTGTACATGTCTGTCTTTGCTCTCTCAGAGTAGTGCTACCGCCCAATACAAAGAAATATTCAGTGGATATTTCAATGGAATTAGAAATGTAATAGTTTGAATACAAACTACACTTGATGCCCCCTTGTGTGTTTTTTATTTGTAATCAGGATTTTGTAAAAAAAACTACATACATACGCACACACATATATATATACATATATATATATACATATATATATATATATGATTTTCTGAGTAGATCCTTCCGTAGGAGAGTGCTCAATACTTTTTGGTAGAGCAAATAACAAAAATAAAAGGACAGGACAAAGACTTTCTGTTGAAACTCCATTTATCACTACAGATCTGTTTCGTTTTTCACCACCCCTCGAAACAGATCTGTACTGATAAATGGAGTTTCAATAGAAAGTCTTTGTCCTGTCCTTTTATTTTTGTTTTTATATATATATATATATATATATATATATATATATATATATGTAGTGCCTCCTCGCGACACATGGTAACTGAGTACCTTGCGGACTCAGGCTGAACTACAGGGGACTCGGAGGAGGTTTGGCCCCCAGACATGCGACATGCAGGCCCACCAGCGTGTGGACACGCCCTGATGCCCATGACCCAAATCCCCAACTATGGGGTAAATAGTCCCACTGCCTTGTGGATTCCCTTGGTTGGGAGAAGGCTAAGGAGTAAACCCTACAGAAATCCGGAGTGGAGCCCCTAAGGCAGTTGGTCTGAGGATTCCCCTACCTTCTGGCAACTCCTGCAGCTGCGCTGGTACCAAATTGTACTGGATCTTCCTTTCCTTTGGATGCTATCAGCGAGGCCGAGAGGGGGGACTTGACGTCTGGGCAGCACAAGTTCTCCATAGTTCCCGCCCAGGCTCGTAGCGCACTGGAGAGGACACTTCAGCGTTGATGTCAGACTTCGGCTCAACACGGGAAGTAGAAGTTACCGGTTAAAAGCTCATTCCGATTGGCGTAGGATACGGGCGCCTGGGGCTACTTCCGACAGTGGGAGAGACCATCGTGTCTCACTGGACAGCTACCGCCCACTCCAAGCTGGGCAGCCCCCAGCCAGTAAGGTGCTGTCCCGCCACAGCTCGCCTGCCTTGCTGGGTGTGTAGGGCTTAGGGACTGACCATCTCGACAAGCAAGCTGTAAATTCTGCACCAGGCAGACAAAAACGGATAGATACGAAGACTCCAGCTCTTCGAATAGCAAGCTGGAACGTACGGACTGTGTCCTGGACTGACAAGTGATCTTCAGCAAATTGACGATGCCCGCAAGACTGCAGTCATCGACCATGAACTGACACGTCTGAATATCGACATTGCTTGTCTACAGGAAACCCGCCTGGCTGACAGTGGTACTATCAAAGAGGCCAACTACACCTTCTACTGGCAGGGCCCGCCACAAGACAACCCGAGACTGCATGGTGTAGGGTTCGCTGGGAAGAACTCGTTGACTACGGCGATTGAACCTCCTACCAGTGGATCAGAGAGAATCCTCACTTTATGCCTCTCTACAACTGCAGGTTTTGTTAAACTCCTCAGCATCTACGCACCAACACTCAGTTTAACCCCAGAGGCCAAGAACCAGTTTTACGAGGCTCTGGATGATACAATTTCCAGGATCCCCAGCACTGAAGGACTTTACCTACTAGGAGACTTCAATGCTTGAGTGGGCGCCGACTGTGACACCTGGCCTTCCTTCCTTGGTCACCACGGCATAGGCAGGATGAATGAGAATGGACAGAGGTTGTTGGAACTGTGCTGCCATCGTGGCCTGTGTGTAACAAATACATACTTCAAGTGCAAAGACCGCCACAAAGTTTCCTGGAGACACCCCAGATCTTGCCACTGGCACCAGCTAGACCTTATCCTCACTAGGCGCACAGATCTGAGCAGTGTTCTCCACACTAGAAGTTTCCATAGCGCAGACTGCGACACAGACCACACCCTCGTTGGAAGCAGGATACGGCTGACAACAAAAAGGATCCATCACTCTAAAACTAAAGGCCTCCCACGCATCAACACCTGCTCTTCAAGGGATCCCCAGCGAATCCAACTGTTTAATGACACAGTCAAGGAGAAGTTGGCTTTGCAGACTCCTGGCAAAGACATCAACAGTAAGTGGAGCTTCCTAAGAGATACTATCTACACAACAGCCCTCACCGCTTTTGGGAAAAAGGAGCGTCGGAGTGTAGACTGGTACGAGGCTCACTGGGAGGAGATGCAGCCTGTGACAGAAGCCAAGAGGGAAGCCCTCCTAGCATACAAGCAAAACCCCAGCACCAGTACTCGGGACACCCTCAAAGCTGCATGAAACAAGGCCCAGCAGACAGCCCGCCGCTGTGCAAACGACTTCTGGCTGAACCTCTGCAGCAAGATCCAGATGGCAGCTGACACTGGCAACGCAATGGCCATGTACAATGGCATCAAGATAGCTACTGGCCCAATCACAATTAAGACTGCACCCCTCAAGACAAGACCGGGGAGGTGATCATGGACCAAGGCAAGCAGCTTGAACATTACCTGGAGCTGTACGAAACCAAGAATGTGGTGACCAATGCAGCATTAAATGCCCTACCAAACTTACCTGTCATGGAGGATCTGGATTACCTGCCTTCAGTGGACGAACTGGGCAAAGCCATTGATTGTCTGGCCTGTGGAAAAGCCCCTGGAAAGGATGTCATTCCCCCTGAAGTCTTGAAGAGTGGCAAGCCAGCACTCCTGCAGCACCTCCATGAGCTGCTGTGCTTATGCTGGAAGGAAGGGTTCATCCCCCAGGTTATGCGCGATGCAAACATTGTAACCCTCTACAAAAACAAGGGTGACTGCAGTGACTGTAACATCTACTGTGGTATCTCCCTCCTTAGCATCATAGGGAAAGTCTTTGCTCGTGTTGTCCTTACTCGCCTTCAGATTCTTGCTTCCCGGGTGTACCCAGAATTGCAGTATGGTTTCAGGGCAGGTCGATCCACAGTCGATATGATCTTCTCTCTTCGTCAACTGCAAGAGAAGTGTCGGGAGCAGCAGAAGCCCCTGTACATTGCTTTCATAGACCTGACTAAAGCATTCGACCTGGTCAGCAGAAGCGGACTCTTCAGCCTCCTGCAGAAGATTGGATGTCCTCAAAGGTTACTTCAAATACGTTCAAAAGCCTCCTTTCACGAGGACATGCACAGCACAGTCTGCTTCAATGGTGGGACTTCTGCAGCTTTCCCAGTGAGCAGTGGTGTGAAGCAAGGCTGCGTCCTAGCTCCGACAATCTTTGGGATATTCTTCTCGATGCTTCTTCAGTATGCCTTCTCTGACAATGAGGAAGGGATCCATATCCACACCAGGTCAGATGGAAAATTGTTTAACATAGCTCGCCTGCGCGCTAAGACGAAGGTGAGGCAGGTCCTCATCCACGAGATGCTGTTCGCGGATGACGCGGCACTGACGTCCCACACTGAGGCTGGTCTTCAGGAGCTAGTCAATCGCCTGTCCCATGCCTGTAATGAATTCGGATTGACCATCAGCCTGAAGAAGACAAACAGCCTTGCGGCTCAGCTCCTTTTTCACCACGACGGACCGGTACAGGCACCGCTTAACAGCAGAGGCTGCAGCGATCCGTCTGTCGATCTCTCGCTCCATCCTTCCCTCACTCGTAAACAAGACCCCAAGATACTTAAACTCCTCCACTTGAGGCAGGACCTCATTCCCGACCCGGAGGGTGCATTCCACCATTGTCCGACTGAGAACCATGGCCTCGGACTTGGAGGTACTGATCTTCATCCCGGCTGCTTCGCACTCAGCTGCGAATCGCTACAATGAGAGCTGGAGGGCCCGACTTGATGAAGCCAAAAGGACAACATCATCCGCAAAAAGCAGAGACGATATCCGATGGCCACCAAACCAGAATCCCTCATCGCCTCGACTGCGCCTAGAAATTCTGTCCATAAAAATTATGAACAGAATCGGTGACAAAGGACAGCCTTGGCGGACTCCAACTCCCACTGGAAACGAATCCGACCTGCTGTTACCAATACGGACCAAACTCTGGCTCCGGTGATACAGCGACCGAAGAGCTCGTAGCAACGGATCTGGAACGCCGTATTCTCGGAGCACGCTCCACAAGATCTTTCGAGGGACACGGTCGAAAGCCTTCTCCAAATCCACAAAGCACATGTGGACAGATTGGGCAAACTCCCATGCCCCCTCCAGAATCCTGTGGAGCGTATAGAGTTGGTCAAGAGTGCTGCGGCCAGGACGAAAACCACATTGTTCCTCCTGAATCCGAGGTTCGACTATCGGTCGGATCCTCCTCTCTAGTACCCCTGCATAGAGACTTTCCCAGGTAGGCTGTAATTCCCCGATAATTGGAACACACCCTCTGGTCCCCCTTCTTAAAAATTGGGACCACCACCCCAGTTTGCCAATCCAGAGGTACAGCCCCCGATGACCACGCGATGTTGCAGAGATGTGTCAACCAAGACAGTCCTACAACATCCAGAGCCCTGAGATATTCTGGGCGGATCTCGTCTAACCCCGGAGCTCGACCACCGAGGAGCTTTTTGACAACCTCAGTGACCTCCACTCCAGTGATGGGCGGACCCTCACCCGAACCCCCAGGGTCTTACTCGTCCACGGAGGGCATGTTGGTGGGATTGAGAAGGTCCTCAAAGTATTCCCTCCACCTCTCAACAACATCCCCAGTCAAGGTAAGCAGCTCCCCACTTCCACCGTAAACAGTGTTTGTAAAGAACTGCTTCCCCCTCCTGAGGCGTCAGATGGTGGCCCAGAACCTTTTTGAGGCCAACCGATAATCAATCTCCAGGCCCTCACCGAACTCCTCCCACGCCCGAGATTTTGCATCTGCGACAGCCTCGGCTGCAGCACGTTTGGCCTGCCAGTACCCGTTTGCTGCCTCAGGAGTCCCACAGGCTAATAAAACCCGATAGGCCTCCTTCTTCAGCTGGACGGCCCCCTTCACCGCAGGTGTCCACCACCGGGTTCGGGGATTACCGCCACGACAAACACCGACAACCTTACGGCCACAGCTATGGGCTGCCGCCTCAGCAATGGAGGCACGAAATATGGCCCATTCGGATTCCATGTCCCCCGCCTCCTCCGGAACGTGGTTGTATCTCTGCCGGAGGTGGGAGTTAAAGGCCTCTCGGACAGGGGGCTCCGCCAAACGTTCCCAGCAGACCCTGATTACACGCTTGGGCCTGCCAGGTCTGGAAGGCAACCTCCCACACCACCGAAGCCAACTCACCACCAGGTAGTGATCGGTAGACAGCTCAGCTCCTCTCTTCACCCGAGTGTCCAGAACATATGGTCGCAAGTCCGATGACACGACTACAAAGTCAATCATCGAACTGCGACCTAGGGTGTCCTGGTGCCAAGTGCACTTATGGACACCCTTATGTTCGAACATGGTGTTTGTGATAGACAAACTATGACGAGCACAGAAGTCCAACAACGAAACACCATTCGGATTCAGACTGGAGAGGCCGTACCTACCGATCACACCCTTCCAGGTCACACTATCGTTGCCCATATGGGCGTTGAAGTCTCCCAAAACAACGAGCGAGTCTCCCGGGGGGAGCGTTCTCCAACACCCCCCCCAAAGACTCCAAAAAGGGTGGGTACTCTGAACTGTCATTTGGTGCATAAGCACAAATAACAGTCAGGACCCGACCCGAAGACGGAGGGAAGCTACCCTTTTGTCAACCGGGGAGAACCCCCAACATTTGGGCACCGAGACGGGGGGGCAACAAGAATACCCACACCGGCTCGCCGCCTCTCCCCATGAGCAACTCCAGAATAGAAGAAGGTCCAGCCTCTTTCGAGATGGATGGTTCCAGAGCCCAAGCTATGCGTTGAGGTGAGCCCGACTATATCCAGTCGGTATCTCTCCACCTCACGCACCAAATCAGGCTCCTTTCCCGCCAGAGAGGTGACAGTCCATGTCCCGAGGGTCAGACCGACAGAACCCATGCCTTTGGCTGCCACCCAACTCACACTGCACCCGACCCCTAAAACTCCCACGGGTGGTGGGTCCATGGGAGGGCGGACCCATGTCTCCTTTTCGGGCTGGGCCCGGCCAGGCTCCATGGGCATAAGCCCGACCACCAGGCACTCGCCTTCGAGCCCCTCCCCTGGGCCTGGCTCCAGGAGGGAACCCCGGTGACCCGCGTCCGGGCAAGGGAGACTGCTTCCTGTGTTGTCTCATGTGTCATCGGGGTTTGTTTTGAATCGCACTTTGTCTGGACCTTCACCCCGGACCTGTTTGCCTTGGGTGACCCTACCAGGGGCATTTGCCCCCGACAACATAGCTCCTAGGATCATTAGGTCACGCAAACCCCTCCACCACGATAAGGTGGCGATTCAAGGAGGGGTGTCTATGGTGTGAGGCACGTAAAAGAACCATTGCTGACATTCGTAAAGAGTAGGCTGAAAAGTCGTCAGCGTGTTTCTGTCCCTTGCTAAAAGGGTTGTGACAGGAAGGGCATCCGACATAAAAACCTCTGCCAAAATGATGATGATCAGATGATTCGCTGTGGCGACTCCCGAGTAAAAGGGAAAAAGCCAAAAGGAAGACAGACATACACACACACACACACACACACACATATATATATAGACACTCCCCGACTTGCGTTCATTCATTTTACGTTTTTTTCAATTTTACGTTTTTTTTTTTCCAAAAAAATTTGTCAAATTTTTAGTTTAGATGTATCTACATAGTACACTGACGTAAATGACGCTGCGTCCGTTGTTTACAAACAACAGACTGAACGTGCCCCTCCTTCTTCCCAGTTCAGTTATGTATCAGTTATATAGCGTATTACCCTTGTGTTAAGATGTGGTCTCTGTGATCTTTGTGTTTACACTGTTTTGCGGACTTTTGTAACCCGAAGCAAATATGGTTGGTCAGAAGCGTAAGCCTACTAGCATGGGTGCAAGTCTCATACACAAAGATGAATTAACTATCTGCTCAGATCGGTGCAATCTACCATGCATACTCGGTTAAGCAAAAAGTTGTAAAATGAATAAAAAAACGAATCCAGAAAAGAAAGAGAACTCTCTGCTCTGCTGGTGATTCACAACAGTGCAGGCTGAGTACTAAATGAGTATTCAACGGCGCCCTTGCTCACTTGAAAGACCGGAACTCCGTATAACTGGGCGCTTTGTCTCAAGCACAAACAAGTAAACTACTTTCGGTGTTGAGCGCCTGACATATTGTAAGCGTTGATTGGCATGTTTGATTTGGAATAGGTTTTTAGGTCGGATGCCCTTTCTGACACAACCCTTTAGCAAGTCGCAGAAACACGCTGACGGCTATGCAGCTACTCTTTACGAAAGTCAGCAATGGTTCTTTTACATGAACCTCTCACCATAGACAGTGAGCGCCATGGCCGGCCTTTGATACCCCAGTGCACTAACTGGCCCTCAGAGGAAGGATAATACATCTATATAATCCTTAAGTTAACAAATAATTGACATTTCATGCTGACAGAAAGAAAACAACATTTGTTCTGAAGATACTGTCCAAACATAAATCTCAGACAGGTACAGACTAAAAAGAAACAGAAAAATGTAAAAATCCTATATTTTTGATGAAAACAGGATTCACACAGTGAAACATGATGTCATATGAATGATCTTGCACCCAGTAGATACACAGTTCCTGCTGAATAACAGCAATGAGTCAAATACAGGGGACAGATAAAAAAAAAAAAAGTGTCTTTATCACACCACCATAGAAATATTTGAGTGGCTTAGAACAAGGAGTTTGTTTTAATGTCCCAGTTTCTAATGCAAAGGGCATATATTGTGATCATCCATCCATTACATATTGCACATCCTGTGGGAAGCTGGAGCCAATCTCAGCTGACTTTGGGTGAGAGGAACGGTACACCCTGAACAGGCTTGCAATCTGTCTCATGGCTCAAGCTGCATCCACACAGGAAGCGACAAGCAATTCAAGCAGCATGTAAATCGCCTTGTGGCACGCGAATTGCTCAAAATGGCCAGCTCTGGTTGCCTAGGTAACCATTTACATGTTTCCCGCTTCCAAATGCTTCTGAATTGAACCATGAGGAGTGAACAAGTAATTCCCTCATAAAAAGCTTACATTATTAAAATAATAAGTTAATTTAAAAAGTTTAGAGCAGAGACTCTTGTGTATCATGAACTGAAGCATTAATGATAACTCTTTCGTAAATATGGACCCAAGCATGGTGTCGTCCCGGTTATTATTCTTGTAAAATTTCTGCATGTAGTCATAAAATGCATATGGATAATGAGCCACGCTTTCATGTTAATGTGGGTGGAGTCAATAAACTCGTATTTTACTTTGACTTAGTGTTTGGCGGCATCTGTCAATCATCCGTAATATTAGGCTCTGATTGATTATCATTTAAAACACGTCTCGTGATTTACTCACTCACCCATTTCACATTACTAAACAAAATTACGCACACTCATTTCGCTGGAGCGCAGTGTCGTAACTGCGTAATCACATTATGAAAGCGTTTGAGTTGCTTGTTGACCCAAGATGGATTTCTTTGAACTGTGGGAGGAAACCAGAGTACCCGGATAAAACCCACGCAAGGGGAGAATACACCAACTTTAGACAGAAAGAGCTTAATGGACTGAAATTGGAACCCAGAAGCCTCTGGACTGTATAATTTACTGCACCTATTCAAGTCTTGCATTCACTTTAATTAAATACTCTTTCTATAACTGGATGTGTGTGTGTGTGTGTGTGTGTGTGTGTGTGTTATAGTACTGGAGGGCTCTGGAGACTTTGGCAGTGGAGACTCATTGCTCCCAGATGATGAGGATGACGTCCTGAACAATCAGGAGGATATGGGGGATGATGAAGAATATGATGACGACGATGATGATGATGATGACGACAGCTACTTGTCGTAATCGTTGTTATACATTTTTCTTTCTTTATTTCTTTCTTTTTCAAAAGACAGGGAAACCAAAAGCACGTTTTTAGGCATCACTTGTAGAAATGAAATACTAATCTTACTAATGGCTTAGAAAAACCTATTTCCCTCTTGCTGTGTAACATTTACATTTAAAATAATAATGATAATGTAATATAATAATAATAATAATAATGAATACAATGCATTTCATTTTTGTTATTCTGATATTATCAAGTGTTTTCCAGAGAATCTGCTCAATCTATTTTGGCAGGAAGTAGATTTGATCTCTCTCAACCACACACACACACACACACACACACATATATATATATATATATATATATATATATATGCAACAAGAAATACATTGAGTGAGACTCATTAGAAATGTGAACACACACAGATGACAGCAGATTTCTTGAAGAATTGATAATTTATATTTGTGTGCGTTTGCTTTCGCATCCTTATAGGTCATCGAACCTACCTGCAAAAACACACCTACCTGAAACGCGCCCATTTGTCATACCCCAATTTGAAACACACCCACTTGAATCACACCCACCTGGAACATGACTCACCTTTAACACACACATCAGGAATATACCCCGCCTTTGACTCTTCGAAACACCATTCATTATTTAATCAGATAAATTGGTGATAAATATGACTAAATAAAACACTTCAGGACTTGCTGCTGTCGGAAACTAATCAAGAACCAGAATATGTTATTTACCCAAAACAGTACATCCTGCCGTGTTTTGTTCCACTTACACAACGTCAGCTTTCTAACAATACTAATGATTCATTTTATGATAAGCAACCGTTTGCTGTAGCGCTCCATCACAGTGATGTACGTTCAGACAGTTCGAACACGTCACGTCTCTGATCATCAGGGACTCCTGCACCGCCACCATGATATTTGACCATGCTATATAACTTGCACTGACCCTTTTTGGATCACGTCAACATTCTAATGAGTTTATTCTACTGCTTTCGACATTAATTCTATATAAATTCTACATGTATCCGCGTGTTCTGGCCATGTCTCAACGATGCGAACGGACCGCTAGATAACACACATGCTAATTTTTCACCTTGACCCTCAATTCACATTCTCATGATATCATGATGATGCCTGAAGGGAATGGCTTTAGAATATGGACTTTGTCTTAGCAAAGAGTTTGTAATAAATAAATAGATAGATAAATAACAATGAATAATTTCAAGCTGTGCAAAGTTTAACAAGTAATTCCTTCATCTACAAAACAGTTGCATCGTTGGCGCAGGGCACAAGTCAAGTTGACTGGTTGAGAAAAACTATAGCAGAGTCAGCTGATTATTTCCTAAACATTTATTAAAAACTGACATGGGGTTCAAAAACATCGTGGGCACTGATAACAGACACCGATGTTTACACTGAACAAGCAATCATGTGGTTCATTCAATTTGTGATTTTGTTTTGTCCGAATGGATGGGGAACTGAAGTTCAGGCTCATCTCCTTCTTGACTCATTGGAATTCAATCTTGACTCCTTTTCAAAGGATCTTGATTCAGTGGAATGCCATCTTGACTCATGGACTGAACAGGCCCTTGACTTATTTTGGCTCCACATTAATGAAAGGAATGCCGTCTCAACTCATTCAATCTCCTTTGAATTCCCTCTTGACTCCTTTGAACTCCACCCTGACTCGGTGAAATTCAATCTTGACACATTTGAACTTTACCTTGACTCACTGGTTCTCAGTTTTGATTCATTTCAAGTCCCATTTATGTGAGCATTGGAAAATCACATTTGGACTCGTATGAACTTGACTCACAGAAATTCCATCGTGATTCAATTGAAGTCCAGCTTGATTGATTGCAACTCATTGTTAACTTGTTTAAAGCCCCATCTTCACTCATTCAAAACAACTGCCCTTAGATTTATAAACTCGTGTAATAAAATTAACAGTAAACAGTTTGCCTGGTGTTTTCTACAAGAAAAGGTGGAGAAGTTCAACACATCTGCTTTAATAGTGCGAACGCTACAGATGTACTGGATGTTCGAGACACAAACTCAGTGACTGATCACACACATGTGCGTGCACACACACACACACACACACAGGTTTTGTTGTTGTGATTATGTCATCCGTTAGCTGTCCTGAGATGTACAGTGCCTTTGAGTAGAAGAGAAAGAGACTTCTAGGGAACTTTAGCCTACAGTGTGTTTTTTCTTTCCTTAAACTCTGTATTTCTCTGTGTGTGTTTTTGTGGATCTGTGTTTTGTTTTCAGCAACTGACAAAATGTCCAGATGTTCACTATCTGGCCTGTCCGCAGTGTCGCTTTATGAGCTTTTGATTTGAATCTGAAATTTTTGATTAAACAGCTTTTCACATTCACACTTCAGTCAGAGCAATCTAGAGAAACTAGACAGAGAAATACCCCACACGTTCTTTCCATATGCACATCTGTCCAGCTGTTGGTATACAACTTCCAGATGCATTTTATACAGTGTATGTAATATTTGCTGAAATAAAGTTCTATCAACCTGAATTATGGTAATTCTGTGTGTGTGTGTGTGTGTGTGTGTGTGTGTGTGAGATCAGTGTTGCATTATGCATAAACACATTTTGAATATTTTATGTAGTTACTCATCAGAGTCCTGTAAGATAAGCACTGACACACACACACACAAGCAAAGCAAGAACATTTGAGGTCTTGTTTTTTCATTATTACAGTCCAGTGGCTTATCTGTTGTTGTTGGTGGTGTGTGTGTGTTGGAAGGGGGGGGGGGTGTAGGGGGGGATTATGGCTCTTTCAAGCACTTTCATCTCGGTGCAATTAAATTACCTCAAAAAAATGGAAATCACTGACCTGGAAACAGTGCAGAGAGAGCCAGTGGCTTATGTGCACACATACCCACACATCCTTAAAGTGTGTGCGTGTGTTTCCTTGGTAAAAGGAAAAAGCTGGATAAATAAAAATTGTTTTCTTTCATTACCTTTTCTCCTTACTGTAAAAGAGAACGTGACAAAATGGTTGCTGATTTTGGACCTTGATCATACACTTACACACACACACACTTACTGGTGTTCACGGACAGAAGGAACGAAGTTAATTATTGTGTTCTACAGAAATGTGGCCCTAAACTTAACGCCCAGCAGGACCATATGGTCTTCTTTCAAAAGAATGCTAATAAATATTAGATGCAGTCTATACTTGTGGCATCGCCTGATGCAACATAGTTTGATCCCACATGCCTCAGTCAGCTGTGAGATAACCTTGAGTAGGCAGGATTGTGTTTTTAACAAACTTGTAAGTGTTATTATTATCATTTTGTTGAAAGAAATGTGTTCGGGGTGTTTCCTGAGGCCTTTTTGATTAGGAAAAGGTAAAGTCTGTTGGGTTTTTATACCCGAGCCTAGTGGCTCATCAGGCCGGTGCTTATCCCCGGTTTCTGTAGCGTGAAGTGACCAGGAGTTCAACTGCTCCTAGATGGGATGCTCGTCCATCGCAGGTTATCTTCACAGTGTATTTTACTGGTACCCATTTATACTGCTGAGTGAACTGAGGCACACTTGTGGTTCAGACCTTGCCGATCATGAGCACAGCACCCTAACCACTACACCATCAGCCACACTTTGATTAGGGAAAAACAAGTGATACATTTTTTTTAACTGCAAAAAAAATTGGGCCTTAAAGGGTTAAGTAAAGTATGCATTCCTCTCGTTTTGAGATATTTGGTCCTCATCTGTATATAAAACATATCGACACCCACACCCAGTTTATCTGTGTAATATATTATGAACACCGATTCACATTTCTAGGACTGTGTGTGTGTGGGGGGGGGAATAGCAGGAGGTAAAAGGTTATGAAGAGAGTTATCTTTATTAAAACACCAAGCACACATTCATCCTGTTACAGAGCAAAGCAAAACAAACAGGTCATCAAATTGTCTTTAGCATAGAGTCTGAACATAATCGCTCATTTAATTATATCTGGGGTTGGATCACGGGGGGCGGCAGCCTAAGCAGTGAGGTCCAGACATTCCTTTCCCCAGCCCTTCCACAGGGACACCGAGGTGGTCCCAGACCAACCAAGAGATATGTTCTGGGTTGACTCCGGGGTCTCCTCACAATTGGACATGCCCAAATACCACACCAGGGAGGCATTCTAACCAGATGGTCGAGCCACATCAACGGACTCCTCTCAATGCAAAGAAGCAGCAGTTTTACTTCAAACTCTCCCCGGATGGCTGAGCTTCTCAGCTTATCTCTAAAGCGGTGCCTTGCCCCCAGGTGAAGGAAGCTCATTTCAGCCGTTTGCAACAGTGATCTTGTTCTTTTGGTCACTACGCAAAGCTCCTGATGATAGGCGAGGGTTGGAACATAGATCGACTGGTAAATCGAGAGCTTTGCCTTGCAGCTCAGCTCCCTCTTCACCATGATGGACTGGTACCTTTGCTTTACAGCAGAGGCTGCATTGATCTGCCCGTCAACCTCCAGCTCCTCCACTTGGGGCAGGACCTCATTCCAAGCATTACACCCTTTTATGGCTGAGAACCATGGCCTTGGATTG
This sequence comes from Plotosus lineatus, assembly GCA_024760905.1. Taxonomy (NCBI): domain Eukaryota; kingdom Metazoa; phylum Chordata; class Actinopteri; order Siluriformes; family Plotosidae; genus Plotosus; species Plotosus lineatus. Next base: position 11,620,500 of record CM045746.1, read on the forward strand.
GGAGATGCTGATTCTTATCCCGGCCACTTCGCACTCGACTGCAAATTGCTCCAATGAGAGGTGGAGGTCCTGGATTGATGAAGCCAAAAGGACAACATCATCCGCAAAAAGAAGAGACAAGATCCAATGGCCACTAAACCAGAACCCCTCCACACCGCAACTGCTCGTAGAAATTCTATCCATAAAAATTCTGGACAGAATTGGGGACAATGGACAGTCTTGGCAGACGCCAACCCTCACCGGAAACGAATTTGTCCTATTGTTCCCAATACGGACCAAACTCTGGCTCTGGTGACAGCAACCAAATGGCTCATAGCACAAAGTCCGGAACACCATACTCCAGGAGTACGCCCCACAAGACAGCCCAAGGGACATGGTTGAAAGCCTCTAAATCCACAAAACACACATGGACAGATTGGGCAAATTCTCATGCCCTCTCCAGAATTCTGTAAAAGCATATAGAGTTGGTCGAGAGTGCCGTAGCCAGAATTAAAACCACATTGTTCCTCTGAATCCGAGGTTCAACTATCAGCTGGATCCTCCTCTACAGCACCCCTGCATTGATTTTTCTGGGCAGGCTAAGTAGTGTGATTCCACGATAAGTGGAACAAACCCTTCAGTTCCCCTTTTTAAAAACGGGGGGGGGGGGGGACTACCATCCAGAGGTACGGTCCCTGACGACCACACAATGTTGCAGAGACGTGTCAACCAAGACAGTCCTACAACATCCAGAGTCCTGAGATAGTCAGAGCAGATCTCATCCACCCCCAGAGCCCCACCATCAAGAAGCTTTTTGACTACCTCAGCGACCTCAGCTCCAGTGATGGGTGGACTGCCACCCAAACCCCCAGGGTCTCCATGGGGTTCCACCTCAATAATGGAGGCATGAAATATGGCCATTTGAATTCTTTATCACCCGCCTCCTTCAGGATGTGGTTGCAGTTCTGCCCAGAGGTGGGACTTAAAGGCCCCTCTGACAGGAGACTCCGCCAAATGTTCTCAAAAAGACCCTAACTAACTACATGCTTGGGCTTGCCAGGTCTGGAGTGTGGCCTTCCCCACCATTGGAGCCAGCTCACCACCAGGTGGTGATTGGTTGACAGCTCCGCGCCCCACTTCATCCGAATGTCCAGAACATGCAACTAAAAGTTCAGTAACATGACTACAAAGTCGATCATTGAACTGAAGCCTAGGGTGTCCTGGTGCCAAGTGCACTTATGGACACCCTTAGGTTCAAACATGGTGTTGGTGATGGACAAACCATGATGACTACAGAAGCCTAACAATGAAACACCATTCGAGTTCAGACTGGAGAGGCCGTAAATTCCGATCACACTCTTCCAGGTGTGGGCATTGAAGTATTACAGGACAAGAAGGGAGTCCCCCCCAGTGGAGCGTTCAACACGCAACCCTAAAGACTCCAAGAAGGGTGGGTACACTGAACTGTACTGTCATTTAGTGCATAAGCGCAAACAGTCAGGACCTGTCCACCCACTCAAAAGGCAGAGAGAAGCTACCCTTTCATCAATTGGGGAGAACCCCAACATGTGGGTACTGAGACAGATGTTAACAAGGATGCCCACACCGGCTCGCCACCTATCTCCATGAGAAACTCTAAAATGGAATATGGTCCAGCCCTTCTCGAAATGGCTAAAGAGCCCAAGCTATGCATTGAGGCGAGTCCAACAATAGTCAGTATCTCTCTGCCTCATGCACAAGCTCAGGCTTTTTCCTTGTCTCAGGTGTGACATTCCATGTCCCAAGAGTCAGAGTGAGTAGCCGAGAATCATTCTGACAGAACCCATGCCTTCACTGCTACCCAACTCGCTTCACCCGACCCCTGTAGCCCCTTGCACAGGTGGTGGGTTCATGGGAGGGCAGACCTATGTCTTCATTTCGGGCTGTGCCCGACTGGATTCCATGGGCAGAAGCCAGACCACCAGGCGCTTGCCTTTAAGCCCTTCCCCCTAGTTCCGTGGGAAGACCCCGGTGACATGCGTCCAGGCAAAGGAAACTGTGTCCTTTTACGTTTATCCATAGTTTATCCACAGACCTCCTGTGTGGTTCCGGTTCCCAAAACAGCACAAGCGAAGGAACCAGCCCACTACAGACCTGTCGCCCTGACCTCTCACCTCATTAAGACCATGGAAAGGCTCCTCCTTGAACACCTCCGCTCTATGGTGAGCCCCACCCTAGACCCGCTGCAGTTTGCCTACAGGCCCAACATCGGAGTAGAAGACGCCATCATCTACCTTCTGCAGCGGGCACTAACCCACCTGGAGATCGCCGGCAGCGCTGTGAGGGTCATGTTCTTTGACTTCTCCAGCGCCTTCAACACCATCAGGCCAGCGCGTCTGCGAGGGAAGCTGGAGGACGTGGGAGTGGACGGGCATCTTGCTGCCTGGATTATTGACTACCTTACCAACCGTCCACAGTACGTGCGGCTGCAAGTCAAAGGTGGTAGTTTGCAGCACGGGGGCACCGCAGGGCACCGTCCTCTCACCCTTCCTTTTCAATATCTATACCTCGGACTTCATATATAACACAAACAGCTGCCACCTCCAGAAGTTCTCGGACGACTCCGCCATCGTGGGCCGTGTGTCTGAGGGGAACGAGCTGGAGTACCGGTCGGTCATCATTGACTTCGTGGACTGGTGTGAGCGCAACCACCTGTGCTTGAACACCAGGAAGACGAAGGAGATGGTGATCGACTTCAGGAGAAACACTCAAACACACACACACACACACTTACTAGTGAACATCCAGGGACAGGACATTGAGACAGTGGACAGTTTCAAGTACCTGGGTGTTCACCTTAACAATAAACTGGACTGGTCCCACAACACCAACGCCCTGTACAAGAAGGGCCAGAGTCGCCTCCATCTTCTGAGGAGACTCAGGTCCTTCGGCGTATGCAGACCTCTGCTCAGGACTTTTTATGACTCTGCGGTAGCCTCTGCAATCCTCTACGCTGCCATCTGCTGGGCCCCAGGCAGCACAGAGCGGGACAGAAAGAGACTGAACAAGCTGGTCAGGAGGGCCAGCTCTGTCCTCGGCTGCCCACTGGACTCTGTGGAGGAGGTGAGTGAGAGGAGGATAGTTGCAAAGCTCACATCCATCCTGTTCAACATCTATCACCCACTGCACCAGACTGTAGAGAAGCTGAGTAGCTCCTTCAGTGGACGACTGAGGCATCCTCAGTGCAGGAAGGAGCGCTACCGCAGGTCGTTCATTCCCACCGCTATCAGACTGTACAACGCCACTTTGTAACTGTCTGTGAAAATACCGGTTATGTGCAATAAAAACCCCGTGCACTTTAATCAACCACATCTACCCCACTGACTGTGAACCATATCAACCCATCTACTCTGCACTCAGATACATTACACTTTAATATAGGCCAGTCTATAAAGTTGCTCCATTCTTTTCTTTTATTGTTTATTAATTTATACTATTTATGTATCTACTTATTTATTTACTTATATAATATATATGTACGTGTGTATGTTTGTATTTGTATCTATTTTTGCACCCCCTACTGATGGTACCTCAAGAGCCTGTAACAGTGAATTTCTCCATTGTGAGATTAATAAAGCTGTATCTTATCTTATCTTATCATAGAGGTCTTTGAATCACTCTTAGTCTGGACCTTCACCCTGAACCCGTTTGCCTTGGGTGACCGGAATGTGGATTCCAGAATTTATCATAAAAACACACATTATCTCTCTTTCTCTCTCATATATATATATATATATATATATATATATATATATATATATATATATATATCTGTCAGTCTTCCTTTCGGCTTTTTCCCTTTTACTCAGGAGTCGCCACAGCGAATCATCTGATTTGCACGTTTGATTTGGCAGAGGTTTTTACATCGGATGCCCTTCCTGTCACAACCCTTTTAGCAAGGGACAGAAACACGCTGATTGCTTTGTAGTACTCTTTACAAAAGTCAGCAATGGTTCTTTTACATGCCTCACACCATAGCCAGTGAGAGACATGGCCCGCCTTTGATAACCCAGTTAGCCGCACGGGGGGTGGGGGGTGGGGGGCAGTGACAACCTTGTGGAGAGTGGACTCGAACCCCCAACCTTTGGATCAGTGATCCAGTGCCCTATACCACTAGACCGCCACTGCCTCTATCTATCTATATATATATCTATATATATCTATATATATATCTCTATATATATCTCTATATATATCTCTATATATATCTCTATATATATATATATATATATATATATATCTCTATATATATATATATATCTCTATATATATATATCTCTATATATATATATCTATCTATAGATATATATATATATATATATAAATAAATATAAAAAAAACACACACACACAGACACACACTTAATATAATAATTTGGGGAAAAAAACAAAAAAAAACAAATACGTATGAGGAAATCCAAGACAAGAATCATGTCCCTGTTTCTTGGTGCTTAACCAGTTCATCCTTTCCCTCTAATCTTCCTATTTCTGGTTTCAGTGAAACTGATCTCACCGTCATTCTCTGAAACTGGGTCAAATTTAATGATTTACATTTTGGATCTAATATTTTCCTGGACCTATCAAGAATTAATGAGTGATCCTTACTTAAAACATTCAAAACGCATGGACACAGCATGTCAGATAAAATAATTTGAGTACATCCAGCAAAAAAATACGAGTTTTTCCTGCAAATTTTTTTTTTGTTGTTGTCGTCAAGTTTCATGCCATGCTAATGAATAGGGCTTGTAATATCCAAAGGAGAAATGCTTCCTGTTTTTCTTACTTTAAGGATGAGAATCAAAATGTCAAATTATGGCACACAGATTGTAAAGTAAATAACAACTAATGAAGATTGTAGGTCGTGCAAAAATCTGTGGGTTCACAAGCACCCTCTACCATGAGTCAGGGGCACTGTTTGCCTCAGTGATGAGCTTTTTGTTTTTTTAACTGTTTATGAATAATCTGCAGCCTAAACATGTTTCAGAAACACATTTTATAACACATTTAATGCATATAATCTGAGTGTTTGAAAACTTCATCTCCGATATACAGAGGGGGACAGCAACACATTATTTGCATTGCATAGCAGTGCAGTTTGTAAGAGACACAATTCACTGTGTGGCACATCAAAGCGCCACCTCACTGCACAGCTCTGCCCTGTATGGGACATCTGGAAATTCTGTTGCTATTTACTGAAAAAAAATAAATGTAATATTGAATTTGAAGGGAAGGGGGTTTGTAATGCATACCAGATGACAAACATTTATTATATTCTGTGATTAACCTTTTTCTTCTTAAGGTTGACAGTGGAGCCTCTGCCTCACCTGCTTCCCCTGAATGCATGTCACTAATTATTAAGTTACTATGCAGCTTGAACCGAGACATTTCCAGCCCCTCTTGTCTCCCACCTTCTTCATTCTGTCGGATATGGACATCCATAAATGAAGCTCTGGATTTTGCCCCATGTGCTGCAATGCACTGATCGTATAATTCGATGTTCTTAATAAAGTGACAGACCTACATTTCATGCTTTGACCATGATAATATATATATATAAAATGATGTTTTCTTCCAGAGGCATGTGAGCAGAGAATAAAGGCAGAATTCGCCCTAGGTTAGCACTCCAAGGATCTTACATTTTGGTTATTGGGGTATTTTTGGACACTGATGTGATTCTGGGAATCTGAACGCATGGTCTCACCACAGCTCATCGAGTTAGAAGAACCTGTAAAGCTAAACATGTTCCTCTACCACATATTTATGTCCTGAAGAGCAACACCCCACAGAGATGTAAATGGAAAATACCTTCTGGAAGGTTTAGCTCAGCTACTCCTGGGTGCGATCTGACAGTAACAGGCAATACCCAACACCAAAGCCACCGACTTTGACCACAATCTGATTATGGCTGTACCTCTGTGACTGGAGATTCTATATTGTTCTATACTTGGAGCTTTGGTACTTGTGCTCCTGTGCTCTTTTTTTCATGAGTATTCAGAGCATTTTATTTGGGGTTCAATTTTGGGTTCCATTCCCTTCATAAATCAGCTTCGGTTCATCTTTTGAACACATAATATCAAAAGGTGATCATATATGAGGTCAGGAGAATGGGTAGATCATCTAAGAACTTTCCCCATTAGAACTTTTTCTTGAGTTGTATTGGCTGCATGTGGGATTGTTGGGATACAATTGTTCTGTAATTCCTCTTGATACATCTCTCCATCATGCTTCCACTGATATACCTGTAAATGATTATGTTCTATTACAAAGGATCATGGCTATAAAACTTCTTATTCCAAACATTTGTTCCTTCTCCCAATCCTACAAGGATCGCAATCTGTAGTGAAAAACCACCCTGAAAAGCTCAGCAGACCACTGCACTGTCCTTTTGGACGTTTAAAGTAAAATCGACACCATGATTTATGATCACACTTGGAGTATGATTGCGGGATAAAAAGGAGGCAGGGTGCATGCAGGAGATGAACTTGAAGGAATCATGTTTCCAAGTTCATCAAGATTCCCTACAATGGTGCATAAAGATTTGTTATGCTAAACTACAATTCATTTGTTACATCACGATTGCTGTCACATTGTAATAAATTATATTATCCTCACAATTCCACCAAGATCATCACAATTCACTCAAATTGTAAACTTTGTGGTCAAAGTGTAAATCCATCCATTCATTCATTTATCTCCGCTTAATCCAGTGCTTCTCAAATAGTGGGGCGCGCCCCCCTGGGGGGGCGCGATGGGATGCTGAGGGGGGCGCGTGTGACCCAGGAGAACATGCTTTTTTTCCGCCGTACTACAAGAAAGTGTAATTGCACATCCACTCCAGTAGTTGGCAGTGGCGCCCTCATTGCCCATTGTGCGCAGCGAGTATATACATTGAGCAGGAGCTGAGAGTTGCAGTGTCATGCTTCAAACCTCGCTTTGAGAAGCTGTGCGCTGCAAAACGTGCTCATTGTAGCCATTAATCTTGGCTTCCTCATTTTGAGAAAAATCAGCACAAATTGTTCTATTTGTTCTTGTTTTGTAGGTTAAAGTGTTGATATATTGTGCTCCTGAGTTAATGTTTCTGAAGTCAATTTGAATTAATTATTTATTGATTTTATTTTCAGCAGCAAATGGTGTGGTAAGTTTGTCAAAAATGTAACAAGGATATTATTATTTTTAAATTTAAGGCAAATTGATGCACTTTCTTTTACAGACTAATAAAAAATGTTAAAAAGTTATTCTTGTAAGTTGAACTATATCTCTTTCTTTTTGTTTTATTTATGTTAACAAGGATACGATATAATGAAGAGATATACCTGTAACTATATTATAGAAAAAGTTATAATTTATAGTTGTGGCGGAAAGTGGGTGGTGGGGGCGCGAATTGTTTTCTTCTTGCTAGGGGGCGTAACAGAAAATAATTGAGAAGCACTGGCTTAATCCAAGGTCAAATCATGGGGGCAGCAGCCTAAGCAATGAGGACCAGACCTCCCTCTCCCCAGCCACTTCCTCCAGCTCTTCGGGGGGGGGGGGGGGGGGGGAGACACACCGACACAATCCCTAACCAGCCAAGAGACAATCCCTCCAGCATGTGCTAGGTCAAGGTTGGACAGGCCCAAAACACCACACCAGGGAGGCATTCTTACCTGATGCCTGAGCGGTCACAATTGGCTCCTCTCAATGTGGAGGAGCAGCAGCAGTTCTACTCTGAGCCCCCCCCCAAATGAATGAGAATCTCACCCTATCGCCAAGGGAGAGCCCTGCCACCTGGCAAAGGATTTCAGCCACTTGTATACACGATCTTGTTGTTATTCTAACTTCCGATCTTTCAAGTGAGCAAGTGCGCACTTGCTCACTTGAAAGATCGGAAGTCCGGATAACAGGAGACTCTGCCAAATGTTCCCAGGAGACCCTAACTACACGCTTGGGCCTGCCACATTTGGAGTGCGCCCTTCCCTGCCATCGGCGCCAGCTCACCACCAGCTGGTGATCGGTTGACAGCTCAGCTTTTCTCTTCAGTTCAATGATCGACTTTCTAGTTGAGTCACTGGACTTGCGGCTGCATGTTCTGGACACTTGGGCGCAGTCTAGGGTGTCCTGGTGCCAAATGCACTTATTGACACGCTTATACTCCAACATGGGGCAGTAGTGGCCTAGTGGTGTAGGGTGCTGGATCGCATCTCCAAAAGGTTGGGGGCTTAAGTCCCACTCTCCACAAGGTTGTCACTGTCCCCCCCAGTGCAGCTAACTGGGTTATCAAAGGCCGGCCATGTCTCTCACTGTCTAGGGTGTTAGGTTCATGTCGAAAGTCAATGGTTCTTTTACAAGAGTAGGCTGCAAAGCTGTCGGTGTGTGTCCGCACTGCGATGGTCTGGCGAGCTGTCCAGGGTGTACTCTGCCCTCGCCCGGAGTTGGCTGGGATGGGCGCCAGCCTCCCCGCAATTCTAATTAGGATTAAGCGGTGACAGAAAAGGAACTGAATGCTTGAACATGGTGTTCGTGATGGACAAACTAATGAGCACAGAGGTCTAACAACACTATTTGGGTTCAGACTGGAGAGGCCGTACCTGTTGATCATGCTCTTCCAGGTCACGCTATCGTTGCCCACATGGGCGTTGAAGTCTCCAGAACAATGAGTAAGTCCCCCAGTAGAGCATTCTTCAACACTCCCCTTAAAGACTCCAAGAAGGGTGGGTACTCTGAACCCTCACTTAGTGCAGAAGCACAAACAGCAGTCAGGACCTGTCCCCCCACCTGAAGGTGGAGGGAAGCTACCTTTTTATCAACTGCTGAAAACCCCAATGTGTGGGCACCAAGACAGGGGGCAACAAGGATGCTCACACCAGGTCGCTGCCTCTCCCCATGAGCAACTCCAGAATCGAATAAGGTCCAGACCCTCTAGATATGGGTGGTTCCAGAGCCCCAGCTATGTGGTGAAGTGAGTCCGACTACATCACCTAGGACCTATTTGCCTTGGATGACCTTTTAAGTCCAGGCTTTTTACACCCGATCCATAGTGGCTCATCAGGCCGGTGCTTATCCCCGGTTTCTATAGCGTGAAGCGACCAGGAGTACAACTCCTCCTGGATGGGACGCTAGTCCATCACAGGTTATCTTCCCAGTATATTCTTACTGGTACCCATTTATACTGCTGGGTGAGCAGAGGCACACTTGTGGTGGAGACCTTGCCCAGGTATCTTGGCACAGTGAGGGTCTAACTGGGATTTGAACACACAACCTCCTGATCATGAGCACAGCACCCGAACAACTATACCACCGGCCCCGCTTGGATGATCCTAATAAGGGCATAATGCCCCCAACAACATAGTTCCTAGGATCATTAGGACACGCAAACCCCTCCACCATGATAAGGAGGGGCAAAATTCATCCAGAATTATAATACCAGCAGACTGAGATTTTAAAGAACAGACAAACTGATCTATTCAATGAGACGGTACTTAATCAGACCACTTTGAGTGATAAGATTTTAAATACATGGCAGCACTTTGGATTTAATCATAATTTGAGCAGTGAAACTTCCATTGGGTTCCGAGACCTTTCACTACTGGGATAAATGCTCAGATCAGATTATTCCTCAGTCTGAGTGAAAGGGCCTGTTAAAAAAGGCTGCAGGAACATAAACTTAAAGTCTGTCATGAAACAATAATCACGGAACAAGACTATTTCTCCAGACAAAAAAAAAAAAGATTTGAGCAAAGATATTGTGGAAGTGGGGCAGCACAGTGGGGTTGTGATTAGCATATCATTCTTAGCAAAAAGGTCCCAGGCTTAGCAAAGGTGTGCAGTTTGGATGGATCCTTCGTGTTCTCACATTCATATTTCTTCAATTCAAGACAAGGAGCCACCATCAAATTCTCTGGAATTCACATGACTCGAATCAGTCACAGCTGTTTTGTGTTTCTCCAATTAACTGTCCTAGTTTCTGTTAATTTAGTTGTAGACAGTGCAGAATGTCGTCTTGAGTATTATTATGTCGCCGTGCTGAAAAGCAAACAAAGATTACTATTCATCCAGAACAAGTGGTTCTCTATTTTACTTCTTTATATTTTTCTTTCACCGCACTTAAATGTGGCTCAAATGGCAAAGTGCACCCACATAATGTATATATCAGTGGTTCTTAACCTTGTTGGAGGTACCGAACCCCACCAGTTTCATGTGCACATTCACCGAACCCTTCAGTGAAAAATAAAAATATGATTTTTTACAAATTCAAGACACAGGTACTGTTGTGTTCTTGTATTCCCATCTCCATGCTGTTTCACGAAGTGTTCCTTTAGTTTTGCCGGTGCGAGACTAGAGTTGCTCAACTTGGTATTGCAAATCATGCAGATAGGACGCCGAGTCCCATCACGTTCCATGACGCATGTGAATCCATGTAGTACATGTTCGTCCGACCAATTTCTTTTTTTAACTCGACATAGTTAGTATGGATTAAAATATTCTGAAAAAAATCTCACGACTTCACACATTGACTTCTGAGTCAATATACTAAATTCCCCACGGCACTGATTGGCCAAGCAATGTAATGTGATCATCTGCAGCCAGTGATGGCCAAGCGGGACGTGTCATCACTAATTGACATGATGACTCGGGTGTGTCTTGACCTCCGTGGCAGAGGCTCTGCCGAACCCCTAGGGTTCGAGCGAACCCAGGTTAGGAAACACCGGTATATATCAAAACATCTCGGTACCCTGAAGCGTGCTATTACTTTTATTGCCATTTCCGTTACCATGGCAACACAATTAGCCAAAAACCCTTCATTTATTTTTAAATTAGGATGCTTTAAATACTTTTCACAGGACAACGAAATAATTTGTATCGCCGCGTTTCTCCATACTCTTGTCTGTCAAACGCCATCAACCTCACTGCAATGGGAAACGTTTTTTTTTTTTTTTTTAAAGAATTCCAAAAATGAGATGTATGGCATCGCTTCTTTAACTAAAAAAAATGTATGTGTGCCCGTCACAGGCTGCCAGCTGAATTACTATGGCAACAACTAGCTGTGTCACACACCTCATACACACACACCTACAGCTCGTTAAAACACAAACGAGTCACGCACACACACGGTGCCCGTTTGTTTGGCTTCAGACAGGCAAGTGTATAATGCAATAGGATATGTAAACATGTATGTATATCTACAGATGCTATCCAACTGGTGCCTCGAGTCGGCTGCACCAATTCTTTTTCTGAACCGCTTAATTTTAATTAGTCATGGGGAGGCTGAGGCCCATCTCAGCCAACTCTGCTTTTAGAGGTACACTCTGGAGAGTTCACCAAGCAATCGCAGGGCAGAAATACACCGACAGCTATGCAACTCCTCTTGATGAAAGTTTGCAATGGTTCTATTACATGAACCTCTCACCACAGATGGTGAGACACATGAATGGCCTTTGATAACCCAGATAGCTGGGCTGGGGGGGGGCAGCAGTGATAACCCGTTGATAGTGGGGCTTGAACCCCACTTGATCAGTAATCCAGCACCTTACAACCAGGCCATGACTTTCCTACTCGGCGCTTTTAAAAAGTGATGGTTTTGTGTCACAACTGTTTGACTTTCACAGTTCTGGCATCTGGCTGATGTTCTTATCAAGAGCGACTTACAGCCATCATTTATACACAGCAGAGCGACTGAGGGTTTAAGGACCTTGATCAAGGGCCCAACACTGGCAACTTGGTGGTGCTGAAACTCGAAGCACTGCTGTGCCCTAGTAGCACACTGATTGGTTTGAATTTTTTTTTTTGTGTCATTAAATAAAAATAATTCAATTAGTTTGATGTATATTTTGCAGAACAAGAATGTACAGTTTTAAACGAAAAAACTTTTTGTTGTATTTGTGTTGAGTATACGTAACATGCAAAAAGACAAATAAATAGACATCAAGGTGGGGAAAGTGGTGGCCTGGTGGTAAGGTGCTGGATTACCAGTCCGAAGGTTATGGGGTTCAAGCCCCACTGTCAACGGTTGTCCCTGCCCCCCCCCAATGCAGCTACTCGGGTTATCAAAGGCCGGTCATGTCTCTCACGGTCTCGGTGTGACATGTAATACGAACCATTGCTGACTTTTGACAAGTGTAGGCTGCATATTCATCAGCATGTTTCCACCCTGCGATGGTCTGGTGAGCCGTCCAGGGTGTACTCTGCCCTCGCTCAGAGTCAGCGGAGATGGGGGCCAGCCTCCTCGTGACCCTAATTAGGGTTAAGCAGCTCAGAAAATGAATGAATGGCTCCTCAAGGTGCAGTAACTACAGCTGGGGCAGTTGTAGCCCAATGCTTAAGAGAAGCAGCTTTGGGACCTAAAGGTCACTGGTTTGATTCCCAAACCAGCAGGAAAAATGTGTGGTTGGGGTGAGCCTCACTCTGCCTCCTCCACGTAAATGGCTGAAGTGCCCTCAAGTCCTGTGGCATCCCACTGCTTCAAGTGTGCTGACCTTGGTTTGGGTAAATGTAGAGGAATTGATTTCCCTTGCGGGATTAACACAGTATATCAAAATCAAAAATTAACCATCAGGTGGCTACAGTTGGATTGGTTTTCAGGCCCCACTCCACACCTACATACAGACTGTCCCCCCACCCCCACCCAACCCCTTTTGCCCCGCCTCACTGTGTCACATCCAGTTGTAGTGGACCAATCACCTTTTGAGACATCTGCTGTCCCCCTCCAGATTAATTGAATAGCTGTGGTTGAGAGCTTGGCGCAAACGCAATGGTACTGTTTATATTTCAAACTTCTTTCTTTAGATTCTTTGATTTATCACCACTTGTTTTGCAACGGCCAACCTGGGTAAACTGAGGAGTCGTGTTCTACAGTTCAGTTTTGACAAATTTTCCTTCAAAATTATTAGTATTAAATGTTTTTGCTGTCGTTTTGTGATGTCATAATCTCATTATTCTACTGTTTTAGAATATAGAGATGAATCTGATGAAAAAAAAAAAAAATGATAACTGCATTAATCTTGAAGTACCAGCTCGGAAAGCTTCCATTACATTCGGATGCCGAGCTGTTGTGCTGGATGTCCTCGTGAGTGAGTGCGAGGGGCGCAATGATGGTGAGTTTCCATTTATCTAGTAGGCACAGCAATAAAAGAAGATTATTACCAGCGGAAAAACAGCAGAATCATCAGGGCAATAAACATGTGTGTGTGTGGGGGGGGGCAAAGAATGTGTATGAGAGAAAGAGATGGAAAAACCAAGAGAAAGATGATGAATGAAAGAGAGAATGAGACAGAGATAGTGAGGGACAATGAAAGACAGAGGGTGAGGGAGAATGAGAGATATTTATGATGGGCTTTTTCTATGCTTATCTTTCTTGAATCGATCAAATCCATTTACCTCAAGTCTCAGATCCATTCATCAGCACACACACTGCTAAGAGGAGGAGCGAGAGACCCAGGATGGAGAGTAATGGAGGTTTGAACACCGATAGATGACCAGAAGGAGAAAGAAACCTCTGCAAGAATTAAACAGATACAGCAGAGATATCTAACAAAATATACATACAGTATATCAAAATAACCCTGCAATGGCCTGGCAAGCCATGTGTACCCCAACCTCGCCCGAGTTGGGCGCCAGCCTCCCTGAGACCCTAATTAGGGTGAAGCGGTTTGGAAAATTAATGAATGGATATCAAAATAAAACGTGTATATACCGTAGGCCCTTGACCATTCACGGTTCAGCGCTCGCACCCACGCATACTCGCGGATTGGCGACAAAAACCCAGAAGTAACTGGCACCTAATTCAAATTTAGCCAATGGCTGAGAGCTTTTGTTTCTCCCTCCTGCTGATTGGTTGCAGATGTGTACACCTTTTTTTTTCTCCTTCGCACATAAATCATCAATGTGATCGCCTGAATTGTGAATTCACGTTTTTTAATGATTATTTAAGCGCTATGATGTCACTCAAAAACCCTGCATCTTTAGCTTCTGCTAAGGAACCCTAGCACTTTATTCATTAATATCACAGTACAAAATTAAAAAGTTCACTACATTCCATTATTACTGTATTAATGAGCAAGACTCTCTAGAGAATATGTTCAAGAAGCATATTTTAGCGCATGTGATATCATACATAGGGTTTTAAAACCGCGTCAATAACTCGCGGATTTTCATGATCCATAGGAAGGGCCAGAACTGATCCGTCGCAAAAAACAGGGGCCTACTGTACACAAAAACACACTGCACGTATATACACACACACTCGCGCGCACATGTGCGCACACACACACACATTTAGTGATTAATGAGAGTATTTTAAGTGTGCCAATAATTCTATTGTTAGGTGCTGATACAGATCAATTTGCAATATATGTTGTGCCACCTGGTGGCCATTTATAATAACATACATTATGCTATTATCAGCATTCATTCATTCATTTTCTGAATCGCTTTATCCTAATTAAGGTTGCGGGGAGGCTGGCACCGATCTCAGCTGACTCTGGGAGAGAGCAGAGTACACCCTGGACAGCTTGCCAGGCCATCACAGGACAGAAACCCACTGACAGCTATGTAGCCTACTCTTGACAAAAGCCAGCAATAGTTATTTTACAGCCTCACCACAGACAGCGAGAGACACGGTTCCTGCTTGCACTCAGAAATAAACTTTTCTATTTCCATTAGACCATTACGAGTACATACATACCCAACACCCCCCCCACACACACCTTTTAGATGAGGTACACATGCTGCTTCCGGGATGCAGGTGATACAGATCCTTCTACGCGCCGTCCTGTGATCTATCCAGATGTGCTGATGCTGGCTGGAGTTCTCATCGTGGAAGCCCCTCCTTCCTACTGATGAAGCTCTATATGGACTTAGATGTGCATTCAGACTGAATATAAAACCAACCAGACTACATGTTGAACCGTAATGAAGTTTTTCAGATGTAGTTTGTTATCTTTATGGTTCCACCCAAATGAGAATGAGTTTTCCTTTTGGATGTGGTTCAGCTCAAGATTTCTTCCTCACATCAACTGAGGAAGTTTTCCTCTGTGCACAAGGTTCATTAGGGATGTGTAGGGGTTGGAGTAAAATGTTTTAAAATTCTTTTGTAAACTCCTACCTTTACTGTGTAACGCTGCTTTATAATATGTCAATTGTAAAAAGCATGATATCAGCAAAACAGAACCGAGTTAAACTAAACATGGCTGGTCTTTGATAATCCAGTTAGCTGCACTAGGGAGGACAGCAGTAATACCCCCCCCCCCAATACCGTCAGAGGACCTTATTCCGTTGACTCCGAAGTGCCGACTAATACACCACTGCACCACCCTGCTCTTTTTTCAGTCTCTTAATATACAGTACAGTCGGCCCTCTACTTACAAAAG
Organism: Plotosus lineatus; assembly: GCA_024760905.1. Taxonomy (NCBI): domain Eukaryota; kingdom Metazoa; phylum Chordata; class Actinopteri; order Siluriformes; family Plotosidae; genus Plotosus; species Plotosus lineatus. The sequence continues at coordinate 11,635,858 of CM045746.1, forward strand.
CCTCCGCATACGAAAAATCCATATTACGAAAAACATTTTCCTAAATTTTCGTCATCTGTACACGAAACAACCTCTTACAAAAAGCGCCATTCAAAAATTCAAACAATGCACGAGTTGCTCTTGTTGGCCGTCTCCCAACATCCTGCCCCGCTGGCCTCCCACTGGCTAGGAGAGATGACGCAGCTCCCTCCCTCCCATCGACTCCCTCTCAACATCCCGCCTCGCTGGCCTCCTATTGTCTAGGAAGGGATGATGCCGTCATTCCAACTTTGTGTGTGAACCGTGTTCATGTTTGTGTCATTCCAACTGTATTTTATGGCTCAGGCTTTTAACCTTCCATAAACATTTGTAAGATTATAACTCTGCTAAGAAGACATGGCCAACACACGCTCACGCACACGTGATTCCCAGAGAAAGTTATTCCCGGTGCCATAGTCAACACGAAGCAAGTACCTTAAAAGATATCGTTTTATAATTTTTAAAGGATAGTCTTGGGAGCCTTGGAACGAATCACACGGTTTGCATGTAAAATGCGCCTCTACTTACAAAAACTCCAGGTTCAGAAAAAGAACTTCGTAAGAGGGCCGTCCGTACTTTGCACTTACGGGACACCATAGCATTCACCATGAGTTCGACTAAAACTAACCAATAGAAATAAATGAAAATACTGAAAACCCCACAAGGATATTTGTAAACCGACATCAGTTTAATCACCAACAGAGTGATGAGTCACCTTTTTAGATCAGACAGATACAGAGAGCGATGAAAATCGTAATTTTGAAAGCATTTTTATAAACTGAATCAGGATGAAGTGGGAACTTGGCACATGAAGAGACACCCACATGAGAAACTCACAGAAATATCACAGGGAATTAGGCGTCTAGGTCATAAACACACCACACCGCTCATTAACAAGACACATCGCCATGGGCCTCGATTATCAAACCATGTAGAGTATTTATATCGGAGGTTTAGGAAAATGCTTTGGATCTGATATGAGCTCCTGAGTGTTCTGATAAGCTACATAAGCTGTCCAGTTTGAAAAACTTATTAATTTTAAGTACCCATGGGAAAATGACAGCTTTTTTCAAGAGCTGTTTCATATGAATGATACATAAGCCGGCAATCAAAAATAAATCCAATGATTAAAATCAATAAAAGGTATTTGCACTTCCTGCCATTCACATTATTACTGAAACTATGGTTTGGAGATAAAGATTGATAAATGAGACTTATTGGGTCTTACTGCAAACAAATGTTTTAAAATATCGTGTGTGTGCACATGCGAGTGTGTGAACTGTACTAGAATTTGGAGATAAAGTAAATCCTTTTAGTCATTTTTTTGAGGTTAATGCTGCAAGTTCATTAAATTCGGCATCAAATAAAATACGTTAGTAATTTAAAAAAAAAAAAAAAAAAAAAAAAAAAAAAAAAAAAAAACACAACAACATCCATCTACATCATCCACATGTGCAATAATATACATTTTGGTTCTAAGGCCATCATTGCGTGTCCACGATAGTGGTGCTGTCAGTAATGTGTCTGTGTGCTAGTGTCGCAGCACTCCTTCAGCACTGCCCGTAATTCATGAACAGTACACAGAGGGTCTGGATCGTTGCTTCACACAATCTGGAATTCTGAAGCTCTGAGTAGCACCATTGAGATTTCCATTCTGTGGCGATCGCTTCACCATGCGTTTGTCTTGTGATGTGTTTGAGGAGAAAGATAAGCAGCTGAGGCGTTCCAGGATAAGGTCTTTCACTCGGGAAGTTTGTTCCTTGTGACTGAATCGACTCCTTGAGAAAAGTTGGACAGCATGAACAGTTAAATGTACAGCTGGATAGAGTCTCTCTTCCTCATCCTCTGTGCCCAGTGCATGTTAAGCACACAGGATTATGGGGTTTTCACAGCTGTAACGTGCACTTCATACAAGGCTTCACTTTTGAGCTCGAGTTAAAACTAACACACACACCTTCAAATTTCATGGACGGAAGAAAACGTATTACACAGTATGATCATTCTGAGCTCTTAAGTAAAATCATAAGATGGTACATGTTACCTACCAATGCTAAAAACAAAACAACAAAAAACATTTAATCTGTAAAAGTAATTAAATATAAGGGCATACTTCCTTATATTCATATACAAGTTTTATAGTTACACGTAAACAGTCGCAGGTGTCATTAAAGAATTCTTTTTTTTTTTTTTTTTTTTTTAAGAAATCCCACAGGCATGTGCATGCATGCAGACGAGTGTGCACGCGCTTCTGAGGCAACAGCAGCTCAGTTGTCCTTAGCTTATAAAATGAAGACGCATAACACAATGTCGCTCTTCATGTCCAGCAGCTATGAGACGCTTGTCTCAGGAAGAAGAATGTGTGTTTGTGTATGATGTAGACAGGAGTTTGCAAATGGTTGCCCATTGCACGGTGGAGTTCAGGAAGTAGGAATAGGAGTATGAAGAACAGTGCGCACCTAGTGGCCGATACGTGGAGGTAATCTCAGTGCAGGAACGCCTGGAGTGACTTCACTCTCTAGCATTTATGTGCCGAACTTTTCAGTCTCTGTCTTAGAGGTGCGTGCGAGTGTGTGCATTACTTATGCGACTGTAATTCCTCCTGGAACTTGGTACTGATGTAGTGGATGTGGAATCCTTTCTTACTGATGGTATCATCACTATGGAAGCGAATCAATATGGCGTCACTGGCTGAATACAGTTCTTCATGAGGCTATAGAGAGAGAGAGAGAGGCATTTATAATTTACATTTATTACAGACTACAATATATTTCTCACACACACACACACACACACACACACACACACACACACCCCACTTCAGTCCTCACCCCTGAACCACAGAAGCGTCCTAGTTTGGGTGAGGACACATCGTTCCCGTCATACAGCTCGATGTAGTCGTATCCACACTCCGCTTCCTCCTCCAGCTCGAAGCTGGTGAAGGTGAGCTCAATGCTGTAACCTGCCTCGGCAGTGATGAGCCACTCACAGTCTGCGTGTCCCGGATAATTGTTGTCTCCAAACTGTGAGTGAGAGTATAGGTGCTTCTGCCTGGCCTCGGCCCTCAGCCTGCCCCCACACTCTACACAAATATCACACAAAAATACATACACAAAAAAATTTTTTTTTTTTTTTTTTTTTTTTTTTTTTAAGTGTTCAGGTCAAAATCATCCATCTTCTGCCTATCCGAGGTCAGGTGCAGCAGGTCTAGAAGGGAAACTCTGGCATTCCTCTCCCCAGGGACACTCTTCAGATCCTCCTGAGGAATCCAAAGCCATTCCCAGGTCATAAGAGACATAAGTGATGCCACTGTTGGGGCCCTTGAACAAAGTCCTTAGGCCTCAATTGCTGTTTTGTATAAAAATGAAAGTCACTCTGTACAAGTGTGTTTGATATGTCACAAGTGTGATCTTGTCCATTTAATCCTTGAATTGGCATTTGGCTGGAATCATTAGACTTTTGTTTTATGTTATACCTTTTAATCATGATGGTGTTAATATTGATAAAATAATTTAATGAAAAGTTACCATTCTACAGTTCGAGCGGAATCAACAGTTTGGTACATCTTGACTTTCAATTTGAATGTTAACACCCTTTGATTGGAGGTGAACCCTCACCACCCTGACCTTGTGTGAGAGTCTGAAACTGTTTTCATATGTATATGCTGATCAAGAGCCACCCTTCTCCTTCCTGCCCCCTTACTCTGTCCTACTTTTTAATCAGGATTCAAAATTACTGTATGTGGAGGTGGCTGGAGATGGGTGGCGGCTCAGAGCTGGGAATATATTTAAATATTAATATAACTAAATAAAATTTCAAGCAGTCTTCATGTCACATAGATGAATAAAGGGCATCTCACAACAAAAAGGTTTTGGGTTTGAGGGCCGGCTCGGGCATTTCTGTATAAAGTTTGCATGTTCTTTCCAAGCAAGCACGGCTTTCTTCCAGGTACTCCTCCCACAGTCCAAAGACATGCACCTGAGGCAATTATTCTAATTACCTGTAGGTGTGAGTGTGTTGCCCCATGATGGCCTGGTGAACTTTCATCCCGTGTCGGCCGAGATAGGCACCAGCCTCACTGCGAACCTAATAGGATTATTCAATTTGACGAATGAGAGAATGATGAACTGTTCTTTATTTGATCCTCTCAATTAAACAAATTCATACATGTCATGTACTACTTTGGCCAGCAGAGACCGCTGTTGGACAAAATCTGGAATCACAGAAGAGTCCAGTGAATTTCACTTACTATTTAATAACCTGGATATCAGGATGCTTTCATTTTCTTTAGGCAACAGTGCAATCACAATAACAAGGATTCTGTTATCTGGTTCTCTATAGGTTGCCTTTTTTTTGATGAAGCCATTCATTTTAATAAATATACTGCAATGACCTGGCAAGCTGTCCAGGGTGTACTCTGTATTCAACCAGAGTCAGCTGACGGATGTCAGCCTTCCTGGGACCCTAATTAGGATTAAATGGTTCAGAAAATATATACTCACCTGTGGAGTGTGTCGCATGGAACCCCTTGCGCTGCACTGAGGCATCAGAGATGAATCGGAGGTAAATCCTGCTACCAGTGGAAATCAGTGGCTCAGGAAGCTTGATACCACAGAGGCGACTCAAAATAGATGCCTTGTCCGAGTCGCCATCGAAGGCCTCCAGATGATCGTATGCACATTCCTGGTGCTGCTCGATCTCAAACTCGTTAAATGACTACAAAGGACGGAGATGATTGAGACAAACCATCAGTCTGCATCATGTCAGAAATCTTCATGTATTTCTTCTCACGTATTGTAATTAGTGTCTCTACACTCCCTTCCCTTGAACATTCCTATTCATGTACTCATAACTCGTGCATCCCAGCAGAGTGAGGGATGACTAATTTAAGAAAAGCCCATAAAACAAGCTATAAAGCCATCAAGTCATTGAAGGAACGGTTATTTTATTTTTGATATTTTCTCAGGTGTTGGTAATTGATATCTCTATCAAAATAAATCTGTGTTTAAATACTTCCACTAAAGTTCAGAAACTCATTGGGGAGTGTACAAGCCGAAAGCTGCTTGGAAACGTTTCACGGACTGATTCATGCCGCCCTGTGACCCGACTTCTCATTTGTTCATTCCCATGTGAATCTCCCTTTCCGTAGCCATTAAAAGTCCCCTACACACAGCCAGTATCTTGACAGCTCACTTTGATCAGATGGAGCCTATACTGACCTCCAAACCTGCTGCACACCCCACTACCAACCCATCAAAGAGTGATTTCCTGCGTTGACACATGAAGATATTAAAATTGTAAATTACAGTGTATTCTGAAGAATTTCCAGAGGAAGCAGCTGCCCAGAGAGTGTGTCATTCTTTAATATAATAGATTTGCTTTGGTGATCATTGAATGAAGGTATAGGACAGGGCATGACTCTGCGATGATAATTTGTGTGCATAGCGTACGAGATGGGATGTACAGAATGTGTGTGAGGGATGTGTCTGTGCACGTGTGTCAGTATTAACAGGTTTTCTTGAAAGGGTGAGAAAGATTCTCAAGAGAGTGTGTGTGAGTGAGAGAGACAGAGAAAGTCTAACTCACAACCCACTGTACATGCAACTATGTGCAGTCCACAGGGGAAAAACCTGATGGGACTCGTACTCCTTTCATACGCATGCATCAAGTCAGGAGCACAGCTAGTAAAGGTACTGTGATGACAGCAAGACACATCACTGATGGATGGCCAACAGGCCGATAAAGTCCCTCACAAGTCCTACACAAGTTCTGTACACTTGCTAATTGCATAGCCTGTAATTTAGAAGTATTTCTCACCTTATACCCGTATGTGTGGTGTGCCTGTAGTGCAAGCAACCTGAACGGCTATACCACCACAAAGACTGAGGGTGTTTTACCTCGACAGGCAGAAAATGGATGCTGAGAAGTATGAACCATTAGAAGTGATTGCTATGTGCTAATCACGAGCAACTCGTGCGCCTGGTGCACGTATTGCAAGTCACACACTCCAAAAGAACCAAGCCCAAGCAGATTTTACACTATTCATAAGCTAATGAGACAATTACTGTTGGCCCTCGACATTTGCGGGAGTTCGGTTCCGAGCCCTCCCGCAAATCAAGATAATTCTTGAGTTCTGTACCTGGATGTAAAACCCCATGCATCACATGCATGAATGAGCAGCCAGAAGAAAAATACTATGTATCTATATTACAAGCACTAAAATACATTCTATAGACCGTCTTACTCATTAATACAGTATTAATGTAGTAAAATATAGTCATGATTAAGAAAAACTTTGATTTTTACTGATGATAAAATATAAACATTACACAGCATATCCTGTTGTAAAGTACTCGTTTTAAAGTCTTTTTCAATTATTATTCCAGTACAGTACCCAAGTTAATTCTGAGAATGTTTATGCGTGAGATTTTATGTTCTGTAGCATGTTTAACAAATGATACCAAAAAGATAAACTTTATTACGCTTCATGTCCTTTTACATTGAACTTGGAGTGACGTTTCCGAGATGGCGCTGTCTAGAGGTTGACGTCGCGGAGTTCTCGGGGTGAAATTGCTTTTGTTCGTTTTAATTTGCTTTACAAGCTTATATTAACAAACATTAACTTGGATACTGTACTGGAATAATAATTGAAAAAGATTTTAATACAACAGTTCAGAGAAAACCGTCATTTCTCAGGAGAAAGTCTTATTTCATTTCTTCAGAAAAGACATCTAGTGTTCATCACAGCCAGAGAAGACAAAGTGTTTGAGTGGTATCATAGAGCTTAACTGGTGATGAAAACACACACACACACACACAAAAAAAAGAGGCTCATTGATAACTTGGGCGCGAATGGGGGGGGGGGGGGGGACATGACCTCAACCAATCAGGAGAAAGGACAGCCATTGAATTTGAATCATGTGTCGGTTGCTCGACAGTCAGTGAATAATCAAACCGCGGATACAAAACCGCGAATAGTCAAGGGCCTACTGTATCCCCAAACCCCCAAGTAGTCTTTCCAAACCTACCCTGCAAACCACCAAACAACCTTGTGTGTGTCCAAAACATGTACAGCGGGTTGTGAATTAGGAGTGATGTTAATGTTATGTTAATGTAACTGATTGTCACCAAATCAAAAGTATATTTTCAGTATATAGAAGTAAACAACCCTTCATAAAACACCGACTGCACCACTATCAAAATTCATCAGCACCTTTCTGACCAATCAGATCGGATGAGGGTGGAAGTGTTTAGGTTCTCACAATTTTGACGCGGTGTCCTGGAGTTGCCATGATGTCCCAGGTACACTCCTTCCTGCTGGGGTACTTATCAGGCCAGTTGGGGCTGCTGATGGTTCCGGTGGGGCTATGAATCTTGTGTTCACATGCCGCTATGGATTCAGGGAAATTATAAAGGGCAGTGAAATCATGCAAGTACAGTATATCAAGGTGGAAATTCTAATAAAATGTATCGAATGTGTTCGAGCATGAAAACTCCAAGTCCACAAAAAAAAATCTTCTGCAGAGGATTAGTACAAGAACGTTTTCTGAACACTGGCCCAGTTCCCAGGTGTCAGTGCTTTAGTTCAGCGTCACCTGAGACGCACCTTTAAGAAAAGAGCCGGTTCTCTCCTTCCCTTTAGGCTGAACTTGTGTTCCCTTTGAAGCCCCATCAAGCTTTTCCCTCTCAGGGAGAGTCAGAAACGATAAATGCTAAATGGCTGCAGGAGAAACCGCCTTCCAGTAACCCGAGTTTCTCCCTCGGGAAAACTGAGTCAAGCCAAAGTCAAGTCAGAAAGGTCTTTCGGCCTTATGTCTTTTTTAAAAAAAAAAAAAAAAAAAGGCTGAAAGTCCCACAGTAAAAAGTCACTCCACCCTCTGGTTAAAGCAAAGGGACGTTAGTCACTAATCAAATCATACATTAGTGTGTGGGACAAAGTTGCCCTTAAAATAAGCCCATGACTCAGAGGAACTGGGTCAGACCAATATTTTTAACCCTAGAGAGGGAAAGACATCCTTGTGTGTGCGTGCACGGGCACCTTCTTTGCAGTCATGCTTGTTCTCGTGCAGTATAAAGCCGTTACGACACTGACACACGTAGCTGCCAATGATGTTGATGCACTCATGCTGGCATCCACCGTTATCCTTTGAGCACTCATCCTTATCTGACAGACAGACAGAGAGACAGATGGATGTTCAGACCAGTCAGAAAACATCAGTACAGGAATGTGTAGGAATAAATTAAAATGCTTTTTCATAAAAGTCCAGTTAGTCCATTTCTAGCCGAAGGTTTGACTAAATAATGGTCAAAGCAAAAGGCAGAATTAAAGGACAGATGAGAAGAGGCAGCATGTGCTTCCATCATCCTGTGAGATAGTAGATTCAGGAAGAGAAAGACTGTTACTGTATAATAAACAAGTGAATGCTGTACGAGTCACTTTTTTCCTTTAATGTCTGGAATGGACAAGTTGTTCATAAATCGATTAATTTGGTCAGATTAAAAAAAAAAAAAAAAAAATTAAAAAAATCCCATTTTCTCATCAGCAGTTTTTGAAAATCTAACTGCAAAAGTTGTCGGGTTTTTAATAGAGAGATGAGGTGACCACCGAAGCTCAAAAGCTTAAGCTAAATGTAGGTAAAGTGACTGAAGTTGAGAAACTTGATGTTCAGCAATAAGTTGAGATCTTTATTTATTCAAAAAGAACTTTACAAGAACCTGCTTATTTAAATTTTCTGCTTCACAGTACAGATGAAATGCCCAGTCTTTTACATTTAAAATGTATTAAACTCAAACTCTGAACAAGCAACGTTCCAGCGAGGATTTTACAACGGGCATGATGCATCAGGGCAATAGAGGGCCCACCAGTGTAAGTACTTTATCACAACACACACCAGGTGGTTTGGGGCTTGTTTTGGTGGTAAAACCTGCATTCTGTCTCATGAGTTGTGGTAATTCCCAGCCCAAAGGGAGGAAGAAAAAAAGTTTCCCCATGTTAAAAGCTACAGAACCTATAGGAAAGTGACCAAAACATCACAGCAACCAAAATTGCAGGCTTCCTGCTGGCATGTATCCAATTTTTAAAATACAAAACATAGCTAAAATTGTCAAACCCAATCCTAGGTATAAAAGATGTGACCGTATACTGCATATGTGCAAGATAAAACTTTGCTGCACTTTCAGTAAATTAGTAAAAAAGTTGCAAACAAAAATTAACATGCAGGGTCTGGCTAATTTTTGCAGTCCAAAGTGAGCCAATATATGAGAAAATGTAAAATATTAAACCACATGCATCCAACAGGTGTATATATTGCATATAATTATTCAAATCAGAGGAAAAACTAGGGGTAGGGGGGTAGGTAGCACTCTAGAGGAGCTGGACCTCATTTGTCAGGACGATCACAATCTTACACACAAACATTTGTTTATAGAGTTTAAGGACAACATTGTTCTGGATAAAACAAACATTATAGGCAACAGAAACCCCAATAACATCCTTTTTTTTTTTTAAAAAAAAGAAAGGATTACCCACACACACACAGTGAGTCACTTTTGATTATGCCCGTGTATAATATTAAAATACTAGTATGTATACACCTCAATTTTTTCCCCTGACAGAAAGGAGTCATATTTAACTAGCTTTGTGAGAAAATATAGTTTTCAATTCAATATAGTTTCCTATAAGCTACCATAGTTTCTAAAATGAAACTATATAGGAAACTATCGGATACAATGTTCAAGAAGTAACTTCTGAACGAGTCTGATGACGAAACTGGTACTGAAATGTCCAACATTGACCTTTCACATTTTCTGTAGATTTAGAAGAAAATAGCTTTTCCTAATTTTAACATATTAGGTTAAATTGCATTAAAGGCTGGTAGAAGCACAATCATTCATTGGAGAAGCAGCAGCATCAAATTATCAGTAGGATGACTCAAAGTCAATAAGTAACATGGACAGAATGATTAGCCTTCTAATAGCTTTCCCTCAATTGTGTAATTAGGTACACTGTGCTTATTGATGAATAAAAAAAAGTTGAGCTGGTCAAATACTCAAGTTAATAAATACCAATAAAAATCGGTGATCAGTGGGAGCACAAGATGCACTGTTTAACATGGACAGGAAAGGTTATGTACATCTGTTGTAAGTCTGGTGCTTATTTCCCAATTTTCCCAAGCACATGTAAATTCTGTGGTTTACTGTGTGTGCACCTGTGCTCTGAATCATGTGGGTATTGGACCTGTGGAGACCTTAGCAGAGGCTCAGCAAGACATGAAAACAATGAGGTCTTTCTCTCGTCATTAAAAGGGTCTAAAGCAGAATGTACAGTGGTACCTCACCTTACAAAAGATCCAACAAACAAAAAAAATCCAAGCTGCGAAACGCATTTACCTAAAATTTCCATCTCTGGATATGAAAAATTCACGTTACAAAACGTGCCATCTCAAAAATTCAAACAACTCGTGAATTGCTCTCCCATTGGCCATCTCCCAACACCCTGCCACGCTGGCTCCCATTGGCTAGGAGGGAGCTGTATCTCCATATACCCATGATGCTTTTCGTGTGCCTTCAACCCATTGTTCATCACAGAGTTCTAACACAAAGGTCAGAGTTACCGTTGTTTCGTAAATTTTTATGAGTGTGCTCATTGCAACTTTATTTTTCTTCATTCATCATGGGCCCCAAGAAAGCAATTCCCAGTGCGAGTGAAAAGAAGCGGGCTCGTGACATCGCAAAGGAATATGGCCAAAACCTGTCTACCATCGATACGATATTGAACCAAAGGGAGGCCTTAAAAGGTATACTTTTATCATTTTTAAAGGGTTTGGGGGGTAGTATTGTGGGGCCTTGGAATGAATCAGGCCTTTTACATGTAAAATGCTACTCAATTTACGGGGGTGGGGTGGGGGGGGTTACGAAACCACTTCTGGAACGGATTAATTTCGTAAGGTGAGGGATGACTGTATATTAAAGCTCGATTATTCTGAAATTGTGTAGAGAAAATTAAACCCTTTCATAGAAACTTTACTGTCGGTAGTTGGTTTGAAGAATTTTCACAGAAGTCAAGCTAATGCACACTGTGCATGGACGTTCAGGTTTAAAAAAAAAAAAAAAAAATCCCACTAAGGAAAGTTTCTTGGGGGGGGGGGGGGGCATAGTCTACATGATCTTGAGGATTTTTTTTTTAATTAATAAATTAGATGAGGCGTTCATATCTGGGTGAAGGCACCGAAAAACTGAGGCTTTTTGATATCCAGCTTTACTGACGAACGAAATTTTTATCCTTTTCGGCTCTTAAAATTACCACTTCTGCTGGGAAACTACAAAACATTTCACTTAATCACTCACTTGTCAAACCTGTGACCCTAGGAGTAAGCGGTTCTACAAATGAATTAAGCGAAATTTAATTTTTTTTACAGGGCCAACACACACAGGGCAACCTGGAGCAGCCAATTTGTTGAATGCTCTTGGTTGCAGTGCTCTTAGACTGTGGGAGGAACCAGGTGTACTTGGAGGAAACCCATGGGTAAAACATGCATACTTTACACAGAAATCGTGTTTATCACCTTGATGTGCTCATCCCAGTCACCCAATGTACAGATTTATCTGCCCTTCAAGCACCATTGTAAAGAATTTAAATATTTTGACATCCAAATAACCTGAATTCAATCAGAAGCAATTAAAAAGCATTTTGCTTGAGGCACATGACTTGCATTTTGCCCAGTAGTAAGTTACCATGACTAATCCAACATTAACAAATGATTGAAAATGCGTTGCAATTCACTGGCTTTCAAAGCTTGGGCCCACTTGGTCTCACAGACACACGAGGATTAGGTATGCATGGGAGGGCTTGGGGGACCTCCCAGAACCTCATGGCACCAGGCCAATAATAGGAGATCTAAGAACTTCCTTATCATGATTAATTTTTTCTCTTAATTTACCCATAATGCCTTTCCCTCTTTATTATTGTTGGTAAGAAGAAAGCTGTGCCATGAAAGTAAAACTGATCTTTCATAAACCACAGCAAAATCTTTTTACTGACTGATCCAGCATAAACAGATTGACCTGTTGAGAGAATTGGATGTAGGGTAAACAAATAGTGCTTGAGGTGCGTTTGTTGCCACTAAAAAAAAAAAAGAAAAGAAAAAAGGACTTCATATTACAGATAAATAACTGGATTACAGAAAGGCTCATCGATTCCCCAAAACCAATCATGGGAGAGACAGCTGTACCTGTGACCTTCCCTACGGCTGCTCTACGAGCAGAAGGATGTGGAGCTACGTCCAGACAGGACTTAAATATAAACATCTCGGCATCGCAGGGAGCAGGTTCATCTGTGTGAGAGAGTACCCCCAATATTACAGCACTGCAAAACATAAGATGAGCTCAAATACAATGAATACATACTGAGTTCAGAAACGTAATACTCGTGAAATTAGGGTGTACCCTGACTTTTCCCATGTCGGCAGAGATGGGCTTCACCTTCTGTGAGGCCTTAGTAAAATTAAGCAGCTAAGCAAATGAGAGAAAGAGGGAGATTTTGTGTCTTGGTATGTCATTTTCTGAACCACTTCATCCATTTAGGGTTGCGGGGAAGCTGGAGCCCATCCCAGTCGACTCTGGGCAAAAAGGTGTGCTACACCTTGGACAGTTAGTCAGTCCATTGTCGGGTCAATACACACAACCAAATCACTTACACTCGCACATAGGGGAAAATTGGAACAGCCAATTAGCTAAACGTGCATGTCTTTGGGCTTAGGGAAAAATCCAAAATGTCCAGAGGAAACCAATGCAAGCATGGGGAGAACATGCAAACTCCATACAGAAACGGCCTGACGAAGTCCAGGATTTGATCCCATGACCTTGCTTGCACATGCTAACCACTATGTCACTGCACCACCAGTACATGCACTTATTTACATATCTATTTTTTTTTTAAACATGTACGAATACAACACAAATCATTACAAATTCTTTCAGCATGGAAGTTTCTCAGCTTGTCTTGCTTGATGTTCAGCCTAATTTTTTTTTTTTTTTAAATACCTCATTTTTAAAAATCTGGCATGCAGTCGTCACACCCATTTTTGGGCAGCAAAGTCCACATTACAAAATTTGATGAGAATGGATGCAAATGAGGTAAAGCCTCATTGAGTTTGATCTTATTACATGATCGAGAAAAGATTGCTGCTTGGAGCATGTTTGGCTCAATGCATAATAATGAAGCATGAACCTGTTTGGGTTCGTCTAGGTCTCAAAAATTAAATGTGGAATTGCAGCAAGAACAATACACTGAAATGACTTGGACCCTGCTGGTGATCGACGTGCATGTTGAGTTTGGACAAAATTTGAGGTGCGGGCTCGATATTCATCACTTTGGGCCGACCGGGTGTTCAGCCAGAATGTTCTCATGTGGTACTGAATTTGGGCAGTGTTCAAAGTTTCATGCTGGGTCAGCTCTCAAACACACACACACACACACACACACAATAGTGTATTTGAAGATGGCTAAAGCAAGAGCATATGGAAATCCAGGCTTTGTTCAAGTTCTGTGCATTTCTCGGGACACAACACCAGGAGAAGGAACAGGGTTACCCAAACAGGATGACTGACCAAAAAAAAAAAAAAAAAAAAAAGTAAACAGAAATATAACTTCTGAAATCTAAACCACAAAACAACAGAGCTTGGATTATATAACCGACCCCACAAAAGCTGGTTTATACAACCAAGTTCAAAAGCTTTTGGACAAAATCCAATCGCGTCAAACACACACATGTACGTCAACTAAATCCGCAGCAGAGGAATTCATTTCTAGTTACTGCGATGACAAACTAAAACTGTACTCACCAGAGAAGAAGTGTGCTTTGAAGCCTTTTTTTGAGACAGTGTTGTCCGACTTAAACTCGATGCGCATGTTGTTGTACTGGGAAGTGATGACCTCAGGAACTTCCGTGCCACAATATTTCCCATGAAGCTTCGAGTCAGACGAGAGGCCGCTCCGTACCTCAATAAAGTCATACTTACAGACCTTTATGAACAACACACAGGGTCACTGTACGAGTGTATATACAGTATTTGCAATTCTCTACAACAGCTGTCATTAATTTGATGATACACTGTTCATATTAGAGTTATCTTGCAATATGTTTCTGTAGTAAAGTGGAGTGTGTATTATATATAAAATAAATAAATAAATAAAAAGACTCTCCCATGTCAGTACACACTCTCCTCACCTCATTCCCCTCAAGCTCAAAAGCCTCAAACTGTACAGAGATGCGGTACTGTGTGGGGGCCACCACTTGCCAGACGCAGTTCTTGTTGGGCGGATATTCTTTGGGCCAGCCTGGGCTTGTGACGGTGCCATTGAGTTTGGACAGCAGGCCTCCGCACGCGGCTATGAGAGCAGAATACAGAAACAAATATTGTTCACATCTGTTTTGCAATATAGAACAGATGCATGATGGGCTCGGTAGGCTGCACGAGACCCGACATGGGTTTGAAGGTTCGATTCTTGCTTTGTTGTTTCTTTGGAGTCACCACATGATGTGCCTTGTAGCGTAATCTAATTAAACATTCAAAGAAACAAAAAGATTGAGGAGAGCCATTTGTGGATGCATGCACAGTTGAGTGTCGTAGATTTTGCTTCCATGTGAGGTCACTGTGTGAATGTGGAATTCATTCTTGTAGCCCTTCGAGCAACTTAATTTCTTGATTTTTCATTTTTAAACTGGTGTGGATGTTGGGACTGAGTAACTACACAAGTCTATCAATGTTCGTCTCAGTCCAATATGGTTGCTGCCGCCACCATCTTAAATTTGCTTTCCATACACTAACAAATGAATGACATCACCAATCCCCACAATTTTTGGCGAGAGTATCGGGTAGCTTCAAAAGTCTATCAATGTTAATCGTGGTCTTATGTCCAATATTACCAATGCAGTAGACGGCGTGAATTTGCATTCAATTAACTAGCTAAAAATCAATCAATTAATACCAATTTTAGTACACATCTTTGGACTGGGCCCTTTATAATAATGTTGCACATTGGGTGAGGGGTATCGCCTACTTTGCGGGGCTATTTTTCACCATACAGACCACATTTTTCAGACATTGGAACAACAGTTCCCTTCAAAAGACTAACCATTGGTGTCAAGACCACGTGTTCGTCAATCAGTGCCATCAATTAGCTAATTAAATCACATTTGCAGAAGCAAAATTGAACACCCCCCCCTCCAAACTACAATCAGTGAAAACTCTCCTCTCTATTACAGGTCTCGAGCTTTTCATCGATGTTACACCTTCCTCCCGCATGCTCTGTCCACCAGCTGGCGAGCCACGGGGTAATGTGACTGTGTCATGCAAAAACATTGTCTGTTTGTCTGTCTGTCTTCCTTTCGGCTTTTTCCCTTTTACTCGGGAGTCGGCACAGCGAGTCATCTGATTCGCACGTTTGATTTGGCAGAGGTTTTTACGTCGGATGCCCTTCCTGTCACAACCCTTTTAGCAAGGGACAGAAACACGCTGACGACTTTGCAGCCTACTCTTTACAAAAGTCAGCAATGGTTCTTTTACATGCCTCTCACCATAGACAGTGACAGACATGGCCCGCCTTTGATAACCCAGTTAGGTGCACGCATGGGGCACGACAGTAACAACCTTGTGGAGAGTGGGACTCAACCCCCAACCTTTGGATCAGCGATCCAGCGCCCTATACCACCACTGCCCCCATGCAATAACATTGTTGAAACGAATTTTTACATGCACAATAATTTCACTCACAGCATGTTTTTAAATGTGGCATACTGGTTAGCATGACCGCCCCTCAGTAAGTTGCTGGGTTCAAGCCCCAGACTCGTGTTTCTGGGTGGAGTTTCCATGTTCTTTCCATGCTTGTGCAGGTTTCCTCACATAATTAAAAAAACATGCACATTAGGCTAATTGGCTGGTTTTTTGAGGAGCAACCCCCCCCCATTTTTGCCCTGATTTAGTCATATGCAATTCCCACCCATCAGGTATTGTATTCCCCGTCACACTACCACCAACCAGCGAGTGGCGAAAGCATGCATATGCTTCCTCCATGACATACAATGCGAGCCATCCGCATCTTTTCAAACTCTGGCACATGCGCATTCGGAGATGGTCTAACACACTGAGGGAAAGCAATATATACCCCCTCGTACAAATGAGCTCACAGACGCCCATGATTGGCTGGCGATCACTGTGAGTGATAGGGAAGTGAGCATATGCCTCCCTCCATCCCGTGAAGGCTCAGCCAATTAGTTCCATTGACTCCCGGCTACAGTTGGCTGTGGCATAATACGGGAATGAACTCATCTAATTGGCTGTTCTAAATTGCCCCAAGGTGTGAGTGGTTGTGTGTGTGTGTGTGTGTGTGGGGGGGGGGGGGGGGGCATTGAAATGGTCTGGCGAGCTGTTCCGCGTGTACCCCGCCTTCACCCAGTATCAGGTGAGATAGGCTCCTGTCTCCCATCACCCTTACAGGTTCAGCAGATGAGTTCAAGGACATATTTTCTGCATTTATTTTTTTTTTCTTTTAATTCTCCAGATTTAGACATTCAAAACAAACCACACAGCATTTTCACACGTATTCTTTCTACTCTTCTGTTCTCAGTGCCCGCTTTGCCTCATCAGCCAGGAAACACTCTGGTATGTGATTATGTACTCTGCTTGTGCGTGTGTACTAATTCATGGCTCTTTATATGCTAGGTTGCTGTGAGTGTAGTCAGGAAGAGTTGAGCATGTGCATACTGTTTGTCCCTGTTTTCCTGTTGTCTGAGGATGTTTTCTTCAGCCATGTGTATTGGTCATAACTTCCGCTAACCATGTTTGGGTCTGGCTAGCGGAAACACCTGTGCGTGCACACAAAAATCCCATACCTTCACAACTTTTTTTGTCCGGGGCCAGCTCATATCCAGGATCACACGCACACTTGAAGCCTCCCAATGTGTTCACACAGTTCTGCTCACAGCCTCCATTATCTGGCTTCATGCACTCATCTTCTTCTATAAATATAGACACACGGCAGTGATTTATAGACATCATGTGTGTGTGTGTGTGTGGGCGCACACGCACACAGTTGTGTGCAATATACCTTTAAAGAAATGTGCAGCAAAGCCGGCTTTATTCACTGTGGCATCTGATACAAATTTCATCCATAGAGTGTTGGAGGTGGAGCGAATATCTTCAGGGGAGTCATAGCCACAGAATCGACCAATCAGTGGGCTGCTCTCAGACAGGCCATCACGCACCTCTAGATTGTCATATGCACAGCGATCATGTCTCTCAACCTACACACAAACATACACACACAAACCGTTTGCATGCAACCTTGCATACAGGAACATCCTGTCGTTGCCTTCAAATGTAAACATGTTCACTTGTTACACGGGATTGAGGAATTCACCCATGGGAACAAACGTTTGTGCTCTTTACATTCTTATGTTAATATTTTGGGTGTTGAGGAGCTCCAATAAAAACAGGATCTCGCATAACATGCAGGAGAGTGTGTGTGTGTGTGTGTGTGTGTATGCTGGTATGCCAAGGTCTTTGGCTTGTTCTCTCTGCCTCACACACACACACCTAAAGAGTCACGATTAAAAATGTGAACGCTTCCTTTTACATTCAAAACTTTATCCTTCCTCTATGGCCTACAGACCCAAGGGGGCCAGAACTATACAACAAACAATCCCCAAAACAAACTCTCTCTTTCACACACACACACACACCTGACTGTAATGGCTGGGCCAGTCCTAATCTGATTAGGCAGATGGGGAGAAACACAAACACACACAGATAGACCAAAGTAGCAGGACAGATGAAACTAGCATTAAAAAGGGGGACACAAACTTTACATTACATACACAGTGTACTTAAGTGTATTTTTCTGAGCGGTACACTAAAGGATGACTTCTGTACAACAAAAGAACTCCTTCGAAAATCAGTCCATGCCCAAGCTGATGCTGATTGGCTGTTAGACATCACTGATGTACAGGACTGGCAGCAATAAAAAGTTTAAGATTTATTCAATCTTGCCACCAACACAGAGGATTATACACCACTGAACAGACTCGCAGAATAAAATACTAGTCCTTCTCAAAAAATTAGCATATTGTGATAAAGTTCATTATTTTCTGTAATGTACTGATAAACATTAGACTTTCATATATTTTAGATTCATTGCACACCAACTGAAATACTTCAGGTGTTTTATTGATTTAATACTGATGATTTTGGCATATAGCTCATGAAAACCCAAAATTCCCATCTCAAAAAATTAGCATATTTCATCCGACCCAAAAAAAAAAAAAGTCAACCTTCAAATAATTATGTTCAGTTATGCACTCAATACTTGGTCGGGAATCCTTTTGCAGAAATGACTGCTTCAATGCGGCGTGGCATGGAGGCAATCAGCCTGTGGCACTGCTGAGGTGTTATGGAGGCCCAGGATGCTTCGATAGCGGCCTTAAGCTCATCCACAGTGTTGGGTCTGGTGTCTCTCAACTTTCTCTTCACAATATCCCACAGATTCTCTATGGGCTTCAGGTCAGGAGAGTTGGCAGGCCAATTGAGCACAGTAATGCCATGGTCAGTAAACCATTTAGCAGTGGTTTTGGCACCGTGAGCAGGTGCCAGGTCGTGCTGAAAAATGAAAATCATCTCCATAAAGCTTTTCAGCAGATGGAAGCATGAAGTGCTCCAAAATCTCCTGATATCAAGGGCAGGGTCAATGCAGCGAGCTAAAACACAGTGGACCAACACCAGCAGCTGACATGGCACCCCAGACCATCACTGACTGTGGGTACTTGACACTGGACTTCAGGCATTTTGGCATTTCCTTCTCCCCAGTCTTCCTCCAGACTCTGGCACCTTGATTTCCGAATGACATGCAAAATTTGCTTTCATCCGAAAAAAGTACTTTGGACCACTGAGCAACAGTCCAGTCCTGCTTCTCTGTAGCCCAGGTCAGGCGCTTCTGCCGCTGTTTCTGGTTCAAAAGTGGCTTGACCTGGGGAATGCGGCACCTGCAGCCCAGTCCACTGCTTCCACAGGTCCCCCAAGGTCTGGAATTGGCCCTTCTCCACAATCTTCCTCAGGGTCCAGTAACCTCTTCTGGTTGTGCAGCGTTTTCTGCCACACTTTTTCCTTCCCACAGACGTCCCACTGAGGTGGCTTGATAGAGCACTCTGAGAACAGCCTATTCGCTCAGATTTCTTTCTGTTTCTTACCCTCTTGCTTGAGGGTGTCAATGATGGCCTTCTGGACAGCAGTCTTACCCATGATTGCTGTTTTGAGTAATGAAGCAGGCTGGGAGTTTTTAAAAGCCTCAGGAATCTTATGCAGGTGTTTAGAGTTAATTGGTTGATTCAGATGATTAGGTTAATAGCTCGTTTAGAGTAGCTTTTCATGATATGCTAATTTTTTGAGATAGGAATTTTGGGTTTTCATGAGCTGTATGCCAAAATCATCAGTATTAAAACAATAAAAGGCTATTTTATATATAATATACATATATAATTTATTTATAATAATTATAAATAAAATATTTCAGTTGGTGTGAAAGGAATCTAAAATATATGAAAGTAAAAATTTTTTATCTTTAACATTACAGAAAATGAACATCACATTATGCTAATTTTTTAAGAAGGACTAGTATAAATCTCACTCATGCAGGTACACAGTTTTACTGAGCAAACATGTATTTAGCTTCTATAGCACCAACCGACATCTAGGAGGAAATTGATTGACATCAGTGTAGAACACCAACCAACATATCCGATATTGATTGAGAACTGCGCCCTTTAGGCAAAGCACAAATATTCATATTACAAATTGTCTATTGCTTAAAATCATTGTCAATCTTGCAAGGCTCTTGATATTTGAAAACTATATACATTAAATAGACTGCAACATTTTTTTAAAATACGTGTATACCGTATTTTCCGGACTTTACGTCGCTCCGGAGGGAGTACAAGTCGCATTGGCCCAAAAAAAAAAAAAAAAAAAAAAAAAACAATGGGGGGGGGTGTTTGAGAACATACAAGTCGCACTGGACTATAAGTCACAAACTCATGGAAACAGTCTCCCTCGGCTTGGAAATCTTCTGGCAGTTTATGTGCTGTTATGATGCTCGCTCTGATAGAGAGGCAGTTGAGTAGCATGAAGCTGTAACACCAAGAAAGTCCTCACACAAAGTCATTTATATTCAACTACCTGGACTTCGTGAAACAACTGCACTGTTGAAAAACCTCTCCCTGGGACACGGTACTCAAACCCCCATGTGCAAACTTGTTCCTCTAGCTGTGACCATTTAGCTTTAAGCCCGCAATTAGCTTTTTTGTTTTCTTCATTGCAGTAATCTCCACTTTTCTGCCCTCGTTTATTTTTATACTCACAACTGCATGTGAAATTGTGTTTGTTATTATGACGAACAGAATCCTGTAATAGTTTCACTACCTGGACATGGAGACGCAGCTGCACTGTTGACAAGTCCCTCCCTGTGGCACGGTGCTCAAGCCTTCATGTGCAAACTCGTTCCTCCAATTGTGACCATCTAGCTTTAAGCCCGCGATTAGCTTTTTTTTGTTTTCTCCATTGCAGTAATCGCCAGTCCCTCGCAAGTTTCTCGTTCACTCCAAACTTACTTTCTGCTGCATATTTCACTACTTCTAGGTTGTAATCCACAGAATAGGATTTTCTTTTTGGGGTAATTTCTTCAGTGGTATAGGATGAGCAGGTACTGGTGCCCAAGCCTAGAGTGCCCTCTTGTGGTTGCAAGTGTAAAAAATAAACATGTGAAATTCTGTCTATTATTATTACATTATTCTGTTCATCATAATGTCACAAGTTGCTCTGGAGTATACGTCGCACCTTCAGCCAAAGTATGGGGGAAAACGCGACTTATAGTCCGGAAAATACGGTGCATGTACACATACCGCACATAGTTAAAGAAAATTCCTCACAGCAGTACTCCAGCTCACTTGTAAGGGAACTGATATTGCAGAGAAAGTCCAACAGGGATTATTTTAAACAGCCCGCATGAGAGTCAAAAGAAACAGAATGGGTCAAACAGGATCAAAATTACTGCCTTTCATTCATTCATTTTCTGAATCCCTTGGAGTTGTGAGAAGGTTGGAGCCCATCACAGGGCAGAAACATGCTGATGGCAACCCAATGGCATCCTCTTGTTGAGGATCAGCAATACAGACGCTTCCAACTTACGTTCATTTGTTTTACGTTTGTTGTTTTGAACGTGTCAAATTTTGAGTTTAGCATGCTCTCTGTAGTAAGAGACGTACCTACGGAGTACACTGACGTAATGACGCTGCGTCCATTGTTTCCAAACGATAGACTGAACGTGCCCCTAATTCTTCCCAGTTCATCGTGTGCTACCCTTGTGTTAAGACGTCGTCTCTGATCTTTGTGTTGACACTGCTTAGGGTTACAAAAGTCCGCAAAACAAATACGGTTGGTCAGAAGCACAAGCCTACGAGCATGGGTCCAAGTTTTCCGGCATATGCTGGAATTTCCGGTTTTCTCAAGAATTAATCTGCTCAGATCAGCGCAATCTACGATGCATATTCAGTTAAGCACAGAGTTGTAAAATGAATGAAAACCCGAATCCAGAAAAGAATGAGAACTCTCTGCTCTGCTGGTGATTCACATCAGTGCAGGCTGAGTACTAAACGAGTATTCAACGGCGCCCTTGCTCACTTGAAAGACCAGATAGCTCACGCTTTGTCTCAAGCACAAGCAAGTGAACTACTTTTGGTGGAGCGCTTCACATATTGTGTTGATTGACTGTTTTAAGCACAATGTAAAGTGACTCAGCTCAGCTTCGTGTAAAGTGCCCATCCATCGACCATCGGAACCATTTACAAGCAGAAAGATCGTATCAGAGAATGTTAAAGGTTCTATTTGATGAGCGAATTTGATTAAAATTTATCCATTTGAAATGATTTTGCTTGAATTTAATTTATTTAAAATTAATATTATTTTACAATGTTATGTTTATAATAATTAATTTAGGGGTGTTTTATGAGATACGGTAATGGTATTTATGGATGTATAGTACAGTATGAACATCATACATCACTGGGTTTTTAAACATCGATCCATGATGCTACGCTACTCAAAGCTTGATTGGTTGTAGTTTCTTCGTGCCTAGTCTGCATCATCAGCAGGTATCTCAGGGTCTTTAGCGTTTCGCCCCAAAACCTGTATGCTTCACCTGAGTGGGGCAGCAAAGACAAAAGACGGTCTTCACCTGCAGGCTGGCTTCTGGTTGATTGTTGAGGTCTTCTAACGTGCATCTACACACTACGCTCCTGGCTTGTAATTGACTGTGGTCCAACTTTCTCTCCTCTTGATCCACAGCCACCTTGAGCATGTCTCTGCTGAAGCAGCTATGGTCTTTACCTTCTTTGTGGCGGTAGGGGTATCTATCTTGTGCAGGAAGTTTCTTGTAGATGTTGCAACAAAACCCCTGCATCCAACCTCTATTGGCGTCAGGCTTGCTTTCCACCCTTTCATACAAGCTTCATCTACCAAGTCCTGGTATTTTGCCGCTTTCAGTTCGTGCGAGATGTCAAGTCCATCCTCCCAGGGAACTGTAAGCTCTATTATGTGGATGGCTATCGTTTCTCGGGATAGTAGCAGCATATCTGGGCGCACATGAGGAACTGCTATATCTTCTGGAAATTTCAACTTCCTCTGCACATCCACAAGAAGCTGCCAGTCAGAGGCTGAAGACAGGACTGAGCCTCTAGTTGCAGGGCTTGCTAGGCTTGGTCTTCATATCTCCTTCGTTCAGGAACTGGATAGGTTTTCCTGTATCCTGGATACTTAGTGGTGGACCAGCGCAGAGTGGAAGTCAACCATCAATGGCAATCTCTCTTAAGACATTGGTCATGCCTCCATCGGTACCTCCCCGCTCCCAGAGCCTTAGGACATGCTGAGAGGATGTGATTCAGGGAGCAGTTCTTTCCTTTACACAGAGAGCATGAGGCGTCCTCCTCTTTTCCCCAAATCCGCAAGTTAGAAGGCATAGGAAGCAGGTCTGACAGCACGTAATAGGAAGCTGAGCTGTCCTTGATCAGTATTCCACAGTTCCTTCCATGTGAATGGGTGCTGGATGGCTGATTCCCAATTGGTCCAGCTGCCTTGGCTTCCTAACCCCACTGCTCTGACAAACCTGGTGTATTCTGCTTCTTTTCTAGTTTGTTGCACAATCATATCTCTTCTTGTTCGGTCATCTGCTGTGCTCCATCGATTACCCTCGTAGTTGCCAAGGCCTAATCTTCCTTTGCAAACTGTTCCCACTAGCTCTTGACGCAGGTCCTCCTCTGCCACTTGGACTGCTTTGCGAGGATTCCATTTTCTACCACTCTTCAGTTTCCCCTGCTTGCTGCACTACTGTGTCCTTGGACAAACGTAGGGTAGAAATGGCCCTAACTTTTGCAGTCTGGAATTCTTCAATCACAGATGACAAAGGTAAACTTAGCTTAGCTGACCTGCTGTAAAGATATACAGTACTGTAGCTTGGTGGAACCCCCAGCCACTTATGCAGAAATCTGCTGCACAGTCGTTCCATTGACTCTACTGTAGAGAAGGCCATGTCATAGAGCAGGAATGGCCACTGCAGTCTAGGGATAATGCCGTACTGGAAGCACCATGCTTTGAAGCGGCCTTGGAGATAACTTCGATCTATTGTTTGAAGCCACTTCTTGAGCGCTTTTTTGGACGTCTCTGCTGTTTTCTATGTCTCCCAATGACTGGTCAAAGCACTTGCCCAGGCAATCTACTGGAACATACAGTAACAATTGGCGGGGGGGGGGGGGGGGGGTTCCCACTTTACGTTCGGCCGTCCGGAACCGAACTAAAACACAAGTTGGGGAGCGTCTGTAGTTCATTTACATGCTTCTCACCATGGACAGGCCTGGACATGGCCAGCCTTTGATAACCCACTTAAGTGCACTGAGGGGACAGCAGTGACAACCGAGTGATAGTAGGGCTTCAACCCCCAACTTCTGGATCAGTCGGCCTGGCCTATCACCAGGCAACCAGTGCCCTCATCACTCTTGACTGGTTTTGTGTAATTTGACACTGGCTCAAATCCACCCTCAGGTTGACCTACAAGGTTTGTCCTTGGATGTCAAACATGACCATGACTTCACATCAGAGCAATGATCTGCAGTTTGGGTAAGGTCATGACTTACACTTGACTTTTATTCAAGTGAGGGAGAGCTGTGCAGATTGTCAGGCTCTCTCTCGTCCCAGTCTATCGGAGTCCAGTGGCACAACATAGTCGAGACAGCTGGAGATCGGTCAGGATGCAGTGGATGGCCAACAGTGTCCTGTGCGTGCGCGTCTCACTGTGCCCTGGTTGCACTCCATAACGCTTTGCTGGGTCCGCCTTCTTGCCCGCAAAACAAATTTGGTAGTTTCTTCTGCACAATCGGCCGGACCCAGTCTTCGCATGAATAGGTAGACAGATCCTACTCTTACCGACTGTCTTGCGTCATGCACACATGTCAGTGGAGACTTGGTGGCTGGGACCCCTAACCCCATCACAGGTCCAAAAGGACCTGCCCACTTCCCCTTATGTTGACCTACAATAAGCACTCAAAATCAGACTCTTTTGCTCCTGGTAGTCACAGCATAGCTACTGTAATAATAATTACTAATTAGGCTTGGGGTGGCACAGTTAGGGCCTCCTCTTAGTGCTTCAACCTAAAAAGCTATGTAGTTCAAGATGCTGGCATCATGGACATTACACAACACTTAAATATTCCTTTTACAGATTAAAATACTGTAAAACCTTTCTTGAAAATCCCACATGACACACTCTGATGCTTCTCATTTTAAAACATTGTTATTGTTTAAACAGTCTGTGTGACAAGGTTAACATTTGTATTCGTACCTCAAAGGCCTGAAAGCTGAGACCCACACTGTAGCCCTCAGATACCGTGATCCTCCATACACACTCCTTAGAGGGTCTGTAGTCATCCGGGTAATTTGGAGACTCAATCTGTCCTGAGTCTTTTCTGACATCACCACCACACACCGCTAAAAGAAGAGACGTTTTAAAATTAACAAGTGTAAAACAGCTATATTAAATTCATGAATATCCTTTGAAGTGCTCATTTCTGCCAACTCTGGTTGAAGGCAGGGGACCCTGAACATCTCACCAAACCATGGCAGAGCCAGCACATACAGAACCATTCACACTCTCTTCTAGAGGCAATTCGAAACAACCAATCAGCCCAATGTGTATGCCTTTAGAGTGTGGGAGGAAACCCACAAAAGGACAGGGAGAACATGCAAACTTAATACAAATGCCTGGGACTTGAGCCTAGGACCGTCTTGCTGTGAGGCAGATGAGCTAACTACTGCACAACTAGAGCAAATACACAATTGTTTTTTTTCTCTTACTAAACCACATCCTGATAGAGTCAAATCACACACACAGCAGAAGTAAGACCCACCATCATACACAGCAGAGAAGCCTTTTCCCACCCAGTTACTGCTGCTGCGAAACTCGATCCAAAGCCGACTGTCTGCAGATACCAGCGTTTCTGGAATCTTATCACCACAAAAACGACCTGCAGGCAACCGAATGCACACAACACACACATAGTAAACATTTCAACAGTAAACATTCATCTCTCTGTGTGTGCACGTGTATGCATGTACCTAGAAGAGGAGCTTTCCTCCAGTACCCATCTCGCACCTCGATGTAGTCGTACCAGCAAAGACTACTCTTGTAGAGGTCCATGGTGGTGAAGTTCAGGACTATCTGAATAATTTGTAACGGATTGAAATTCACATATTTATTATGAAGACACTAGAAAGTGTTTATTGCAGAGTTGTGCGTTACCTTCTCTCCAGGCGTGACTGAGATCCTCCATACGCAGTGCGTATAGGAAGGGTATCCGTTTGGGTAACCAGGTGATGAAAAGTTGCCCGTTGAATCTTGTAGTGTCTCACCACATCCTAGGAGAGAAATATCGCAGTAGATTTACACAATATCCATAACTCGAACCCAAGACCTTCTTATTGTGAGATGGATGTTCATCTTTATCCCCAAAAATGTGATACTGTCAATCTCAACTCTGATTCATTTTTCTGCATATAACAGCAACTCCGACAATGGTCTCAGATGTCATAAGCTAACATTATTTTTGTCTACTCTCTCTCACGCTCACACACACACCACAAAAGAGTGGCTTATGACCACTAACGAAACCTTAATAAGCAGGTGGGTAGGGATTTGGATGCACACAGAAAAATCAAATGAGTAATGGCAAAATCAACCACTGCATCTCCATAAGCTGCTGCTGGTGGGGAAAATAATAGTAAGCACATGTGTGTGGACTCTGGTGCTTCAGTGACATCATCGTAATTAAAGTGTAAGTTTGAACTGGACTGTTTTGCTTCATGTCCTGCAATCAGAACATGAGGGTAAGAGGAATGCCTAACTAGGGCTTGGCTCCTTGTTAAATGAATCAGCTCCTGCTTGAGAGGGGCAGAACAGAAGTAGAGTGGGAGAGAGAGAGCTTTGTACAGTAATTAGTGTCACCTCAGACAATGTATCTCTCACAAAGGGACATGAACAAATCAGCTGCGTTGTTTGTGAATACAATGAAGAATGAAACATTTAGTGTGTGTGTGCACGCATAGTCAGTCATTCAGTCACAAGCAGTTCAGCAAAATATTCATATACTGTACTACACAAGCATAGCACAATGTGACCGTTTTGTGATCTTGGGATAACAGAAGAAATCTATGTAAATGATATACTATTTAGTGATGCCCATCTTGACTTCCACTCCTTAACAGTGGACTAGTGATTAGCATCATGGCAAAAAGGCACTGGGTTCAAATCCCAGGGTTGGGCGTTTCTTTTCGGATTCCCTCCCACCCACCCAACACCACCCCCATTTTCTCACTAGTTTAGTCGTATCCAATTCCCACTCATCAGTATTACCTTCCCAATCGCAAGACCACCACTGACCAAGGAGACCACCCGCCTCTTTACAGACTGCGGCACCATGCGTATTTGGGGGGCAGTCTAACAGTCTTCTAAAGGAAAATGCTACCCCCCACCTCATACAAATGAGCTCACAGATGCCCATGGTTGGCTGGCGATCGCTGTGAGTGACAGGCAGGTGAGTGTATGCTGTCCCTCCTTTCGGTAAGAGTTCGGCCAATTAGCTCCCATGGATTCCCGGCAATGGACGGCTATGGCAATAACCTGCGATCTCTGGATCAATAGTCATACACCTTGTCGATGTGCCACGCGGGAGCTGGGTTGGGTCAATTTGACTAATGGTGCATGTTTTTGGATGGTGGAAGTAAGCCGGCATGTCCACAGGAAACCCATGCAAGAACGGGGAGGACATACAATCACTAACACAGAAACACAGAGCCCAGGAATCAAACCCAGGGCCTTTTTCATGTGAGGACATGCTAACCACCGTGTTCCCCTGTCAATATCCTATGATCTGATACCCCCATTTCATTGGAGCGCGGAATGCAAGGATCATGGCAGAAAGGCGCAGAACACACTCTACAGAGAAGCGTCGGCATTTTTCCACGGAAAATGGGTCAAAAACATTCAGAACGATCACGAAGTATTTGGAAAGGACACGGAAAGACCACGGTACAATGTCGGAATACATGCGTAAAAGCTTGCAACCATAGGTTCTGGACACTCAGGTGAAGAGAGGAGCTGAGCTGTCTACTGATCATTACCTGATGGTAAGTTGGCTTCGGTGGTGGGGGAGGTTGCCTTCCAGACCTGGCAGGCCCAAGCGTGTAATTAGGGTCTGCTGGGAACGTTTGGCAGAGTCCCCTGTCCAAGAGGCCTTTAACTCCCACCTCCGGCAGAGCTACAACCACGTCCAGGAGGAGGCGGGGGACATGGAATCCGAATGGGCCATGTTTCGTGCCTCCATTGCTGAGGCGGCAGCCCATAGCTGTGGCCTTAAGGTCGTCGGTGCTTGTCGTGGCGGTAATCCCCGAACCCGGTGGTTGACACCTGCATTGAAGGGGGCCTATCGGGTTTTATTAGCCTGTGGGACTCCCGAGGCAGCCAACCGGTACCGGCAGGCCAAACATGCTGCAGCCAAGGCTGTCGCAGATGCAAAATCTCGGGCGTGGGAGGAGTTCGGTGAGGGCCTAGAGAGTTGGCCTCAAAAAGGTTGTGGACCGCCATCCGACGCCTTTGGAGGGGGAAGCAGTTCTTCACAAACACCATTTACAGTGGAGGTGGGGAGCTGCTTACCTCAACTGGGGATGTCGTCGAGAGGTGGAAGGAATACTTTGAGGACCTCTTCAATCCCACCAACACGCCCTCTGTGGAAGAGGAAGACCCTGGGGGTTCGGGTTGGGGTCCGTCCATCACTGGAGTAGAGGTCACCAAGGTCGTCAAAAATCTCCTCAGTGGTCGAGTTCCAGGGTTGGACGAGATCCGCCCGGAATATCTCAGGGCTCTGTAGGACTGTCTTGGCTGACACGTCTCTGCAACATCGCGTGGTCATCAGGGGCTGTACCTCTGGATTGGCAAACTGGGGTAGTGGACCCGATTTTTAAGGGGGACCGGAGGGTGTGTTCCAATTATCGGAGAATTACACTTCTCAGCCTACCTGGGAAAATCTATGCAGGGGTACTAGAGAGGACGATCCGACCGATAGTCAAACCTCGGATTCAGGAGGAACAATGTGGTTTTTCGTCCTGGCTGTAGCACTCTTGACCAACTCTATACGCTCCACAGGATTCTGGAGAGGGAATGGGAGTTTGCCCAATCTGTCCACATGTGCTTTGTGGATTTGGAGAAGGCTTTCGATCATGTCCCTCAAACGATCTTGTGGGGCGTGCTCCGAGAGTACGACGTTCCGGACCTGTTGCTACGAGCTATTCGGTCGCTGGAGCATCGGAGCCAGAGTTTGGTCCATATTGGCAACAACAGGTCGAATTCGTTTCCGGTGGGAGTTGGAGTCCGCCAAGGTTGTCCTTTGTCACCGAGTCTGTTCATAATTTTTATGGACAGAATTTCTAGGCGCAGTCGAGGCGATGAGGGGTTCTGGTTTGGTGGCCATCGGATCTCGTCTGCTTTTTGCGGATGATGTTGTCCTTTTGGCTTCATCAAGTCGGGACCTCCAGCTCTCATTGGAGCGATTTGCTGTCTGAGGCCATGGTTCTCAGTCGGACAAGGGCGGAATGCAACCTCCAGGTCGGGAATGAGGTCCTGCCCCAAGTGGAGGAGTTTAAGTATCTTGGGGTCTTGTTCACGAGTGAGGGAAAGATGGAGCGAGAGATCGACAGACAGATCGCTGCAGCCTCTGCTGTTAAGTGGTGCCTGTACTGGTCCGTTGTGGTGAAAAAGGTGATGAGCCACAAGGCGAAGCTCTCAATTTACCAGTCGATCTACGTTCCAACCCTCACCTATGGTCACAAGCTTTGAGGAATGACCGAAAGAACAAGATCATGGATACAAGCGGCTGAAATGAGCTTCCTTCGCCGGGTGGCAGGGTTCTCCCTTAGAGATAAGGTGAGAAGCTCCACCATCTGGGGAGAGCTCGGAGTAGATCTGCTGCTCCCCCGCATTGAGAGGGGCCAGTTGAGGTGGCTTGGGCATCTGGTCAGAATGCCCCCCGGACGCCTTCCCTGGTGTGGTGTTTCGGGCATGTCCAACCGGGAAGAGACCCCGGGGTCGACCGAGAACACACTGGAGGGACTACGTCTCTCGGCTTGTCTGGGACCATCTCAGTGTCCCCCCGGGAGAGTTGGAGGAAGTGGCTGGGGAGAGGGACGTCTGGACCTCTTTGCTTAGGTTGCTGCCCCCACGACCCGACCCTGGACTAAGCGGAAGATGATAAATGTAAACAATTATTGATGACAAACCTTTATCAACATCTTTACTAAATCAAAATTATATCAAAGTATGTTCATTAATGGTTGAACACTTCAAATTTAAATGGCCTTTTAATGGTATTTTCATGAATTTTCATCCAGGACCAGATCACCTGCCGACGTGGTGGCGCCCAGTACGGAACCTACAGGATCTCATATCGGCTTCAAACTTCATAATTTCCCCCTTAATACACAGTTATTTGTATACCTGCAAGTCACACCAAATTAAATGCGAGTTTTAATATCAAATTTCAGTTAAACTCTTTTTGGGGGGGGGGGGGGGTGTCTGCAAAATTGACAGTTTCTCCGGGTTAAAAACCACAACGTCCTTAATGCATTACAGATTGCTGCTCTGCCAGTCAAAACAATATAGAGCTTGTCCACGAATTGCGTTTTTAGGCACGGATCCGAATCGACCAGGTGAAATTTTTATGACACCATCGCAGCAGGGCTGACATATACAGGTGAATTGAGGTCCCCCTCCCCCTTAAGTGCCTAATTACAGCCAGGACCAAGTGTCATTTTTGTTGTTGAAGGTTATTTATATTGATTCATATTTATTGCATGAAGTGCCTATAGAATGAGATCATCCCATCACTCAACAGTTAAGTTATTTCTCATCTCCCCATTCCTCAGCATATTTGCTTTGGATGACTGTCTGGCACAGTGCTAAAAGGCACAATACCCAAGTCTCATGTATGCCCCACCCCCCACACACACTCAGAGATGCAGTAGATTACCTGGACAGCGGTAGAGTTTCTTGGCTTGTGAAATATCTCCTTTACTGAGCCTGGTTCTCTGCCCGATCGCAGGCCGAACGCCGTTCTCATCCCGAGAGGGGAGGATAGTGTCCAAAAACATTCCCCTACAAGACAGAGAGCTTCCTGAATACTAAATAGTGTTCCAGAGCAGACAGTGATCCTGACAGGTAAGAAAGCGGGTATACGTTCCACCTGGAGAAAGTGTTTCTGGCGTAATGCATGATGCTGTCAAAGTCATACGGCTCGCCCAGGGAGTTCACCTCACCTGGCTCCATCTTCAGAAAGTTATATTCCTGACCTGTACATAAATACACACCGAGAAATTGTTACAGGATTATATTATCCTCTTTATTGAGAGCAGAAAGAAAACACGCATATGTAGTTACCAGGCTGAATGTTGTCACGGATGATGGTCACATGATCATCGCGATCGGGTCGGGTGTGCTCGTGCCAAAATCCGATCACGTGGCCCAGCTCGTGAACCACGATGCCAAACTTGTCACAATTTTTCCCGATGGAGATGGCCTGGGGCCCATTACCACGACGACCCACATAAGAACAGCAACTGTGATAGAAGGATGGACAATAAACAAATTTATTCATGCACAAAAGTCTGCCTTTAAGTCATTCATATACGAGTTTCAACCGGAATGCGGAGTTCCTGTAGAAGTAATGTGGTTAAGCAATGCATCCAGGATATTTAAAGCATCCTAAAAGACAGTTTTGGCAAACATTTATTCATTAATTTTCTAAACCGCCGGATCCTAATTAGGGTCACGGGGAGGCTGGTGCCAATTTCAGCCATCTCTGGGTGAGGGCGGACAGTTCACCAGCTCATCACAGGGTAGAAACACACTGAAGCAGCTACTTTCCAAGTCAGCCAGCAATGGTTCTTTTACATAAACCTCTCACTGCAGAGAGCGAGAGATACAGCCGGTCTTTGACAACCCAGTTAGCTGCTCTGGGGGGGGTTAGGGTGCCAACTGTTGGGGCTTGAACCCCCAACCTTGGGATCGGTAATCGGTAACATTATCAACCAGTGCAAAAATAACAGAAAACATTTATTTTTGTTCCGAAACCAACCGACTACACTGCAGCAGAGTTGGCAAAACATTAGCTCCAGAAACCATTTTGGACTCACCGTCATGCTCACCTTTGGCAGCGTTCTTGCCCCCACAGTCACAAGAAAGTCTCCCCGCCCCCGAATCATGAGCCCGTTACTTCTGGGTTTGTTGCCAAACCACAAGTATGCAGGGGCATGAGCGCTGAACCATGAAAGGTCAAGGGCCTACTAAAAATCCATGGGATAAAGTGATCGAGTTTTGTATTTTTTATGGTCACTGATGTTAAAACGAGTGTATATATTGCTTAAACGTATTGTCAACCTGCTGGCTCAGCAAGTGCAGGCTGAGGTGCGATTCAAAAGCTCTAGCCACGTTATTCAAGGATGGTAATGAAGGGTCTTCTGTGGTGAGAACTGGTCCTACAGTTTTATATTCATCTAGTTACAGACTGCCCTTGATAGCAGACCAAATGTACTGATGAGTTCACTGTTCCCACTTCAATGGGCTCAAAACATCCACCATGGGCTCAAGCTTCCGCTTTAATCCATGAATGTTCTCAGATATGGTCTAGCAGTGATGAAGCGAGACACCATGTCGATCACTGATCATTATCTCATTCATTTGCTGAACCACTTTATCCTGCTAGTGCTGTGCGAGAGCTGGAGCCTCTCATTCGAAATTCAGGCAAAAGACATGCTACACCCTGAACAGTTTGCCAGTTCGTCACAGGTCCAACACACACACACACACGCACTTAATGGCAATCTGGAACAGCTTAGTATGCATGTCTTTGGACTGTACAGTCAACCCCCCTACTTACGAAACCCCAGGGTACAAAAATTCTGGGTTACGAAAAGCATTTTCCCAAGTTTTCATCCCCGGGATACGAAAACAACCTCCTCTTACAAAAAGCGCCAAATCCGCCATTCAAATGCACCAATCAAAATTTCACACAATGTGCAAGTTGCTCTCTCATTGGCTGTCTCCCAACATCCCGCCCCGCTGGCCTCCCATTGGCTATGAGGGATGACTCAGCTGACTTCCTGTACCCATACTTCCTGTTTGTCACACAGGTGAAGGAGAGTTGACTGTTGGCATGTTGTGAGATCAATCATGCAGCGCTATATTTCATTATCACCGAAACCCCTCTACAATCGGGACGGTATTGAACCAAAAGGAGACCTTAAAGCGTAAATACAGTGACGGAGGTGATTATTTCGGCATGATATTAAAACGGAGCGCTACATGGTAGAAGACCTCTGATCTCACAAGAAAGCAAGTTAATATTGAATGACGACCTCTGAGCTTTCAAACAGGTACTGTAATTCCGCTTTAAATAAAACATCCTGTCCATTTAAACAGAATTGTTCCGTCAGCTGCACGTTGTGTGTGAGAGAGTGTGTGTGTGTGGGTGAGAGATAGAGAGAGAAGGAGGCTTAACTCTTTAGTTTAAGTTGTTTAATTCAGTAAATGTTTAATAAATGCGGCTCATCTGTACCGCTGATCCCTCAAGGAATCAAGATAAAGTTGAGTTTGGTCCTCCGATCCGTCAAGCAGAGAATGCACTTTGAATTCCACGTCTTAAAATGCTCCGGCGTCCTGCTTGTGGGCGTGGCCTGCAGCACCACAATAAACATTTAAAGTGTATACAATACACATTTAATGTGTACCGTCTTGTGTGTGTGTGCACGAGAGAGAGGCAGGTGTGTGTGTTAATAAATGTTTAAATTAAATGTCAACATGTTTAAATGGTTTAATAAATATTTTTTACTTTTAACACATTTCATACAAAATTGGTGTACCTTTATCATTTTTAAAGGGTTTATGGGGTAGTCTTGGGAGCCTTGGAACGAATCCGGTGTTTTACATGTAAAATGCACCCCCTACTTACGAAACTTCCGTGTTATGAAAAGGGCGCTAGAACGGATTCATTTTTGTAAGTAGGGGGATGACTGTAGTAGGAAACCAGCAAACCAGGAGGAAACCCATGGAAGTGCAAGCATAACATTGAAACTCCATAGAGAAATGCCCTAGCCAGGCCTGGGACCTTTCTGCTGTGAAGCAGAAACACTAGATCACCGTGCCACTCTAGTTCCCTTTCCCCACAAGAGCTAAATCTATTCCTGATCCCTTCAATGATCCTTTTCACAGGTTCAACCCCAAATCAAGAGAAAGATACCAAATACAAACTTTCTCCAAGCGCCACATCAGTCTCTTTTCCATACCTTTTCCCAGTTGCCCCATAGTCAGGCTGTTTGTTGTATGATTAATCACCATATTTTATTAACTGTCCCATCAGGTGTTCCAGTACTCCCTACTGTTGCTCACAGGTCCTGTACACTCCCCCAAAATTCCTCAAAAGGTCCTGTTCCCTTCCCAGTGGCTAACTGACCCTTCTTCCATTTCATTATTACTCACAGATCCTGTTCTTTTCCCCAATGTTCCTCAAAAGGTCTTGTTCCCACTACAATGTTCCTCAGAGGTCCCCAGTGTTACAAGTCTTGGTCTGTTCCCAATGGTCTTCACATTTCCCATACCCTCTCTGGTGTTGCTCCCAAGTCCTGTTTCCTTCCATGCACCTCTTCACAGGTCTTCTTCCCTTTTGAGTGTTGCTCACAGGTCCATTCCTGCCCTCATTATTTTACCCCCTGTTCCTTTTTTGTGACGACAGCAGCCCGAGACTCAGTTCTGATTTCCGTCCCTGGTCCTGCACTTGGCACTTCCTAGGTTTCTCATTCAATCTCGAGTCTTGCTTTTGGCTTTATTCTGCCCCGTCAAAACCCCTGGGATTGCTGGGAGGCTGAAGCCTATCTCAGCAAACACTAGACGAAGGCAGGGTACACCCTGAACAGCTCTCTAGAGCATCGCAGGGCCAACACGCGTACAACCTCACGCTCATGCCGAGCCCACTCAAGCATAGGGAGGACATTCAAACTCCAGACAAACGCTCTCAAGGAGCCCGGGATTCGAATCCAGGACCTTCTTGCTGTGAGGTTCTTGTGCTAAACACTACATCACCACAAGGCCCCAAGCCTCCAAATCCATTTACATACTCCCAGTGCTATACTGCGCTTTAGTTTTATACCAAATATATATATTTTTGCTCGTAAGAATGGCAGTGCAGGGACCACAGAACTGTGGATTATGTACAAAGCAATTCTGCAGGACATTACAGAGAAGAGTCAGAACAGTAAAGTCAAAGCTCAAGCAATAGCGTGAAACCTTGGAAGTCAGTACTTATGCATGGTTAGGACACACATGCATACACACTGTCGTAATCTCAGACAGATCTATTTATATTGTGGATTAGAACATGTAAAGCCCTTATTTCACTGCCAATGATGGCGCAGCATGCGTGTGCACGTGCACACACACACACTAAATAGTATCACATCATGACTAAGAATTATACACTCCTCTAGACACACACATTCACAGCCATTCAAAGAATTTACATATGTGGAGAAGTCCAAACACAGATATACAAGGAGTGTTCACGAGCACTATCGGTGCTCCATCATTCATACACAACAGCCAGCACAGACTGTTGTGCACTGCAGACTGCAGGTGTGTTTACATGGACAGGAGCACATGACTGGCACATATCTGTCATATCGGTTTCACCTTCTTGTAGTGTCAATACTGAGCTTTTGGAAAATGATTTATGTTTCTGATCTCCTACCCCCCCCCCCCCCCCCCCCCCCCAAGGCTACTCCCAGTTTTAAATGTTCTCATTCCAACACATACCATCACAAATCTGGGGATGATAAGGCATACTTTCTGAAAGCGAGTTTCCGAGATTCACCAAAACATGGGGGGGGTTGACCTTTCAATTTAAATTCCAATCAAAACTCTCGCTCTATAGGATTTTATGCACTTCACTTGGTTCCTTGTCCATGATTGGCTGATTGGATAACTGGGATGTGGTACAGACTGTATATTATAGAGAGAGAGACGGGTTACATGGGCCATGAAGCACCATGCTTACGGTGTGGGTATACCGATTCATACAGTGCTGCTTTTTCAACTCATTATTTTTCCTCTTGCTTTCTCGTGCTCATTATCACGCCGGCTCTTTAGATGCCATTCCACAGAACAATGGCCGGCCTGCTCAGCGTGGTAACAAGGCAGGAAGGAAAAGTAAGCTGACTGTAGTAAAGTCGTCTCCTCTGACACACACACACACACACACACACACACAGCGCTTTGTTTTAAAAGCAAATACACTACAGGATGCTCATAAAACAATGAGAGGTGAATGAGTGAGAGTGTAAAAGTGTGTGTCATATGTGCTACTATAAAATATATCAAGATTTAAGCATCCAGTGATCACAAACCTACAGTATATACACTATAATAACTGCTGCACATACTTTTAGTCCCCCCCCCTTACATTATTTTCTTTGTTGGGATGCATGCTGGTGAGCATGACAGTAAGAATGTCCTGGGTTCAAGTCCTGGCCTCGATGAGGAGGTCTCCATGTGGAGCATGCCCATGTTCTTCCAATGCTTGAGTGCGCTTCCCCAGGTACTCTGGTTTCCTCCCATAAGCCAAAAGATATGCACCTTACGGACATGCACATTTGGACATACCAGATTGCTCCTAGGTGTGAGTGTGAATGCTTGTGTGTTACCCTGTAATGGACTGGATAGCTCTCGGTCTCCGCGTTGGCTGAGATTGGAATCGTGTGGCTGAATCCTATATGATCAAGTGGTTTGTTAAATGGATGGATGGAAAGTTCAAAAGCGCTTCCAAATCACGGTGTCATTTACTTGTCACACGGAAGCCAATCATATCGTCAGAACGCGTCTACTCCAAAAATCATCCAGCAATCCACACTTTAAAATAAGTCCCAGAGGAAAGTGCTTGACAAATGATTTGCTTGTGCACTTCGCCTTAGGCTATAATGCGTGCTCTATCGTGTTACGCTACAGCGTATTCTCGTGATTTACGCAGGCATGCATGAAGACACACTCCTACACAAGGTCTCACCCGCAGGGCCGGTACGTGAAGACGATGTAGCTCTCCTCCTCAGTTTTCTCAACAAAGGTCACACAGGTATGTTTTTCCCAGTGTCTCATGGCCTGCTTGAACATCGCTCTTTGACTACCTGAGAAATGCACCAACACACACAATCAGAGACCCCTGTGTACATCATCAGCTTTATCGTTGCATGAATGGTTCTCTTTCTGTGTGAGAGAAATGTTAAAGTCCTGCAATACATATTTGATCCAATGATTATGATAATGTCTGGAATTAAACACCTGAGGTGATTCTGACAAATACACACACACACTGCATTGTGTGCCAAGGATTTGTACCACAATAGCTTCTGACCAACCAGATAACAGCTTGGTGGCATACTGAATACATCCAGTAGTAACACTGGTTGAGTGCCTACTACCTGGCCATCCTAGTTGTACATTCTTTGACTACTCCACTGCCATCTTACCCGTCCTTTGACCCAGAAATGTATAGCATTTAGGCCAAGAAAGCCATTTTCTATATTGTCCTTTTCAATTATTTCATTCATCGCTGATTTGGAGGCTCCAACTTAATTATGGGATATATACAGTTATCATCCAGATAACATCTGACCACTATAAAATGTCTGAGAATTCAAATATTCTATATATTTATTGACACATAATAAAGTGCACCTCTGAATCA
Source organism: Plotosus lineatus (assembly GCA_024760905.1). Taxonomy (NCBI): domain Eukaryota; kingdom Metazoa; phylum Chordata; class Actinopteri; order Siluriformes; family Plotosidae; genus Plotosus; species Plotosus lineatus. Next base: position 11,673,297 of record CM045746.1, read on the forward strand.
TATTTAATTACATATCTTCCTGCTCTGATTGGCTGAAGGTACCCAGTACAAGCAAAAGTAGAAACAGGTGTACATCCATACTTCACACACAATCACACAGTGACAGCTTACTCACCAGTGAAGTTGCCCATTATAACATAAGGGATGACACCTCCAGGCCAGATTCTCTCGGCTCTGGAAGTTGCAGCTCGCTGGACACGAGATTTACCTCCCCTCACCCTTCTCGGTCTTGCTATGCTGCCCACTGAACCAGTTCGTGAGGTCTGCTCCTTACTCGATTTCTTAGACAGCTCTGCAAAAAGTCATAGGCACAATGTTGGAGTTCAACCTCAACCCTTTAGATACATCGATGTTTGTGGAACTTGCTTGGGACACATGTGGATTTACAGGGATCCCTCGCGACGCCACGCTTCAACTCATGCGGCTTGAGGGCATCACGGTTTTAAAAAAAAATAAAAATTCATCAAATTTTTTAAAAAATAAGGAAATTAAGGAAGAATAGCAGAAAGTTAAGAAAAATGCCACAAAAACAAGGCCAATTATGCAAAAAAAAATACCCCTAAACCAACTTAAAATCTCCCATCAAAACTACTTACATGTGCACGCACACATCTTCTGATGCAATACCATCTGTAGATGGTGTATTTATATTTTATTTACATATTTTAAAAAATATTTATTGCAGTCGGCCCCCAACTTAAGAGACTAATCCGTTCCTGAGCCTTTTTCATATAGTGTGGATTTTGTAAGTAGGGGTCGCATCTTACATGTTAAACACCTAATTTGTTCCAAGGCTCCAGTCTTTGGACTGGATAAACCCCATAAACCCTTTAAAAATGATAAAAGTACACCAATTTTGTATGTGTTAAAAGTAAAAATAAAATGCTTAAATGGTTTAATAATTTAACATATTAAACCATTTTATTAACATTTATTAATTAAACCATTATTAAACATTTTTTATTAACACACACATACACGTCTCTCTTGCTCACACACATCTGTCTGTGGGCCATGCCCACAGGACGTGGAATTCAAAGCGCATTCCCTGCTTGACCATTTACTGAATTAAAACAACTTAAAAAACTAAACACTAAAGCGTTAGTCTCTCTCTGTCTCTCACGCGCATGTGAATTCAAAGTGCATTCCCTGCTTGACAAACTCAACTTTAATTTGATTCCTTGAGGGATCGGAAATCCAGATGAGCTCAAATGCGCCCACATTTATTAAACATTTACTGAATTAAAACAACTTAAAAACTAAACTAAAAACTAAAGAGTTAAGCTTCCTTCGGTCTCTATCTGGGAGAACAGCGGGGCGGGATGTTGAGAGACAGCCAATGAGAGAGCAACTCGCGCGTCGTGTGAAATTTTGATTGGCGCATTTGAATTTCTTTTCGTAAGAGGGAGTTGTTTCGTATCTCGGGGACGGAAACTCAGGAAAAATGCTTTTCGTAACCCGGGGATTTCGTACACAGGGGTCTTCGTACGTTTGGGGCCGACTGTATAAGCATTTATAGCATTGAATATGTATTTATTGATATTCTATACACATACGTCAGTCGGGGGGGGGGGGGGGTGATCCCACTTCGCAGATTTCCATGATCGCGTGAGGCTCTCTGTCCAAATTAACCATGGAAAGTGAGGGATCCCTGTATTTAGTTGCTTCTGTGAAAACTTTAAACAATTTCAGTAAATGAATGTAAGGATTGATCGCGTCTCACTTGCTTATTGAACCAATTGATCATTAAGTGCAGGTCATTGGACTATGTGAGGAAACCCATGAGCACAGAGAGAAAATGCAAACCCCATACAAAAACACCCTTGCCTAACCTGGAACTCTAACTTGGGACCTCCGTCTTTTGAAGCAGGACGAGCAAACCACGATACCACTGTGCTGCTGTTGCGGTCATTGACACAGTAAAGAATGGAAGTGAAACCTGCTCTGATACTATGCTGCGAGGTCCCCGTGCAAAATGCTACTGGAGTGAGTTACAAGCAATTAGCACATATTAAAATTAAACACCTCAAACTATGAATATGCTCCAGGGCTGACTCAGGAAAGGTCAAACGCCAAGAGAGAGCAGGTGTATGCGAGAGACAGCGAGCATGAGAGCGAGAGAATGTACGGGTGAGAGAGCAGGCTTGAGAGTGCGCAAGAGAGCGCATGTGTATGTGAGAGCACATAGGAGAGAGCAAGCATGAGTGACCGAGCATGCGAGAGCGAGCAAGAGAGAACACGGGCAACATGAACATAAAAAATAAACTTACGGAGACCGAGTCGTCGTATTCTCTCTAGCAGGAGGTGTAGCTGCCTTTGCTTTTTAGTGACATCATGCTCTTCTGCTCCACCTGATGGAGATGAGGGGAAAAATACACGTGTCAGGTGCTATAACAGACCTCACCCTGTTATGTAATATCGCCTTATTACAGTGCTATATGAAGGCCATGAATGCAGTGTAACATTTTTTCCTACAATGTGTGTGTTTACAGTCTTTCCCCTCCATCATGCTCTCATCTGAACATTATTTCTCAAAGCTTTGTCTCATCGTCATCCCTCCATCATCTGTTTTTCATCTTTTATTCATTCTTTCCTTTCCCCCCCACTCACACTTCCCTCCCTCCCTCCCTCCATCCATCCATCCATCCATCCATCGGTCTCTCCCTCCACCCCCCTCCATCTCACTCTTGTGTGTCTGTGGAATGTTGAAGTAGACAGGAAAATCAGGAACAAACAAAACCGGCCAAGTTGGAGGCGCAGGAAAAGGCTGAGGTTCGGAATATGCGCGCACTCACTGCAGCATTTAAGGCATATCCACTGATTACAGTTTCTCCAAGATTGTACTCAACATCAATCATTTTATCATCGCTATCACTAGTCTTTTCATATCTTCTCCACTCCTCGCTCGCCTGTGCACGAATCGAAAACATGCAAACACACCTCCTATTGCTCAGCATAGCTCTCCGTGCTGTACGAAGTTAAAACTCAGACCAGCATACAAGAGAGTGTGGCTGAACCTTACCTGACGTATGGCCTTGCCTCACGTGACGATGTCGAGCCAGATCGATTGTCCTGTCGATCTGAAACATTTTCAGGTCTTCCTCATCCAAGGCGATATCACCCCAAAACGCGGCTGGAGTCCACGGACCGGGGGAAGAGAAAAATATAGAATAAATTGTTACATTAAAAAAAAAAAAATATATATATGTATATATATATATATATATATATATATATATATATATATATATATATATATATATATACACACACACACACACATATATATATATATACATACACACACACACACACTGATCCCTCACTACTTCGTACTTAAAATGCCACAAACAAGGCCAATTACGCAAAAAAAAAAAAAAAAAAACCCCAAACCAACACCACTAAACCCAAAATCTCCCATCAAACTATGTACACTGTTGTGAGGTGCTGTTCTGAGTGTGTGCACGCGTCTGCATGTGTATGTATTTATATTATAAGCATTGAATAAGATGTAAACAACAATTATAAAAAAATATGCCTATGTATTTATTGATATTATATAAACATGTACGTACAGAAGGCACTCAACATTCGCGGGGGAGGGGGGGGTCGTTTCCGAGCCCGCCCGCGAATCGAGATAATCTGCGAGTTCTGTACCCAGAAGTAAAATATTATATATCTATTACATGCGCTAAAATACATTCTATAGACCAGGGGTGCTCACACTTTTCCAGCACGCGAGCTACTTATAGAATGACCAAGTCACAAAGATCTACCCACTACAAAAATGCAAAACATATATTTATTTTAAAGTATATTGAGGATTCTTTATGTGTAAATGTATGTTTATGTGCCGTGCATAACCGCATGAGCCAATATTGGATAACACAACATAATTAACTATGAACTTTTTTTGTAACTAACCGAGTTCACTTTGATGACTTGCACTGAATTGAATCAGACAGGGATGCATAATCCGGACAGTCGCTGCTGACAGCCAGCCTCAAGCACACTTCCAAACGCACTTCGAAAATGTCATCGTGAAAAAAAAGTCTGCCTCTCATTCTGTATGAAAGTGATACTTTGTCTTCTTCTTTGCTCCAGCATCCAGTTTAATAAGCTTTCTTTACTTTAAGAAAAAAGCGAGGGCTTAAAATAGGAGGGAACTCGCTGACTAGCTTGTTTTGCGGTACTTAGTGCCGTTGTTTGCACATGCGTGGTGAGCTAAAGGTCAGAAAAATACGTCTATTTTTTTAATGTCATATTATTTACCAATCCTACCTTCGCGATCGACCAATATTGCCTTTGAGATCGACTGGTAGCTCGCGATCGACGTATTGAGCACCCCTGCTATAGACAGTCTTACTCATTAATACAGTATTAATGTAGTAAAATATAGTAATGATTAAGAAAATCTTTGATTTTTATTGATGATAAAATATAAACATTATACAGCATATAGTGTTGTAAAGTACTCGTTTTAAAGTCTTTCAATTATTATTCCAGTACAGTACCCAAGTTAATTCTGAGAATGTTTGTGCGTGAGATTTTATGTTCTGTAGCATATTTAACAAATGATACCAAAAGGATAAACTTTATTACGCTTCATGCCCTTTTACATTGAACTTGGAGTGACGTCTCCAAGATGGCGCTGCCTAGAGGGCAACGTCGCGGAGTTCTCGGAGTCAAATTGTTTTTGTTAATTTTAATTGGTTTTGTTTGTTCATGTTTTGCACTATGCTCGTCTATGATCGGTTGACCATACTACAGCTATGAGCAGCTTCAGGCAACTAAGCACGCAACAACTTCTATCGTGAGCTAATATGCTAACCGCACTCCGGCTAAACCCAGACGGAGTTCTCAGAGGCTTGGTTAGCACTTCTGGCCATACTGCTTGAAAATGTTCAGTCCCTGCGAAACAAGATGGATGAGCTTCATGCTCAGACTGCAGCGCAGAGGGATCTACAGGACTGTGTTTCTATAGCGAGGCGATTGCACCAGCCAGCTACACGGCCTTCATCCCCTGCAATCCCAACCGCCGGAGTCGTCGTTCGGCCCTTTCCCGCCTGGGCTTCTTGTCAGCTGGGGTGCGGCTCACATTGAGCTGCCTACCATACCGCATTAGCTCTGCTAGCCGCACCCCGGCTAAGAAGCCCAGTTGAGTGTGCCTAGTTATACACGCCCGAAGATACGCCGATCTTAGTAGAGTCGACCGATCGTAGACGAGCATAGTGCAAAACATAAACAAACAAAACAAATTAAAAATTTGACTCTGAGAACGCCGCGACATCACCCTCTGGGCAGCGTCATCTTGGAGAAGTCACTCCAACTTCAATGTAAAAGGACATGAGTACTGTAATAAAGTTTATCCTTTTGGTATCGTTTGTTAAACATGCTACTGAACAAAATCTCGCGCACAAACATTAACTTGGACACTGTACTGGAATAATAATTGAAAAAGATTTTAAGCCAACAGTTCAGAGAAAACCGTCATTTCTCAGGAGAAAGTCTTATTCCTTCAGAAGAGACATCCAGCGTTTTCTATCGCTTAGCCAGAGAAGACGCATAGCATTTGCGTGGTATAGAGCTTAACTGGTAATTAAAACACCCACAAAAAAAAAAGAGGCTCATTGACAACTTGTGCGTGAATGAGGAAAAAGGAGTGGGACATCAGCTCAACCAATCAGGAGAAAGGAGGACAGCCATTGGCTGAATTTGAATCACATGCCAGTTGCTCGGCAGTCAGCGAACTCTCAAACCGTGGGTCCAAAACCACGAATAGTCAAGGGCATACTATATACGTCAGTCAGGGGGTGGGGGTGGGGGGGGTGATCCTACTTTGAGGATTTTGATGGTCACATGGGGTTCTCTGTCCCAATTAACTGCGAAAAGTGAGGGATCCTTGCACGTGTGTAATAAACACACACACAGGAATGTGGTCCTCTTTAGGACAAGAGTGTGTATATCGCAGCATAATAGTAATATCCCCACTCACTCATTTGCCGAGTCATTTAATCCTACTAGAGTCATGAGGGCAGCTGGAGCCTTGTTCTCAGTGTCCGCTGAGACAAAGGGCAATCTGGAACAGCCAGTTAGCATAACGTGCATGTTTTTGGACTGTTGGAGGAAACTGGAGTCCACAAACGATGTGAACTAAAACCTCAGCACAAAATCACTGTCGCCGAGCTGTGACTTGAACTGAAGACCTTGTTGTGCAGACGACAAACAAAAGGCTACGCCACAATATCTGAATGAATATTAATGATAAACACCCAGACAGCGATGCAGCACTTCTAGAGCGGCGGTACCGCCAACACCATTCACAGAAACGCGCTGCGTGTCATTTACTTTCCCACAAATTTGTTGAAATTGCATCAGTGATAAAGTCACTTATTCTCCAAGAACGATCCTGATTTCCTTTTCTGACACAAGGCCAAATTCCCAGTACGCTTTGGCCTAGCTTATTCTCAGTCACACCCAGCATGTCATACGCCGTTCTTTATTTAGGCTGTCGGTGAGGAGATCGTACAGATGCCAGTAATAAAGAACATAATGTGTAAGAGAGACAAAGCGGCACTTAACCCTGATGCTTAACAATGAGAATGTAAAAAAAAAAAATTTCAAGGATTGTTTTTGATGAAAATGAAATGGGTGCACACCCGTGTGTGTGTGTGTGTGTGTCCATTCTTTATTCTCTACTCTTGCACAATACCCTCCCCTAGTCCCTACTGCGGCTCAGTGTTCTTTGTCTCTTGGGACTTATCACTGGATAATACTCCATTACAAAACCTAAGTATAGCTCCTTATGTAGCCCTTTCTCCAAATTCTGTTATGGATGCACTTCACTGCTTGCACCGAGCAAACATTTGATGACCGTGATCCAGTCTGGATGACCTATCGATGTTACGAGGTCCCAGCGATCTATAGAGGAATAAAGAATGTACAAATCCATACACCTGTACAAAGGGGGAATCAGTGGAAGTGCTGAAGCAGCCTTCAGAAAACGCTGAGGTAACCTATCTGCGAGGACACTGCAAGTATGCAGCTTAAACAAACCAAGGTGGCACCACAAACATTCGCGCCTAACTTTATTCCATTTTTATTTCATACTTGCCAAGCGGCCACTCAGCAATAAAAAAAAAAATTTTTTAAACGTGCTCAAGATTTATTAAAGAGAGAAAAAAAAAAAAAAAAACACTGGAGAGGTCATATTGAATAACATTTTGGCCAAAAGGGATCGATCGTGCGATTTGGCGTGCCCTGAAAGTGTGAGCAGTCAGTGGAGCTCAGAGAAATTTCCTCCAGACAACATTCTGAGACAAACACCATTCTAATGATAGGGTGCGAGTCAACAAACAATGAGACAGTGACACACAGGTTTGTGTAATGTTTGTATAACATGGCACAGCAAGTCCTGCTGGAGTCTTACAGGGGCACTGCACACTTTCATGCACGTTTTCAGTTGTAGACTAAATGATAGCATGGTGCTGGGATGAAACACGTTGCTGGTAACAGCTGTCAAAATTTTGAGAGTCGGATATGATTTAAAGCACCATCTATTGGTTTAAAAAAAAAAAAAAAAAAAAAAAAACCATCATCATCCTGAACCCTGCCAGGCATGTGCCGATTAGTGCTACTCTACAGTGTTTTTTATTTTTTGGGATTTGACCACATTTTCTCCCTAATTTGGTCATATCCAACTCCTACACATCAGGTACTGCCTTCGACTGCCTTTTTTCGAACGGTGGTGCCATGAATATTTTCAGACAGTCTAACACACCGAGTTAAAGAACAATCTGCCCCCTTTTTCAAATGAGCTCACATTGACTGGCAATCGCCGTCAGTGACAGGGAAGTGAGCATATGCCATCCCTCATGTGAGAGCTCGACCAATTAGCTCCCATGCACTCCCAGTCACGGACAGTTGTAGCATTAAACCCGATTCAAACTTTCAATCTCCTTGTCGATGCAACACTTGGGAGCACAGTGCATTTTTAAATGGGGAAAATGGTAAAGCAATCTAATCAGATGCTCCGCCCTCTTTTCCCCTTGCCAAGCTTTCTTAATGATGTAGTGTGTAAAGTCCCAACAGTAATAATAAATTCAGAATAAGGAGTACTCAAGGAGTACTCAAAAAGATCCAGCACAGTGGCATAGGGACCTTTCCAGTCCCAATGAGGCATGTGTGGAGCTTGCATGTTTTCCCCATGCTTATGTGGGTTTCTTCCAGGCACTCCAGTTTCCTCCAACAATCAAAAACTTTGCACATTACACTAACTGTCACAAGTCTGAGTGTTAATAGCTCTGTGCAGAGCTGTGCAGGGAGTATCCTGCCTGCACACCCTGCCGGCTGAGATAGTCTCTAGACTCCAGCTTCACCATGACTCAAAAGGTAATGAGCGTTTCAGCGAAGGGAGTGCAGCCTGAAAAACCCCGGGGTGCAATACACATTAAGCAAAAATGCTACCGAGTGGAACTTTATATCTTTACAGCTGAATGAGAGAACAAGGCCGTGTGACAGTCATGATCTGGGATTTAGGAACGGCGAGCGCATAGAGCTCTTTGTGTAATCCGCGTTAGAATGAAATGATTGGAGACAGCGTGGAATTATAACGTCCGTGTTATCGGCCAGGGCTTTGTTATTTAATCTGAGCTGTGAAATATCTGCGCTTTGGATCCAGGAACAAGAAGAGATGGCATCATGCCTCATTTAAACATCACTCACATCCTTTCATTCATCTTCTGATTTCTTATTAAAATATTAAATAAATTATACGAATTACTAATAATGAGAATTAGGTAATTGGGTGCAAGCTTAACATTGTGTGTGTGTTATTTGGGGTCAGACAGCTGGTTTAATCCATGAGAGTGCTGTCCTTAGATGATATGTCTATCCAGTGGAGAACCAAAGTAGAGATGGGGAAGGGGAAAAAAAGAAAACCCATACAAATAAACAGAAAATCATTTGTTGACATCTATATTAAGATTCTATTTTACAAATCTTAATGAAATTAGTATGACGTTGAGCATCGTTGAGGTTTTCCCCCATTGTTGATGATAAATAACATGGTATGCTTCTCTCAGATAGCACACCCCAGCTATACTTTTTACCCGTTTAGGTGGCACCACCATACAGTTCCTTGTGCAAGTGGTTACTAATGAATAAAAATTGGACGGAAATAAATCCCCGTGTGCTGACAGCGTGTACGCAGTGATCCATAGGACATGCCCCTGTAAACGTGCACAAACACACACAGTCACACATCAACTGTTATATAAACACAATGAGACACTGAGGAAGAGTTTTTAACACAATCAAAGAACACTGTGGGACATGAGTAACAGACGTGACGCCAAGCATTCTGGGTAAAAGCCAACACCAGTTCCTCAGAGCTCCAGCATTAAAAGGAAGTCGATTTTAAATCATGTGATACTTAAAGACTCATTTCTCCACTGATACAAAACAAGCGTCTACTCCACAGAGACTGAAGACAACACACACACACACGCACTTTCCTTTTTAACATCCTCAGTGACTGTAGTTCTGTGAGCCGAGCAGCTGGCGGTCGCGCATCGGAGTGCTTCTTTCACGCACCGCTGTCCTTCCAAGCTGTAATTGCTTAATTAAAGCAAAGTATTTTGGGAGGAAGCATGCACGCTTGCTGATTCACAATTTTCTGCTCCAAAGCAAACAGGCGACGACAGGGGGCAAAGTGCTGACTCAAGAATATTTGGCGAAAATCTCGGAAGTGGCCCGTCAGGCCGGAGCGCTCCTGGAAAATCCTGTTTAACAAAACGAGACACTGTTGGAGGAGCTTCCCTTCTGCACTGGGTACACACAAACACACAATCTACGTCCTGTGCCACTTGCCAAGTCTTATAAAACCTTAGATGAGGCTCCGGTCTGCATACACATGTGCACATTTACTGAAGTTTGCCAACAGCAATACTTGCATTAAAAACAAAACTGCTGTCTCCTCATTCCCTCGAACAGTTCTACAGTGAGTACATTTTTATGAGGAAACCATTCTTTTGTACATGAATGAGTGACAGAAGAAAGGAGAGAGAAAGTATGAGGGGGAGAGAGAGCATACGAAAGAGTGAGAGAAGACTCTTCTCTAGCTAAGTGGCAGGATGCAGGCTACCAGGAAGAGATAAGTGCCTGAATGAAGTGGGTTCCCACATCCCACACTTGCTCCTCACACACACACAAATATACATATTTATATAAAACCATATGAACATGCACACACGGGGAAATCGGGGTACAAAGAGATGGAAATGTGTTTAGTGCACTCTAATGGCTTGAGATAAGCACAAAGCCAAAAAATGTTCACACTCGTCTTTCCCTAGAGCAACAGAAGCAAGACCACCGAGACCATAGGGTCACTTCCGCATTACGCACACACACTTGCACGGGATACGCACGCGTGCACGCACCGTATGCTCGCGAGGTCACACTGAAGGAAATGTGAGAGAAACCGAACTACACGCGAAAATACAGAACTAACAAACGAGACCCCATGTTCAGTTCAACAGGAAAACGAGATACGGGAGCCATTCTTGAAAATGGGATCATGTGATTTACTGTTAGTTTAAAAAAAAAAAAAAGTGCTTTAAATGGTATGTACAGAATATTCATAATTGATAGTCAGGTGCCATTGATAATTGTTTTGATTTTATATTTCAGCTGTGAAGCCATGTGTTATGTGAAGGTAGACAGAAAAAAAAAAGGCATAAAATGGGAAACATGGTGATGAGCCCATTTAACGCACTCCTTTGCTGAACTTAATCCTGTTAGGCAGGGTATACCCCGAACAGCTCCCTCAACACAGGCAGGACTCAAACCCAAGACCTTTTTTTCTGTTGGGCAGATGTTCTACCACTACACCACCACACTGTCCTGAATAATAATGTAGTGCTTAGGGTTCTGGGCACATGATTGACAGGTCATGGGTTCAACACCCTGTTTGATCCCCAAAATGCTAAGACCCCTGAGCAAGGTCTTCACCACAACTGTACCTCTGTCCACCCAGCAGCACAAACATGTGCCGGTAAAGTACTACTGGGAAGGTAACTTATGATGGATCAGTGTCCCATCCAGGAGGAGTTGAACTTTGTTACTTAACGCCAAAGAAGCTCCATTCAATAGGCTCGGGTGTAAAAGCCCAACAGACCTTACCCCACCGGACATGAATTTAAACTTGACGCATTTAACCATGTGATTTTAGTCAATTTAACACAGTACCGTGGAGCCTCAACTTACGAAAGCCCCAAACAAACAAAACATCTAGATTACGAAAAACATTTATCTAAAATTTGTGTCTCTGGATACGAATCAAGTTCACGTTAGGAAAGCACCATCTCAAAAATTCAAACAATGCATGATTTGCTCACCCATTGACAATCTCCCAACATCCCACCCCACTGGCCTCCCATCGGCAAGGAAGGATTATGCTGCTCCCTCCCATTGGCCATTATGGTGATGCAGCTCCATAATACCCATAATGCTTTTCATGTAAAGGACAGAGTTACTGTTGTTTCATGAGTTTTTCAAGTGTACTCATTGCAACTTTATTTTTTGGCTCAGTCTTTGACCCTTTTGCATAAACATTTGTAAGATTATAACTCTGCTAAGACGACATGGTCAACACAAAGTAAGTACCTGAAAGGGTATGCTTTTATAATTTTTAAAGCGTAGTGCACTCATGCCTTGGTTTAACGGACTAATTGGGCGGAGGGGGCAGTGGTCCGAAGTACCCGATTGTTCAAAGTTTCCGATTCCATATATTTCAACAATTACATCACGAAAAACTTTTACTTAAGCACACTATGTAATCTGCAAATGTAAATACTGTATACCAGGGGTCGGGAACCTTTTTGACCAAGAGGCAAAAAAAAAAAAAAAAAAAAAAAAAAAAAAACACGACATTTTAAAATCTAATCCTCTGAGAGCCCCATATAAAATATATTAAGACTGAATACAACCAAATTGAAGAAGACCACCAACAATTTTAGAGTATAATAGGACTCAGAATTTTAAACGACATTACTTACTTAAAAGTAAGTAAGTAAGTTTAAGTAAGACTCTGAATTTATTTTAAAACACATTGTCATACTGAAGTTATTTATTAATAAGAAAAGTACTTTTTACTATCAGTGCTGTAGTGGTCAAAAAAAAAAAAAAAAATAAGTGAGTACACAATGGCAGCGAAGCGACCAAGGGGCGCAGCAGCAGGTGCACAGAGCGTGGGGAGGGTGTGGCTTTAGCTTTGAAACTATTCATCCCTTCATCTCCGCTTTTTATTTACAGTCACAGAAATTTACGTTGATCAACTATAAAGTAGACCAAATTAAGTCAGTACACACAACTCCGCCACTAAAACAAGTGGGTAGACGGTGTCGGCATCCACCACTACAGCACTGCTTACTATTAATGCGACTTCTGGTGCTGCATGGGTTTTGCTGATGGCTTTATATCTGGTTGATGTGGGGTAAGGACTCGACTGGACTCACACGCGGCAGTGTTTATGTAACAGGAAGCGTGTCCCAAGTTTTGGCAATCAGCTGCTCTGCGGGTTGAAGTTTTTCCCCGTCTGTCCATTTGTTTTTGCTTGCCAGCTGTGCTTGGCTTCGTGGAAATGAGCTGATCAAAAACGAGGGAAATTTATCTCTACTCAAAAACAACACGCACAGTCTGAGGCTGTTGTTATAATCCAATAAAATTAGAGTTCAGGCATCGGACCCACCCACAAAGTGGCTGGCTCTCCGCTTCGAGCTCCAGTGACATGGCATTGAAAATAGATGTAGAGATTTAAATGCGCAAGATTTATTCATCCGTTTTTGTTTTATTTGATGCCTTTTTTTGTATTTTTATTTAAATGACAGGGAAATTATGTATTCATTATTCTGTTAAGAAAGGCCACCTGATTTATCTGAGAGCCACAGGTTCCTGACCCCTGCTGTATACTTTAAATGTACACCATAAGATCAGGGGTCGGGAACCTTTGTCTAAGAGCCAAAAAAAATAATAATAAACATTTTAAAATCTAATCCTCCGAGATTATATATTATATATATATATATATATATATATATATATATATATATACACACACACACACACAGATACGAGTCCTTCTCAAAAAATTAGCATGCTGTGATAAAAGTTAATAAAAATTAAACTTTCATATATTTTAGATTCATTGCACACCAACTGAAATCTCAGGTCTTTTATTGTTTTACTGATGATTTCGGCATACAGTTCATGAAAACCCAAAATTCCTCTCTCAAAAAATTAGCATATCATGAAAAGGTACCTGTACCCAAAATTTACAGCATTCAAAAAATATCCAGTGTGTCTTCCTTTCGGCTTTTTCCCCTTTTACTCGGGAGTCGCCACAGCAAATATGATTCGCACGTTTGATTTGGCAGAGGTTTTTACGTCGGATGCCCTTCCTGTCACAACCCTTTTAGCAAGGGACAGAAACACGCTGAAGACTTTGCAGCTACTCTTTACGAAAGTCAGCAATGTTTTTTTTACATGCCTCTCACCATAGACAGTGAGAGACATGGCCCGCCTTTAATAACCCAGTTAGCTGCACTGGGGGGGGGGGGGGGGGGGGGCGACAACGACAGTGACAACCCTGTGGAGAGTGGAACTCGAACCCCCAACCTTTGGATTAGCGATCCAGTACCCTATACCACTAGACCACCACTGCCCCTTAAAATTATTAACTTCTAAATAAACTATCGACATCACGCGATATTTATAAGTCCACATTTCCTTTTCTTCTATATGACATTCCTTACTCACGAAGGTTGAGCGCACGGACATGTTGGCTTCTTTTCACCAGGGTTAAAGGTCATTGTGACGCAACATCATTAACTGTCGTATCGCCAATTGCAGAATGTCAGTATATTTTCCTCAAGCAATTCATGTTCTTTACAACAATAGCACTCCTGATCGTTTTTTTGATGCACACATTTTCCACAAGAGCACCAAATATTTGCTGGCTGTTTGCTACGATTTTCCCATGCAAGAGCTTCTGCCGACTCTCCAATATCGTCCTCCGAGTCGTCACTTTCCTGGTCTGATTTCACTAATGTGGATAGTCTTTCTTCAGTGGTTCATATAAATAACCTAATTCTTCTACGAAACGGTCTTCGTCCAGGATTTTTTTTAAAAAACTGTCTTTTTTTCCAAGTTTCCGTGAGCTTGTGTTGTATGTCAGGTATATAGCCTTACGTTTACACTGCAATCACGCAGTTCCGGTCGAGGCTTTGTCAACGATATGATGTCATTTCAAATGCGCAGTTTTAAAACTCCTGTGCTCTGAAGCTTGACGTTAGTGAAGCCCTTAAATCACTTAAAGCTGGTTTGTGAGAGAATATAATAAACACCTTATAGGTGTATTGTCACTAGATATACACAATGCATCAAAATATGAGCGCTTTCACTACAGATACCCTGTAACCTCATCTAAAAATCAACCAATTAACTCTAAACACCTGCAAAAGATTTCTGAGGCTTTTAAAAACTCCTAGTCTGGTTCATTACTCAAAACCGCAATCATGGGTAAGACTGCCGACCTGACTGCTGTCCAGAAGGCCATCATTGACGCCCTCAAGTAAGAGGGTAAGACACAGAAATCTGAACGAATAGGCTGTTCCCAGAGTGCTGTAACAAGGCACCTCAGTGGGACGTCTGTGGGAACGAAAAAGTGAAAGAAGGGCCGATTGCAAACCTTGGGGGACCTGTGAGAGCAATGGACTAAGCCTGGAGTAGAAACATCCAGAGCCACTGTGCATAGGCGTGTGCAGGAAATGGGCTACAGGTGCCACATTCCCCAGGTCAAGCTACTTTTGAACCAGAAACGGTGGCAGAAGCGCCTGAACTGGGCTACAGAGAAGCAGCACTGGACTGTTGCTCAGTGGTCCAAAGTACTTTTTTCGGATGAAAGCAAATTTTGCACGTCATTCGGAAATCAAGGCGCCAGAGTCTGGAGGAAGACTGGGGAGAAGGAAATGCCAAAATGCCTTGAGGTCCAGTATCAAGTAGCCACAGTCAGTGATGGTCTGGGGTGCCATTTCAGCTGCTGGTGTTGGTCCACTGTGTTTTATCAAGGGCAGGGTCAATGCAGCTAGCTATCAGGAGATTTGGGAGCACTTCATGCTTCCATCTGCTGAAAAGCTTTATGGAGATGATTTCACATGACCTGGCACCTGCTCACAGTGCCAAAACCACTGGTAAATGGTTTACTGACCATGGTATTACTGTGCTCAATTGGCCTGCCAACGCACGCACAGTATATATCAGGGGTCGGAAACCAGTGGCTCGCGAGCCAGATGTGGCCGTTTTGATGACGATCTGGCTCTCAGATAAATCAGGTGGCCTTTCTTAACAGAATAACAAATACATAAAATCACTATCATTTAAATAAAAGATACAAAAAAAAAAAAGCCATCAAGTAAAACAAAAACAGATGAATAATCTCACGCATTTAAATCTATATATCTATTTTCAATGCCACATCACTGTGGCGCAGCGGAGAGCCAATCCTTTCTGTACACCAGTATGCGGGCGAGTCCAATACCTTCAAACTAATTTTATAGGATTCTAACAGACTGCACGTGTTTGAGTAAAGAGGTAAATTTCCTCGTTTTTGATTAACTAATTTGCACTAAGCCAAGCACAGCTGGCAAGCAAACACAAATGGACAGACGTGGAAAAACTTCAACCCGCAGAGCAGCTGATTGTCAAAACTTGGGATGCCCTTCCTGTCACAAACACTGCAGCGTGCGAGTCCAATAAAATTAGAGTTACAAGATATCAGACCCGCCCGCATACAGAAAGGATTGGCTCTCCGCTTCGCGCCACAGTGACGTGGCATTGAAAATAGATTTAAATGCACAAGATTTCTTCAAGCCAGTCCGGTCATCTGGCGGTCACTTTCAGAAACAACGGCCCGCGTCCGGGCAATCCGGACTAGTCAAAAGCTACAGATTTTGTCTGTTGCAGCCGAAACCCGTTAAAGTAACATCCGTAAAACCAAGGCATGAGTGTATTGGGGGCCTTGGAACGAATCACTCATCTTACATGTAAAACACAGTTCAACTTACAAAAAAAAAATCCAGGTTACGAAAAAGGCTCTGGAACGGATTATTTCGGAAGGTGAGGTACCACTGTAACTGAATTCAAGTCTTTGGACTGTGACCCCATTGAGAAAAATGCCCAGAAGAAATTAATGCAAGCACAGGAAGAACATCCAAACTGTACACAGGAACACCCTCAGGACTTGAACCCAGGACCTTCTTTCTGTAATGCAGACATGCTTACCACTACACCACTGTGACTCCCAAACACACTGAGAATTGACTGATGACATTGGTTACACAAACAATTTTTGCCCTACAATTTATATTTTTTCCATGTGATTTTTTGCACATGATAAATTTACATTTATGGCATTTGGCAGAAGACCATCCAGAGTGAATTACTGTACATTTATTTATTTTTTACTCATACAACTGAGTAATTGGGGCCTTGCTCAAGAGCCCAACAGTGATATTTAGTTCACACGCCCAGATCCTTAACCACTGAGCCGCTAACTGTGTTTATTAACTGTGTGTGCGCGCGCATGTGATTCCCAGTGCGAGTGAAAAGAAGCAGGCTCATGGAATGCGGTTGAGCGATATCGCAAAGGAATATGGCCAATCCCATCTACCATCGGTACGATATTGAAGCAGAAAGAGACCTTAAAAAGGTATGCTTTTAGAATTTTTAAAGGGTTTAGGGGTAGTATTGGGGGCCTTGGAACGAATCACACGTTTTACATGTTAAATGCAGTTCAATTTACGAAAAATCCAGGTTACGAAACCACTTCCGGAACAGATTAATTTCGTAAATTGAGGTACCACTGTACGAGGTCAGAAGGTCACTTCAGTCATGACCACAGCTATTCTACATACTGTATATACAGATTTTTTTTTTTCTGTAGAAACCTGTTTAAGCTTCCACTGCAGGCAATTACACACTATGTAGAGAAGAAACCTGTATTCATTGCACAATCAGTAAAACAAGTGAATAAAACACCAACCTAACAGTACTCACATCCAAGAGCTAACTCCCAATCCTGGGACTTAGTTGTATATACACGGTAAACCCCCACACATACACAAAATTATGAACCTCTAACTTTGTGCGGACATTCATTCAAATAATGCAAGTACACCGACACACAAACCATCATGCAGTTCTAGCTCTTGGGGGACATTCAGTTAAGTGCAGCAACTATACACACACCAGTTATATATTTATCTTTGTGAGGCCATTTACTAATGTAATTCATGGAAGCATATACATCTGGTACGCCTTTCTTTGTGGGGACATCGGCAAACGAACCTAAATGCCTCACCCAACCTTTATCTCAACCCACAGATAATGCCCATCTGAACCTTGAAACCACATTTTAACCCTCAAGCACTAAAGTGGGGGCCAACCAAAATGTACCCACTCTGGTAAATGTAATCTGTTTCTCAATATCACACATTGCAAACATGAAAACATATGACAGGAATCGATCAAGATGAACATGCAGATCTAGGCATATAAAGGCAGCCCCCGACACCTCTCTTTCTCTCTCTCACACACACACACACACACACACACTAGGCAGCAGCTCAGGTTTGTAGTGTTTCTTTGTTCTATTTAAGAGGTATGGGAGAGGGTTTGCATACAGTGAAAGGGTTGGTTATTCTACAGTGACCGGCCCATTATGATTACAATGTCTTAAGATAACTGAACAGATAAATATGCTGTAATGAATGTGATTATGCGAGCCCGTTACTGGCCTCTTGAAACTAATACATCTTGTTTTTTTCAACTGGCAGTTTCTGTAAATAAGTCAAACAAAGCTTCTTACTTCAGAGCCAGAAAGGCTGCGATCCAGATCGGCTTAAAACTATACTTCACCGAATGGGTAGTTTCATTTTACAGTTCTGTTCAGCACCTTTTATTTCCGGGTGTAGATTTATATCCCTAATCTATTAATCTGAGAGTGTGCATGTACGCATTGGTATCTTAGCTAGCAGTGCTGAAAGGCAGCAATAGAAAGGCTTACTAAAGTGAGCGTTTGCACCCTTGTGCCACACAGATCAAAGGCGTTTGATGGCTTGGTTGGTTTTCTGCTCCAAGTGTCGGGATGATACTCAGTACATGTTAATGTGATTGAGGAGTGAAATGAGGCACAACTTTAGCATGCTTGGGTGTTAATCCTTTTATTTCCAAGTTTTTCTAAAGATGAGCAGTGAGAAGCATGCAGACAGTAGGTACTTTTAGAACTTTCACTATTATAGATCAAACTGAAGGTATAAATTAGGCAATAAATCACAGATTCTCTCAAGGGTAGTCAAACGTGTGTGTGTGTGTGTGTGTGTGTGTGTGTAAGGATCAAAATATTACCCGCCCTCTCCCTTAAGTGATTCTCACAAATATTTTTCAGTTTAGGAAAACAGAGGTCCTCCCTATAACCATGTAATACCCCTACACTTTCCCCTCCCTTACACACAGTTGATTTTTTATTCTAGTGCAAGACAAGATTGCGAGTTAGCAAATACCATCTGAACAACTTCAGATTTACGATTACCGTATTAACACTGCAAGCGAGATGGAGAGAGTGTGTGTGTGTGAGAGAGAGAGAGAAAGATGGTCAGAAAGAGTGAAAGTGGGAGAGTGAGTGGGAGAGCAAAATTGAGTAAAAGAGAGTGAGAAAGAGAGAGGGTGAGGGACAGAGAGAGAGCATTTAAAAAAAAAAAAAAAAAAAAGTTTAACCTTAACTGTTTTAAACATCTGTTTAGCCATGGGTGTCTCTCACACAACAAAGCAGAACAGCAAGGACAATAGATTGCACTCCTGGAGATTCTCAGTCAATTTAAATACCCCCACCACTCCCAAAAAGGCATGCACACAGTTGCTAATATGTCCAGATGTGTGAGGAGTGGAAAGCTGTCCAGTTGTCTGTCAGATTAAGAGCAATGCAAGTGCGTCATATACAGTATTTGCAAGTACACACACACACACACACACTCTCGCTCGCTCTCTCTCTCTGGCGCCACACACACACACACACACACACACAGAGGGGGGGGGAGCTGCACAGCACTCTCAGTCTCCAGTGTGATCACACAGCATGTCAGTACTGAACTGAGAATGCTGAATTAGTGTTCTGTGCGTTTAAAGAAGTTCTGTTCACCTGCAGCATGATCATTTCTCCTTTCAGACCAAACTATAACCCAGGCATGACGGGAACTGACAGTTGGTGAGGGTGGGTGGATACCCAGAGACAGGCTGGCATATCATGCTGCCTTGCACTCTGCATTTCCATCACCTTGATCGGATGGATGAATGGATAAAGTGAAACGAACAGACACGCATGTGCCTAACCTCTCCGAGACCAGATGCGTCTGAATACATCTGCTTACAGTCAAGGAAGAATGCGCGCGCGGAAAGGTGGCGCCCGAGAAACATAGGTGCGCGCACGTGGCCCGGAGAACCGAGGGGGGTCCTCCGAGATTTGTGCGTGTGGGTGGGAGGGGGGGCACACACGCGCGCACACACACACACAGTTAAAGCGCTGGTGCAGCGTCAGTGACGGAAGGAGAAAGTCATTAATGTTCACAACAATCTCTACAGCGACGAGAAAAAACGGAGAGGCTCCACAAATAAGCGCGTGCAATATAATTAAAAATAGCTTTGCAGGCTAGTCAAGGTAATAAAAGTGACAACAATTGTTAATTTGTGATGGCCAATAAACTAACACTGGGTCTGGAAGTAACCGATTGCATGAACAACAACAAATAATAATAACAATAAATAATAACTTACCGGCTTTGCAGGGATCTTTGTAGTCTATGGTCTCGGTTTTGTCCTCTTCAATATAGTCAAAGCTGTCTGCATATTCTAAGCAGCTGTACACGGACATTTTGCCCCAAAAAGTAACGCCGGCCATCAGCAGCGTGATCCAATGCATTTTAGTCCGTGCTGAATGCGTGCAGTCCATGGGGGGAGGGGGTCGAATAACGCGGAGTCTGCGGACTTGGAGGGCTCGCGCTGCAGTTTAGTGGTTCGCTTGGAGTACGAGGAGCGGAGCGGGGCGGAGGCTCGCGCAGGTCTCCGACGCACACCACCAACAATCGATATGCGCGCGCCAGAAGATCAGAACTCTGGAGGTCAGAGCTCACTGAGAGAAAGGAGAAAGGGGGATAGAAGGGGAGGGGGGAAGAGATCTAATAACTACAGTTCACATCACAAAGGTAGCCTTGCGTTATGTAAAGAAACACGAGACAACAAAAGGGAATAAAAGTCGAACGAATCGCAGACTTGCATGAACGGAAAAAGTAGATTAATAAAATCAATCAATCTTACAGGGTTTTGCAGCACTAATCTGGAGAAGTACTATTAAGACGGAAATAAGTCCGATCACTTCCTGATTTGTTAATGACAATTTATAGATCAACGGTTTTTTTATTTATTTAGTTGTAGGATAATAGCGGCAGCAGTAATTGTTGAAAAAAAGCATGATTTAGGGACTGTATTTGTATATAATTATTCGAGCTAGCAGACCTCGGTATAAATAAATAACGTGATACTTGTTGTGTATGATAATAACTAGTGATATTCGAGGTGGTACTATATTTCAGTCATCCCGCCTATCCTCCCTCTACTCTCAAAAATCACGATAGCAGGCTCCAGGCGACCTGTTTTTGTCGCTGGGCGATCAAGTGTGCATCTTTTGTCCCTTTCATATAAATCAGTAAACGTTTAAAAAAATGTTTCAGACACGGACCATAGAATCCACTTTTAAAAGTTCCTCCTCAAAGGGTTTCAATAAAAGACACGCACATTTCCAAGTGTAAACATACACAATGACGAACAACGCATGCAGGATTAGTTCGAGATGAAAGAGCATGTAAATCATCTCTGATGTGGAAGAGAAAGAAAACATGACGTCTCGGCGGCACGAGCCCAAACCGGAGAAACTTACCAAGAGTCGCACGAGTTGTCCGGATGAGGCTATTTGCTGGGGTGGGTGTGGAGAAACAAAATTAATGAGAAATGTCTTGTAAATGACGAAAAGCCTTTTTTTAAAAACGGTTTTGGCCTTGTAATGGCCGGGCGAGCTGCTCAGGTTGTACTCTACCGTCGCCCAGTGTTGGCTAAGATGGGCGCCAGCCTCCCCGCGACCCTAATTAGGATTAACCGATTCAGAAAAGAAGTGAATAAAAACGGCCGTGCGCGAGCTGCTCACGGGTTTGCGGCTGATAGATGGCACGCGGTGCTTTTTATACACCTGTGCGTAAATCTCTGAAATGCTATACCTGACCTATTGTGGTCTCAGGCGTCTCTATAACAGGAACAACCGGTTATTGTTTTCTTCTTCTTCATTTGGTTGATAAAAAGGGAGAGAGAGACCGAGCCGGTAGCAGTAAAAGTAACACAGTGCCTAAAATTTCTGTAAATCCTCCTATAAAGTCGCGCGCACAAGGCGTCAGGATGTGAGGTAAATTTCCATGTAGGTGAGAGGAGCCGTTATAACCACCACTGAGACGTCATTCACCGTGTGACAGTTACAAATAAAAACCCCATTTACCTTTTCATTTAGGGCCCACAAAGGTCATTCTCGCCTACCCTAACACATACACTTAAAAAAAAAACAAAAAAAAAAAACACTATACTACAGTACTCTCATTGGAGCGTTTTTAGTACAGCAGGGTTCGGGTAACGTACTGTTAAATTAAAAAAAAAACCTCTATTACTCAAAGCTAATTTAAAGCAACTGATGACTCCAGTCCTGTCAGAAGCTGCATGGCGGCCATTTTGAAACTACATAATTAGCAATTAGCCTCTGATTGGCTGCACTAACGAGCAGAATTAGCTTGTAGTATGTAGCCGGTTATCTTCCTCAGACTCACAGGTTTGAAGATATTTATAATATTGCAGGTCACAAATTGAATGAACGCAGTTCGGTGATAAACAATTAACTCTGAAAACCTGAATAAAATGTAAATATGGTGGAATTTTCATGCTTATATAGTGTAGACCCTAAACATGACACTGTATCGCGCGTGCGTGCAGAAAGAGAGCGCGAGAGCGAGGTTGGAAACTGAGGTATCTGTAGTGTAAAGCAAGTCGCGCAACTTAAACTTCGTTCTGCCATAAAAGACTTATTTCTCATTAAATAGCCTATTTATAGTATTTTACACTCCCTTGTTGATTTAGTTACACACACAGAGAGAGAGAGAGAGAGAGAAAGACGGCTTACCCTCAGGGTCGACACCGCTTCACAGCGCAGGCTCATCCTCCGCGTCTGCCTCAGTCTCCTCAACTCTTTCGGCAGCGCTTGTTCTTCTGCACCCAGACGGAATACCCTTACCCTTTCTCTCTCTCTCTCTCTCTCTCGGTACCGGGTTTTTTCCGAATGGTCCCGTTTTCCTGGAGATTAGCGAGCGCGCATTTCTTCTGTCTTGCGCGCTCAGTCGCTCGCAGCGCGTCCAGATTAATCCCCTCCACCTCACGCCTCTCCTCTCCCCTCCCGCGCTGCTCGAGGGAACTGCCTGCTGGCGTTACGTCATCAACCCATCAAGCTGCACGGGAAAGTGAACTTCGCGGAAGACGCGACTGTCTGGTGACAGAGATCGTGAATGACAGATGAGACCAGTGTTCCCGAATTATTTCGTAAAGGAAAACCACCAAATGTGCGCTCAGAAATTTGCCCATGGAGCCTATGCTTATTTACATCATTTACCATTTTGTATATAATTGAGCAATTAAGGGTCAAAGGCCTCACTCAAGGGCCCAACAGTGGCAGGTTGATGGGTTTGGAATTTGAACCACCAACTATTAGTAATCCTGAGCCACCATTGCCCAATTACTAGTCCTTCTAAAAAAATTATCATATTGTGATAAAGTTTATTATTTTCTGTAATGGACTGATAAAAATTGAACTTTCATATATTTTAGATTCATTGCACACCAACTGAAATATTTCAGGTCTTTTATTGTTTTAATGCTGATGATTTTGGCACACAGCTCATGAAAACCAAAAATTCCCATCTCAAAAAATTAGCATATGATGAAAAGGTAGTCTAAACGAGCTATTAACCTAATCATCTGAATCAACCAATTAACTCTAAACACCTGCAAAAGATTCCTGAGGCTTTTAAAAACTCCCAGCCTGGTTCATTACTCAAAACCGCAATCATGGGTAAGACTGCCGACCTGACTGCTGTCCAGAAGGCCATCATTGACACCCTCAAGCAAGAGGGTAAGACACAGAAAGAAATCTCTGCGTGAATAGGCTGTTCCCAGAGTGCTGTATCAAGGCACCTCAGTGGGACGTCTGTGGGAAGGAAAAAGTGTGGCAGAAAACGCTGCACAACCAGAAGAGGTGACCGGACCCTGAGGAAGATTGTGGAGAAGGGCTGATTCCAGACCTTGGGGGACCTGTGGAAGCAGTGGACTGGGCTACAGGTGCCGCATTCCCCAGGTCAAGCCACTTTTGAACCAGAAACAGCAGCAGAAGTGCCTGACCTGGGCTACAGAGAAGCAGCACTGGACTGTTGCTCAGTGGTCCAAAGTACTTTTTTCAGATGAAAGCAAATTTTGCATGTCATTCGGAAATCAAGGTGCCAGAGTCTGGAGGAAAACTGGGGAGAAGGAAATGCCAAAATGCCTGAAGTCCAGTGTCAAGTCCCCACAGTCAGTGATGGTCTGGGGTGCCATGTCAGCTGCTGGTGTTGGTCCACTGTATTTTATCAAGGGCGGGGTCAATGCAGCTAGCTATCAGGAGATTTTGGAGCACTTCATGCTTCCATCTGCTGAAAAGCTTTATGGAGATGAAGATTTTCATTTTTCAGCACGACCTGGCACCTGCTCACAGTGCCAAAACCACTGCTAAATGGTTTACTGACCATGGTATTACTGTGCTCAATTGGCCTGCCAACTCTCCTGACCTGAAGCCCATAGAGAATCTGTGGGATATTGTGAAGAGAAAGTTGAGAGACACCAGACCCAACACTGTGGATGAGCTTAAGGCCGCTATCGAAGCATCCTGGGCCTCCATAACACCTCAGCAATGCCACAGGCTGATTGGCTACATGCCACGCCGCACTGAAGCAGTCATTTCTGCAACAGGATTCCCGACCAAGTATTGAGTGCATAACTGAACATAATTATTTGAAGGTTGGATTTTTTTTTTTTTGGGTCGGATGAACTATGCTAATTTTTTGAGGTGGGGATTTTTGGCTTTTCTTTGCTCTTTTGCCAAAATTATCAATATTGAAGCACTAAAAGGCTTGAACTACTTCAGTTGTGTGTAATGAATCTAAACTATATGAAAGTCTGTTTATCAGCACATTACAGAAAATAATGAACTTTATCACAATATGCTACTTTTTTGAGAAGGACTAGTATTTACTGGTCAAATGGTGTAACATTTAATGAGAGTTGGGTTAAATCAGTTTTTTTTTTTTTTTTTTTTTTTTAATTAATAAAAGGAAATGCATTGCAAGTGCATTATTTCTCTGTAGCAGGACATTACAAAAGTTATTTTAATTATACCTCAGCAAATTTTCAACACTATTCTACTTGGGTTAAAGACCACCTATGGGAAAAGGCAAGTGCCGCCCCCCACCCCACCCCACCCACACCGAAAAGCAATGTAGTATAATGCAGTGGTCTTCAACCTTTTTTGAACCAGGGACCAGTTTTATGTATGAAAATGTTTCCGCGGACCGGTTAGAGTCTACGCCGTAGTCTTGTTTTGGTGGCTGTTGCCACTGAAAACCCTGCCTCACAAAGATATGTGTTTGGAAATGGAAGAAAGGCTTTCAGTGCTTCTATGGCAATTTCAAAAACAGTTGCGTTTCAAACTAAGATCCAGAAACTCTAATAAAAAAATATAATTTGTACCATGAAAGATTTTGTTTGTGGACCGGTATCAAATGAACCATGTCCCGCGGGCTGGGGACCCCTGGTCTAAGGAGCATGTCTTTGGACTTTGCGAAGAAATCGGCGTAATCAAAGGAAACCCACAAAGCATGGCAAGATCATATAATCTCCACACAGAAATCCCAGGATTTGAACCCTGTCGCTCTGATGCAAAGGGAGTGTCGCTGTGCTGCCCATTTTCAATATTTATTTCATTCTCAATTTATAAACACCACCTCATGCTTTGTATTTGTCTCGGGTTACATTTGGGATAGTAGCCCATACTTCATTCAGTGCTTAGCACTGTTAGATCACAGCAAGAAGGTTTTGAATCTTGTTTCTAGGCTTGTGACCCCCAAGGTGCTTTCTTTCTGGATTTTGCATGCTGTCCTTGTGCCTGCATGGGTTTTTTCAATGTAATCCATTTTCCAAAGACATGCACATTAGGTCAACTGGCTACTCTAAACTGCTCATGAATATGAATGCAAGTGTAAATGATCATTTGTATCTGTGTTCTACTTAATGCAGAGTGGTGACACTAGGGCCGATATAGCCTACAGTCTCCTTACGGATGATGCCAATTGTTTGCGCATGGATCATGCTGTGCGAGTACCATTTTAGTCCAATTCAGTGGCTTCCTTTCACTGGAGAACGCCAGGATACAGGAGGAACATTTTGAGAAACTCTCAAGAACAGAAATCCTAAGACAACGGAGCTGTAAAATGCAATGCGACACATTCCATCATTGCACTACCCATAGAATGTGCTTTTTAAATTATATTTAACGCGCTTTTTTTGTAACATCACTAGAGAGATTTAAAAACAAAACTGTGTGCCAAAGGTCCAAATCGGTGTTCAATAAATGCACATTGAGAACAATAGTGAGCAGTAATTGAATGTTGAGAATAATGTTAATTAATGATTAGACATTGGGAGTAGGGCAGTGGTGGCCTACTGGTATAGGGTGCTGGATCGCTGACCCTAAAGGTTGGGGGTTCAAGTCCCACTTTCCACACGGTTGTCACTGTCCCCCTAGTGCAGCTAACTGGGTTATCAAAGGTCAGCCACGTCTCTGACTGTCTATGGTGTGAAGTATGTAAAAGAACCATTGCTGACTTTCAACAAGAGTAGGCTGCAAAGCCATCAGTGTGTTTCCGCCCTGTGATGGCCTGGCGAGCTGTTCAGGGTGTCTCTGCTCTCACCTGGAGTTGGTTGGGATGGGCGCCAGCCTCTCTCCGGTACGGAAAATGAACATTAGGTGTAACAGCAATCCGAGATTGGACATTGAAAATAGTAATGATCAGTGATTGGATGAAGGATACAATAGCAATTAGTATTTGGATATTGGGAATAATGGTGAACAGTAATTGGACATTGGGAAGAATTAAGAGTACTTCATGATTGGTCATTGGAAACAATGGTAATTAGTGATTAGACATTAGGAGTAACAGCAATCAGAGATTGGACATCGGAAATAATGGTAATCAGTGATTGAATGAAGGATACAATAGCAATTAGCATTTGGACATTGGAAATAAGAGTGAACACTGGACATTGAGCACAAAGCTAATTAATGAATAGATATTACGAATAATATTATTAATAATTGGACATTGAGACCAAAGGTAATTAGTGATTGGACATTGGGAATAATGGTACTTAATGACTGGACATTGGCATAAATTGTAATTAGTGACTGGGTATTGGGAACAATAATAATTAGAGACTGGACTACTATATCTATCTACTTTATACAAACAGCTAAGGTGTTACTACTGCTAGGCCGTCGAGTCATCAGCTGGGTCCATCCATCCACAGACCTCCTTTGGTACGAAGCATCCATCAACCATTTGTCAACATGATGGTATCTTCCCCTTCCTCCATATGACTTTTATTAGCTTCCATAATTTAGTGAGAAGCTTGGGGCACTTTTTGTACACTTTATACATTATTCCATTTGGCTCTGGTGCTGAATGTGTTCTTGCCTTCTTGACAACCTCTCTTCTCCCATGGTAGGTTCTTTTTCTTCTAAGGGTTTCTCAGGTTTTTCCACTGGCTCTATTCTGCTGTTTCTACCCAGTGCTTTATGTCTGATTTTGTCTGAGTGTGCCGCCTTCAAATATGCTTCCACTTCTACCCTTGGTTTCTGAAGTTTCCCTGATCTCCCTTCAAGTACACTTGCTGCGAAGCCATATGGGTTCTTGATAAAGGCTACCATTTTTTTTTCTGGCCTTATCGTGTTTATTCTTTCTGTACCGCCGAGTTCTCTGAGCCTCCTCTTTAGGTCTTTTCTCAACTGCTTCAGACCTTCCCTCTCATTTTCATTGCTTCTCTTATATCTGTTGGACAGTGTTCTGATACCATGTCTTATGCAAGTAATCTCTGTCTCTCCTATTAAGCTGGTGATCTTTTTTTCCTCCTTCCTTTCTTCCTTCCAAAACTGGTCTTCTCCAACACGGTACACCAATCAATCTGCACATGCCTTCTAGCTTCCGTTCCACTGGTCCTGCTAGGGTTGCCTCTAGAAGCTTGTCCATATCGTCATCAAATTTTTGTCACTCACCACTGTTCATTGGAGGCCAGTTTATTCTTCCTTTCCTCTCTTCTGTACAATTCTCACTGGTTACTCTTGGTTCATCGGTTGGTCTCCTCATGACTTCCTGGTTTGGGGCAATTGGTTGAAGGTCCTCAGTACTGTGGGTTCGATCCTGACTATGGTTCTCCACAGTCTCATCAGCTACTGCTGTGCATTCCAACTGCCGCTCTCCAGTTCTACATTTGGATTTCGCCTGATGGCGTTTGAGTCCCTATAAATTCTTGCACAGTTCGCCGCACTGATATCTTGGCTATATTGGGAGTGTTCCTGTCAGTCCTTTTGTACAGGCCTTGTCGTTACTATTTGTTCCGTCCTGTTGGGTCTTTCATACTCCCTCCCTCTCAGAAGACCCCGAGGGTATGTCTCTGATTAGGTACTTGTAGCTAATTAGAGGTGCTTTTTTGGGGTTGCTGGTCCTTCTTGCCTTGGTTCCAGTCGTTCCTGGATGTCAACTGTCTATCCAATGTCACCAGTCTGTTCCTGGTTGTCATTCATTCTTTCCTGAAGGTCACTGGTTCACCAGATAAGAGAGTACAAGCAGCTAAGGTGTTACTACTGCTAGGCGGCCGGGTCCATCCATCTACAGACATTTCATTCCTTATCCCAGAACGTCCTCGGGATGGCGGGACAGCAGAAGGTGATCAATTGTCTGCTCTCGAAGGTCAGGCTTCCAGCTACTGTCATTCCTTCAGCGCCAACAGGATGCTCTCTGCTGATAGAGCCATGCTGTTTATTGCTCTTTTCCTGTCTCTACCCTTTATTCCCAGGGCTGCCATCATCTTCTAGCAGGACACTCCCAGGAAACCACGTACTCCTACTTCAAAAAGGAAACTCCATGCCTGCCAGCCTTGGTGTCTACAGTCTTCCAACAGCTCATCATACTTTTCAAGCTTCCTCTAATGTGCTTCTTGATATCTGGTTTCCCATGGTACTGTTAACTCAATAAGGAGTAGTTTCCTTGTGCTCTCTGAGAATAGCAGAACATCTAGTCGCAGGGTTGTAGTCTCTACTATTGGTGGAAATACAAGCTTGCTTCCAAGGTCAGCCTTTAGTTGCCAATCCTTGGCCTTGCTCAGGATACCACCTTTTACCTGGGACCTTTTACCATGATCTCCACTTGCCACAATGTTGATGAAAGCTGTCTGTTTGTGATCTATTTTTTCCTTTAAGTTTCTAATGTGTAGGCCAAAGCTCTCAACACCTGGTCATGTCTCCACCTGTATCTTCCCCGGCTAAGTGCAACCTGGCATGATGACAGAATGTGCTCTAGGTTATCTGGCTTTTGGCACCGATGACATGATGGATCTTCTATTATTCTCCAGTTGCATAAGTTTGTTGGCATAGGGAGTCCTATACGGATCTCAGTAAGAACTTCAGTTGGAAAGATGTGTACGTACTTCCATATTTGGTCCCAAGTCGGTTGTCTCCGTTTAGTTTCCCACCTTGTCCATGCTCCTTAACTTCCCATCTGCACTGCTTGTACACACCTGATCTGGTCCTCCTTTTTCCTTATCACTTGTACCGTTTAGCCTTTGGATTAGCTCCTTTATACTTAACTGAGGGTTCAGTGCCTAGCCTTTGTCTTCCTTTGCACACAGTTCAAACAATGTCTGTGGTGAAGGTGGGATTCAGCTTTTACAGCTTCAGCTGCCCTCCATTTGTTTCCTGTTTGAATTTCGACTCCTGCTTCGTAAACTTTCGCATCTTTTAGAATCAGTCATGCCTTCTCTGCCTTGAATTCCTCCTCGACTGATGAAAGTGGCAATCAAAGCTTTGCTGATTTACAGTACAGCCATGTCGAGGAAAAACACTGGGATCCCTAGCCACCTTCTAAGGTATTTGTTGATTTCCCCTTTCCATGCTCTCGATCGTTGACAAGGAAATGTCATACAGCATCAATACCCACATTATTCTGGGTAGAAGTCCATGTTGGAAGATCCAGGCTTTATACTTCCCTGGCAGCCCTGACTTGTCAATATTCACCAGTCTTTCTACTGTTTGTTGTTCCAGACGTTTGTTCTTGATGTCTCTCAGACTAACGTCGTACCATTTCCCTAAGTACTTAATTTGGCTTCTGTATGATGGATGGCATCTGTTCATCTTGGATCTTCAAGGTAAATTCCCCCCCCCCCCCTTTTTTTTTTTTTTTTTAAATCAGCATACACCCTTGATTTAGCAGATTTGAACTTCATCCTAGCCCATGTGGCGGTCTCTTCAGTGCCTGTTGAACCCATCCAGCCTGGACATGCAATGCACAGTAGTCTGTGATGGTTAAATCATCCATAAACCCTCTACTTGGTGGTTGCCTGTTTGTCCTGGATTTTGGCCCTCTGACTTTTCCCCGCTTCTATATAATTCGTTCGTTTTCTTTGAACCACTTAATCCTAATTTGGGTTGCAGGCAGGCTGGTGCCCATCTCGGTCAACTCTGGGCGATGGTGGGGTATACCATACTTGCCAGGCCATCACAGGGCCAACACTCACACAAGCATTCACACCGAGGGGTGAATAAACCCACACAAGCGCAGGGAGAGCATGCAAACTCCACACAGAAACGCTCAAGATGGGAATCGAACCCAGGACCTTCTTGTGGTGAGATAGATGTGCTAACCACTACGCCACTGTGCTGTCAAAAGGTGTATGTTTCCTTCGCCCAATCTGAGCCTTAAACTCGCAACCTTCAGATTAAGAGATCGTTTCACTACCTCCTGCACTAACCAGGAGGTTGATTGGACACTGGGAACAGTAATAGTTATTGGACACTGGGAACACTAAACAGTGATTTGATATAGGGAACGATAGTAATTAATGATGGGACATTAGGAATAATTCTAATTTATAATCAGACATTGGGAATAATGTTAGTTTGGACACTGGCAGGGGCAGTGGTGGTCTAGTGGTATAGAGGATTGGATTGCTGATCCAAAGGTTGGGGGTTCAAGTCCTCACAAGGTTGTCAAACCCCCCCCCCCCCCCCCCCCGGTGCAGCTAACTGGTTATCAAAGGCGGGCTATGGCTCTCACTTTCTATGGTGACAGGTACATGTTAAAAAAAAAAAACCTTGCTGACCTTCGTAAAAAGGGTAGGCTGCAAAGCCGTCAGGGTGTTTCTGTCCCTTGCTCAAGGGTTGTGTGAGGAAGGGCATCTGACGTAAAAGCCTATGTGAATCATTTGCTGTGGCGACTCCTGAAAAAAGGGAAAAGCCGAAAGGAAATCGGTGTTTGGACATTGGCAGTAATGATATTTAATAATTGGGCTTTGGGAACAATGGGGATTTGACTTTGAGAATAATGGTAGTTAATGATCAGATATTGTTTACAACTGTAATTAGTGATTGGACATTGGAAATAATGGTACTGAATGACTGGACATTGGGAACGATGGCAATTGATGATTGGACATTGGGAACGATGGTGATCAGTGATTGAATGAAGAATACAATGGCAATTAGTATTTGGACATTGGGACTAAGGGTGAACCGTGTTTGGACATCGAGAACAATGCTAATTAATGATTAGTAATGTTCGGGCATTGAGAATGATGGTAATTTCTGATCTAAATTGGGAACGATGGCATTTAATACCCGATAATGGGAACAATAGTAATTAATGATCGGACACTGGGAGTCATGACACTAAGTGATTAGATGTTGGTGATATGGATGATCTTCTCCTTTCTTTATTATGATCAAATGTTGATAGGTCTTTAGCAAGTTTCTGTTAGGTCCTTGAATAATAGCTCACATCATGGTCTACAGACACTGATCTAGAAACCCGGTGCATCAATCAGCATTCCCTGTGACAGTTTATTTTAAATATTCCTTCTGACAATTTTAGAGACGTAGTGGATTTTAGCAGTGCTACCAGTGGCAGTGTTATTACATTGTCCACAAGACACAAGGAGTCCTACATGTCATAGCTGGCAACATCAATCAATCCGGTAATAATGCATTCATAGAAGCAATCCAAGCACCTTTTGTGTCTCACAGCATTTCAGTATGATTATTGAGATTGATTGATAAACTAGATGATAATGATTTTCAAGAGACAGAGTGTGTAAATTCAGATATGACAGAGGGGAACTGAGTGGAAACAAACTGTTTTGTGATAGAACTGAAATACGAAAGATGAAATGCTGAGTTTCTTATGAGGGGATCTGTATAAGTATAGTTTCTGCTATACTATCCTATAACCGAGAGCATGCAGGACCTTCTCCAGGTATTCATTAAGAGAGGTAAATTAAGGAGGTGTGAAGTCCCCCTGAGAAACAAGTGAGCACCTGTCCAAATGGTGAGTATGTAGATTAATGAACCATGTGTGAGCTGAGTGCTATTTTTAAACAGCATCGATCTGTGATGTGCTGAAAAGTTGGAAAAGTCCACTGCAAGCAGTCCTGTATTCGTACTCAAAAGTGCAGAAGATTAATTCTGCACACACACACACACACATCTTATACCTGTCGTCAGGACTTCTGAATCACATGGTAATTTACACTATTCTGATTCATTCATTCATTTTCTGAACCATTTAATCCCAATTAGCGTCACAGGGAGGCTGGCACCCATCTCGGCTGATTCCGGGGTACACCCTGGATAGCTCGCGAGGCCATCACAGGGCCAACACTGGCAAACGCCACACAGAAACAGCCAGGCTGTTAATCGAACCTAGGCCTTCTTGTGATGAGGCAGACATGCTATTACATTACACAACCGTGCACCTCACTATTCTGATTTTTAAAATAAAATGTAAATATGATTATAAAGATGATAGCTTGTGTATTATTTGAACAAGAACAATAAAGTTGTATCAGTTATTTCTAGTTTAAGGTGCAGTTAGAGTCCCCTATTGGTTGCAAACAGAATTGCAACAGCTGTGCAGATTGGATCCTCACTGCTGAAAGGGTGATGCAGCAGTGCTTTTTAGTCTCTCTCTCTCTCTGTCCCCTTCACTATAACAAATCGGCTCCCAAATGTTCTAGCAAACTTTCATGCTCATCGCACCATCAACTCTGTTATTTCGCACATCATAACTTTTAATTGCATGACAAAGTTCAGTTTCCTTTATACACATGTCTGTACGGTACATGTGTGTTTTGGGCATGATCATGGGCATTAAGGAGACTCTACTTCCATTCTACAGTATTTGGAAAACCAGAAAGTTAGTTTGCCGCCATTTTCGTTCAACTTTGAGGGTTTTCTGTTTCAGTGTGCATGTTTCATCATTATACGGGGGGGGGGCTAATTTTTTTTCTCTCTGATCAGTTTCTTTTAAGAGGAGCTACATTATCTAGCATATGGGGTAAAGGTAAATTTGGCTCAAAGCACTCTGTGGCTTGATCGAGTTCTGCGGGGTCTAATGGTGATCCAATCCTAGTTGATAATTCTGGAAGATTGTTAATGAATCTCGGTGAAGTCGATGATATAAAAGTTGCTTAATGCGATAACGTGGCGACGTGTAAATATTAGTACGAGGAGGCAATGAAAGCGAGATAAGACATTGATCTGAAATAGTTTTTGACTGTGGGACTGCGACTAAATTTTCAATATTTAATCCAGAGGTTACATAGTATTAAATCAAGAGTGTGGCCAGTTTTGTGAGTTGGTCCTATTAAATTCTGATTTACCTCAACTGGATCTGGGATTGATACGAATGCTGTTCTTAAAAAGTCCTCTGGGTTATTGACATGAACACTGAAGTCACCAATAATTAGAGCTTCATCTAAAGCAGGGGTGTCAAACTCGTGCCACAAAGGGCCATGTGGCTGCAGGTTTTTGTTTCAACCAAGCAGCAGCACACCTGACTTGGCTCATTTAATCAAGTGATTTAAGTCTTCACGCAGTTGATTGGTCGATCTGTATGCTCTGTACAGAGGCTAACCAATCAACTGCCTTAAGACTCAAATCACTTGATTAAATGAGCCAAGTCAGGTGTGCTGCTGCTTGGTTGAAACAAAAACCTGAAGCCACATGGCCCTGAGTTTGACACCCCTGATCTAAAGAAACAACCAAGTTTGAAACGAAATCAGCAAATTTACATAGGAATTCTGAGTGTGGTCCTGATGGTCTGAAAATAATGATTAAAGGAATCCGATGTGTGTTTTTTTTTTTTTTTTTTTTTTTTTTTCCAGGAATATGTGTAATGTTAGTGTATAGAATTTCAAACGTGTTAAATTCATGTGTGGATTTTTGTACAAGGCTGAGATTATCAGTATAAATAACTGCACTGCCTCCTCCTCTGCCAGTTTAATGAGGTTGGTGTATATAACTGTAACCGGGAAGACTCACTTCATTTAATGCTACATATTCATTGGGTTGAATCCATGTTTCTGTTAAACACATTAGATCCATAATGATTTTATTAACAATTAACCACTTTAGATGCAAGAGATCTAACATTTAATAACCCTATCTTTAGATCAAAAGTGCAAGTTGTAGATTTGGTATAATTTAAATTTATGTTAAGATTATTAAAACAAACTCTGAGTTTTTACATTTTTGTTTAGTTTAGGAAACAGACACAGTCTCTGTAGCATTGAACTTGACCTTGAGTGACGACTCTGCACAGCTAGCAGACACTCGGATTAGCCTGTTTGTCTGTTCTCTGACCTTGGTTCTGGAAAGTCACTGACTGATTAGTCCTGTTCTTGGAATATATGCTATGCTGCAAGAAATGAGAGCAGCATCTTCCCAAGTGGGATGGATGCCACCTCACCTTATCAGGCCAGGTTTACCCTCGAAAGTGCGGCAATTATCTATAAATCTGACTTCGTTTTCAGAGCACCAGCAATTCAGCCACCATTATTTTTATGGTTTCACCCAAATGAGGATGGGGTTCCCTTTTGGATCTGGTTCCTCTCAAGGTTTCTTCCTCGCAACTGAAATAGACAATGTTTAAATTCCTTCATACTTTGTAAGGCCCTACTTTCACTGGTTTACTGTGTAAAGCTGCTTTGTGACAATATCAATTGTAAAAAGTCCTATACAAATAAAACTGAAGTGAATTGAATTGACGTATACTACAATTGAAACTGTGTTTGTGTGTGTGTGTGTGTGGAGAGAGTAGTTGTAACCTTTTCCCGCTCTGTATGACCTCCAATCTGCAGTTCTTGCGAGCGTACACACACAAAATTGGCAAACGGGAAGAGAGGATTTCCTCTGTTTAAACATGCTGCGTGAGTGTGTGCCTCCGTGTGGAAGTGCTAGTAAGAAAGAAAGAAGGGTTAAAACAATAGTAAAGTGAGAGAAAAGGATTTTAGTGACGTCATATAAAGATGCGAGTGGCAAAATATTACCAGATCAAATAAGTGCTATCAGCTCATACCTGTAAATAAAAAGGTTATAGGGTTTTGCTTTCACTTTAACAACTCATATGAACAGATAGACATTTGAAATGTTTTCATATTTAATTTTTCCTATAATTCACTTATTTCCCCAAACTCTTTGTTTCATTTTCACCTGATTTTCTTCATGGAATTTTTTTTTTTTTTTTTTTTTTTTTTTTCAGAATGTTCATTTTTCCATCCACATGATTCATACTTTTATAGATATATCCAATAATACCGCCAGTGCAGCTAAAAGGCCTGCAATCTCTCACTGTCTGTGGTGAGAGGTTCATGTAAAAGAACCACTGTTGACTTTCATCAATACTGTAGTAGCTGCATGGCCGTCAACATGTTTCTGCCCTGCGATGGCCTGGAGATCTATCCCGGTTGACTCTGCCCACGCCCAGAGTTGGCTGAGATGGGTGCTAGCTTCCCCACGACCCTAATTAGGATTAAGCGGTGCAGAAAATGAATATTGTACAATTCCCTTTTAATATATTTAACTATTGCGGAATTATATTAGGACTGTAGGGAGACTGGAGCCTATCTCAGCCAACTCTGAACAAAGGTAGGGTACACCCCAGACAGTTTGCCAGTCCTTCGCAGGGCCAACATGCACATCTACTCTCACTCACCCAGAGAGATAACAGCCAAATAACTGAATTCAAGTCTTTGGACTGTGACCCCCATTGAGAAAAATACCCAGAAGAAACTAATGCAAGCACAGGAAGAACATCCAAACTGTACACAGGAACACCCTCACCAAGCTCAGGACTTGAACCCAGGACGTTCTTTCTGTAATGCAGACATGCTTACCACTACACTACTGTGACTCCCAAACACACTTTGAGAATTGACTGATGACATTTGTGCCACATAAACAATTTTTGCCCTAAAATTTATATTTTTTTCATGTGATTTTTGCACACAGTAAATTTACATTTATGGCATTAGGCAGAAAACCATCCGGAGTGACTTACTGTACGTTTATTTATTTTTTTACTCATACAACTGAGTAATTCGGGCCTTGCTCAAGAGCCGAACAGTGATGTTTAGTTCACACACCCAGATCCTTAACCACTGAGCCACCACTGCCCTGGTTCATGTCTTTTTATATCTGATTGGGTTTGATTATCAGAATCAGACTCCGAATACTTTATTCATCCTGGAGGAAATTGTTTTCACACATGATGATCTTCACCAGGAAAGTTATGTTTTCCCTTTTGTTTTTTAGCAGGATTGCACCAAAAAATTATGTGCAGATTTTCATGAAATTTCTACCGGAGGTTTTCGATAAGAAAGTCTCCATTTTGATATATATATATTTTTCTTTTTTTGGTGATCTGGTTCAAATTCTGGATCCAGTAATTTTTTTAAAGGATTATTTAACATTGTGAGATTGGACAATTTTTTTTCTGGAAGTGGGACATTACAGAAGGCCCAGCAGAGGGTGCTGTTAATTTTTCCATCTTGGTGGGGGTTTGCACTATATGCTCTTGTTTATTTATACGTATATGTAATTGTTAGTTTACTTAATGGCCATCCTTCATTTATAAATACTTAGCTGACAGGGTCACGGGGAAAGCTGGAGCCAATCCCATCTGACTTTGGGCAAGAGGTGGGGTACAATCTGAACAGGTCACTGCCCAAATGCACTTTGAAAGAGTAAATTCGACTGTGCAGTCTGTTGCAAAACTACCATAGACACAAACAACCATTTACACACACAATTATAGCGAGAGGCAGTTTAGAGTGGCCAGCGGACCATACCGATGTGTATGCCTTTGGATTGTAGATATCTTTGTCTTTGGAAACTGGAGCACCCAGAGGAAACACAGGCAAACATATGTAAACTCTACAAAAAGGCAACAGCTGACTGCCATGATTTAAAACCGGAACCTTCTTGCTGAAAGATGATAATGATAGCCAGTGAGCCATTATGTCGTCTCATTTTTTAAATATACAATTTTAAAATATATATTAGCAGAGCTCTGGAGAGGATCACCATAGTCATGGGACGTGTCCTGTCTGGTGTCTGAGTGTGCCCACTAAAAAAACCCTAATAAGGTTGCCATATCACTGAGTTACAAGATGATAGGCAGCAATAGAAAACAGATTTATTGCTAATAACAACACTTAAACCATAAAAAATAGAGGCTCATACGCCACTGCTCAGACTCGCACAGAATAAAAAACATACAATCTTACTCAGGTAGGCACACAAACTTGTAGATAAATAAATGTTCATAAAGCAAATACTGAAATCAGAAGCATGACAGAACATGAACTTGTTAAACGGACAATTAAACTAAGAAGATAGGTAATACAATTGAAAATGAAAATCATAAAGGTAGTACAAAGTGAACCTATCAAAAGAACTCTATCAGGAATTCTGCTTTTAGGTAGCGCATAAATCTATATATTAGATATCATCATGTGAGGTGTTTATTTAAGTCTATCCATTACACTTTCACATTTTCCCATGTTGTCAGAGAGTGTTCACAGTAGGAAAAGCCTGATCATGTGAAACATACTGGTACTAAGGCAGTAGATTGTCGAGTAGTGTAGTCCTGTACATGTTCTCCAGGGATTCATATGGGTTCTCTGGTTTCCTCCAAGAAATAAGAACTTACTTTTAGAAATGGGCAGTTGGTTTAAATAGATGTACAGTACATGTTTATGTGTGTTTGTGCGTCATGCATGCATGTGCTCAGACCATCTGGGCTTCATATCTTCGGATTCCCAAGATCCACTACAACCCCAAAGAGGATCAAGTGTTTACTGGAGATGACCGAATGAAGGAATTAAATAAATGAAAAAAGTGCGATGTGTTTTTTTTACTTATAGAGTACAAAGTCCAACACACATCCAATAAATCCATTGTGTGAAGGCCTGTGGTTTCTACAAAAAAGAGTTTATTATAATCAACTCAAATTAGCCTAACACAAAGCAGGTGAAAAAGGGAAATTAGTGGATTGCAAACAAAACCGCTCGTTACACATGGATAAGAAATCACAGTCAAAAGCAAAATAACAGAGGAAGACATCATAAGAAAGACAAGGTGTTGTAAGGAATTCAGTTTAATCCAATTTAATCCAGATACATCCACTAATGTTGGAGGAGAGCAGAACTGTTGCTTACTCTGCCAACCCACAAAACCACCACTGTGTGAGTCAGGAACTGCTGTCCCTCTGAGTCCTGAGTCTCTGGCTGTATGAGATATGCTTCCTTTCCAAAGTGGAGTGGAAGTGCATTTACGGTTTGTGTCTACATGCGTATGCGTATGTGTGTGTGTGTGTGTGTGTGTATATGTGTGTATATGCGCACGATTATTTGAACTCTGTCCAACAGTGATCTCAGGAGAGATAAAAGTTCCTGCAAATCATTATACGCTTCTTATCTGAATGTTACACAACAGAACAATGATATTTCTTATTCATCTAATTCCTATTTTAATATGCAGCACAGGAGACCAGTACAGTATAACTATGGTTTCATGGAAAAACAAGTTCTCCAATCTTAATGGTACTTCCAAATAAGGTGTGTGTGCGTTTGTGTGTGTGTGTGTGTGTGTGTGTGTGTGTGTGTGTGTGATTTTTGTTTTATTTATTTATTTTCCACTTTTTTCTCTATCACCTGTGACGAAGGTATGGACTACTCCAGATAAGATAGGACCCAAGGGACTGCAACTACAGTAGCTCTGAGAGTGGGAATATTTCACAACTAAGGTGTCCAATCCTGGCTGAAAGGAAGTGGCCCCTTTGAAACAGGAAGAGGAAATGAAGAGTGTTTGTGAACGGAGGTAGATTGGATTGTGACAACTTTAAAAGAGCTTTTTGTACTCTCTCTCTCTCTCTCTCTCTCTCTCCCCCCCTTTAACTACCTGCCTCATAGCTCATAGCGAATATAATTAAAACCTCCAGAGAATAAGAAACTTTATTCTGTAAAATTACTTCACACTTTCCCCACAACATTCCCATTTAAACCAAAATATCTTTGGTTTAAAAATTAAAAGCAATGTCCACAATATTCCAGGTAAATCACATCCCAATAAGACTGAGGAATGAGTCAAAATCCTGTACAGTACTGTGCATGTTAACCTTGGACTCAATGACATCATCACTGAGACTCAGCTGTCAAATAACTGCCCATAAAATCAATAAAACAGAAGCTATCAGTCTCAGATTTTTCTCACGGAAAAAAATTAATCTCACTATTCCAATGAAATGAACTTTAACAAGTCCTGTCTTCTGCTTTGCACTGGGTTTACACTGGAGCAGTGTCTACAATCTCCACAATTTGAGAGAATCTTGATGAGTGTCTAGGCTCATGGGATTGAATCGTGACGATTTCGAAGGAACTTGGTGGAATCGTGATGATCTTGAGGGATTTTGGTGGAATCGCAATGATCTTGAGGGAACTTGGTGGATTCGGCATGATCACACCAATTGAGGCAAAATTTCTGACCTTCAGACATGTTGCCATGATTATCATGCTGTATTACAATTTAACACCAATCGTGGTACAACATGGAAACCACAAAAGAGTGCAGTAGAGCTTGGCAGATCTTACCAGACGTTAACAGAGCATTACTCACAACAGCACCACTGTACGGGATCTTGATGAACTTGGTAACACGATTCTTTCACATTTCATCTCCAGGATGCACGCTGCCTTCTTTTTTTTTTTACCCCAATCATGCATCAAGCATGTTCATAAATCGTGGAGCTCCCCGCTTTTTAAATCACGGAGATTGCGAACATCGTGACATAGTGGAAACCCAGAATATAATATAATATCTGACAAAAACACAGTTTTCCTCCAAAGTTGTAGGACAGCTTTTAAACCCCAAGCACTCTCAAAGGCCAGCAATGTTTCTCACTGTGTATGGTGAGAGGTTCATGTAAAAGAACCATTGCTGACTCTTGACAAGAGTAGGCTGCATAGCCATCAGCATGTTTCTGCCCTGCAATGGTCTGGCGAGCTGTCCAGGGTGTACTCTGCTTTCTCTTAGAGTCAGCTGAGATGGGCACCAGCCTCCCTGAAACACTAATTAGGATTAAGTGGTTCAGAAAATTAATGAATGAATTAAATCACAACACATCAGGAACATGATGCATTAGTTAGCACATCCACCTGAAAGCAAGAATCTCCTTTTTCTATGTGGAGCTTGAATTTTCTTCCCGGACTTGCAGGGTTTCCTCAGGGTTCTCCGGTTTCCTTCCACAGTCCAAAGACATGTACATTAGGCTATGTGTGAGTGTGAATGGTTGTCTGTGTAGATGTTAGCCTTGTGATGGACTGATGAGCTGTACAGGATATACCCAGTGTGGGCTAAGATAGGCTCCGGCCTCCATGTGGCCCTGACATGATTAAACAGCTCAGCTAATGTGTGAGTGAGTGAAAACTAGTTTGCAAGATTTTTAAAATGTTGCAATCCATTTATACCCACACCATGTTAGTTTTAAAACACCTTCTTTTGATTATTGAAAGGCTATTTAATAAATATGGAGTTATACCTTGGACATTTGTCGGATATCACCATGACTTTTTAGCAACTGGTTTTGGGTAAAAATCATGATGCATGGTTCATTCTCTTGAATAGATTATTCATAACATTTTATCATCAATCATCAACGTATAATTTTACTTCAAGACTAATTTCATATGAGAAAAAAATATGTACATTTTGCCATGCCCCCTCACAACAGGGATAAAGGCAGATTGCAGATAGTTCCAAAGTACAACCCCATATTGCTGTCCAAAAACGGTGTTGAGGCCAGCGATGTTGTATGGTTTAGAAACAGTGGGGCTGAGGAAAAGACAGGAGGCAGAGCTGGAGGTTGCAGAGATGAAAATGTTGAGGTTCTCTCTGTGAGTAACGAGGATGGATCGGATCAGGAATGAGCACATCAGAGGGACAGCGCATGTAAGACATTTTGGAGACAAAGTCAGAGAGGCTAGATT
The DNA here is from genome assembly GCA_024760905.1 of Plotosus lineatus. Taxonomy (NCBI): domain Eukaryota; kingdom Metazoa; phylum Chordata; class Actinopteri; order Siluriformes; family Plotosidae; genus Plotosus; species Plotosus lineatus. The sequence continues at coordinate 11,714,166 of CM045746.1, forward strand.
GAGATGGTTTGGACATGTACAGAGGAGGGATAGTGAGTATATTGGTAGTAGGATGCTGAGGTTGGAACTACCAGGCAGAAGGTCTCGAGGAAGACCAAAGAGAAGATTTATGGATGTGGTGAAGGAGGACATGAAGGTAATTGGAGTAAGAGTAGAAGATGCAGAGGATAGGGTGAGATGGAGGCAGATGGTTTGCTGTGACGATCCCTGAAGGGAGCAGCTGAAAGGAAAAGAAGAAGAAGAAGATTGCTGTCCCAAAAAAACAAAAACAAAAAAAACAGGCAGCGTTCAATCAATCTGGCAGAAAGTACCGGTAAACGGTCATCAAAAAAAAAAAAAGGCAGGTGAAAGCCAGACCATTGAGAGCAAACGCACAAAACAAAGGTGCCCTGCACCAATAAAGAGGCACAAGCTCAATACCTCACACTGATCATGTGCATGCTGGGAAGTGTAGTGTGAGTTCTAAGAGTGCCTTGACGAAGGTTTTTCCTTCTAGTGAATTTATTTCATTTAATGTATATTCCGTAATCGAATGAGAGATTTCCTTTCAGCCCTTTATCAGGGGTCACCACAGCGAATGATTCAGCATAGCTTTTACGTCGGATGCCCCTCCTGACACAATCCTTTTTTAGCAAGGGACAGAAACACGCTGACGGCTTTGCAGCCTACTCTTGTCGAGAGTCAGCAATGGTTCTTTTACATGAACCTCTCACCATAGACAGTGAGCGACATGGCCGGCCTTTGATAACCCAGTTAGCTGCACTGGGGGGGACAGTGACAACCTTGTGGAGAGTGGGACTCGAACCTCCAAACTTAGGATCAGCGATCCAGCTCCCTATACCACTAGACCACCACTGCCCATATTCCTTAATTGAATATATTTTTTATTAAAAGTTCACATTATTCTAGAAATCCTTGCCACAGAATAATAAATTTGTATAAAAACTCGTCTTTGTTTAGATTAATGAATACGTCTTATGGCATTGAACAAAATACTATACTTTCATTCTGTATAATTTTATCTCTTCAACTTTTAGGAATGCACTCTACCTTATTATCCTTCATGACTTTTAGGACTGTCATTCATTTTCTTCCTACTTGGGTTACAGGCGAAGGCAGAGTACACCTTGAACATCTTCCTAACCAATTGCAAGGCCAACACACATGCACATGACACGCATACTCACACCTATGGTTAAGATGCTGTCTTACTGATCTGAAGGTTGGGGGTTCAAGCCCCACTATCACTGGGTTGTCACTTCTGCGCCCCAGTGCAGCTAACTAGGTGATCAAATGCCTTCCATGTCTTTCACTCTCTGTGGTGAGAGACATGTAAAAGAACCATTGCTGCTCTTTGAAAAGACTAGGCCATTTGGATTGCCTTCAGTGTGTTCGTGCCCTGCAATGGTCTGGTAAGCTGTGCACGGTGTATTCCGCCCTCACCCAGAGTCGGCTGAAATGAGCACCAGCCTCCCTGAGACCCCAATTTGGATTAAGCGGTTCAGAAAATGAAATTAACCGAATTTGCATGTCTTTGGACTGTGATGGGAAACTGCAATACCCAGTAGGACCCAACCCAACCCAACCCAAGCACAGGGATACCATGCAAACAGAAATATCCTTGCCTAGCCCGTAACTTGAACCCAGGACCTGCCCGCTGTTAAGTGATTGTGCTAACCATTGTTCTCACCCTTTTTCTCACTGACTTGGAGCTAAGTTCGCATTCATCCTAGATGAAATAAATAACATTTTCCAAAAAAAAAAAAAAAAAATTAAGTAAAAAATATGATCTCCATGAGCTTTAAATGAGAGACTCGAGTCAACATTCATACTAAGATCTTTTACTGCTGAACATGATGGTATTAAAAGGCTATCAAGAGTAACTACATAATCCGAATGGGTACATGAAGCTGCCTGTGGGCTTGGAAAATCATTTTAGGTTTTTTTTGGAAGTTAAGTGGGAGGACAGAACTCAGTATCTACAGTAGTCTAACACCGTTTATGCATTGCTCAACTTCATTAAGTTGGTGTATGTCATCTGAAACATACAGCTGTGTGTCATCAGTATATCAATGTTCATCATCAGTTCATTTTCTGTAACCGCTTCATCCTAATTAGGGTCGTGGGGAGGCTGGTGCCCATCCCAGCCAACTCAGGGTGTACACCCTGGACAGCTCGCCAGGCCATCGCAGGGCGGAAACACGCTGACGGCTTTGCAGCTACTCTTGTCGAAAGTCAGCAATGGTTCTTTTACATGAACCTCTCACCATAGACAGTGAGAGACATGGCCGGCCTTTGATAACCCAGTTAGCTGCACTGGGGGGGGACAGTGACAACCCTGTGGAGAGTGGGACTCGAACCCCCAACCTTTGGATCAGCGATCCGGCGCCTTATACCACTAGACCACCACTGCCCCAGTATATCAATGGTCAACATTAATTGTGAGTAATTGTACCCAGTGGTAGCAAATAAAACGAGCAGCCGAGCGGGTGGCCTCGGACAACTCGAACTTCTCGAACGGTGGTGTAGTGCCTTCCACTCTTGTCTCATAATATTGCAGAGTGTGTTTTGGTGCTCTGGTTTCTTCCCACAGTCCAAAGATATGTACTGTAGGCTAATTGGACGTTTCAAATTTTCCTAGGTGTGAATGATGGATGTGCAAAGATGTTTATCCTAACGCCCAGCCATTCAACTACAGCAACAAATGCATGCCAATCTCAAGTCCAGGTAAAGAGGGGGGGGAGTCATGAAAAGACTTGCCAACATAACTTCCCAATGGCAGTAAGGTCCCCCAGAGTCAACTAAAAGAATAAATTTAATGAAGGAATCTTAGCAAATATGTCATAATAGTAAGCATGTCCACCTCACAGAAAGAAGGTCCCGGGTTTGAGTCCTGGGATTGGCGTGTCAGGTTTTCATGTTCTTCCTGTGCATGCATGGGATTTCTCCGGGTACTCTGATTGTCTTCCACATCCCAAAGGCATGCACATTAGGCTAATTGACTGGTCCAGGTTGTCCCTGGATGTGTGTGTGTTTTGGACCTGTGATGGATTAGCTGTTCAAGGTGTATCCCACCTTCAGCCAGAGTCAGTTTCCCCATGACTCTAGTCAGATTTGACTTTTTCAGATTCAGATTCAGATTTCAACAAATGAATAAATTAAAAAATAATTCATGGGGCTTTCATAAAGACGTTAGCCAGCTCAAATCTAGGGCCGGAATAGATTTTTTTTTTCATTGGTCTGGCATAGTTTCTCCAAGGGGATTGCTGTGACGGGCGTTGAAAAGTCGAATAATTTCTCACTGCATAAGATTTGTGCAAGGCAGGTATAATATGTGTGGGTTCTGGTATGCAGAATATGCAGAATTGGGTTTCACGGAAATGTTCATTCAATATTTTTACTGGTTTTCTGAATCCGAATCCTACATTTTTCTCAACAAGATTCTTCTCGAATGCTTTTTGGCATAGTACAGTTCGTATTTAGCTAACCATACTTAGCCATTTCTGTAAACCAGGTTGGCTCAGTTAAGCAAGTCAGCACATAATGAAAGAACGAAGATTCATACAGAATGAAGGCTCATTAAGAAAAAGGAAATTTCAGCAAGTCCCAGCGGTGCGTATTAGCTAAAATTCAGCAAACTAAACTGAAAACAGCATGTGGTAAGGAAAGGGAAAGGAGAACCCATTCTAGCAAGTACATTAAGAATGAATTCAAATAAAGCCCCAGGGCTGTGTGTTAATAGAATTTAGATCACGTAAGATTAGAGAAAGGGTGGAATGGCAAGAAACGACTTATTTGACTGAACTCTTGACACATAATCACAAGGTTGATAACTGGCTAGATACACTGCAAAGGAATATAATAATAATAATAATAATAATAACAACAGCAGGTGGAATGGTGATGAAGTAGTTAGCACATCCGTCTCACAGCAAGAAGGCCTGGTTTCGATTCCCAGCTCGGGCGTTGTGAGTGTGAATGGTTGCGTGAATGTCGAGCCTGTGATGGTCTGACGAGTTGTCCAGGGTGTATCCCATCCTCGCCCGGAGTCGGCTGAGATTGGCACCAGTCTCCTGGTCACCCTAATTTGAATAAAGCTGCTGAGAAAAATAAATAATTGAATTAATGACTAATAATAATCATCATCATCATCTGTTATGGCTTGTTCATGGTATGCCCTGCCATTGCTTAGAGTCGGCTGAGATGGATGCCAGCCTCCCTGTGACCCTAAAGTATTAAGCAGTTTGGAAAATGAATGAATGAATAAATAAGAAGACCAATGACTTTTAATATATTTGGCAGCGTTGAATGTTGACTCCCACCTAGACTCAAGCTTGTATATTTCAATGTTAGTAAATGTGAAACATAATTCCTGCTCCAGCCTTGTGACTCAGATTGGATTTAAGCTTACAGTAATTGGGTTCTTCCTTGGCCAATGCCGTACCCTTGCACCAAATTTCATGGAAATTGAGTTAGTAATTTTTGCACAATCCTGCTTACAGAAAAACAGAAAACCACAAAGAAAACATGACATCCTTAGTAATTATAAAAATGGTAACATGCAATTATAAGACAATTACTTGCTCCCCAGTGTATATTTATTTCTAAGCTTTCACTATAGAATTAGGTTCAAATTCAATCTTTGCATCTGGGTAATTGCTATTTTGGTTGCTCTTGGGTGGGGTGTGTGCAAGCTGTCCTGTTGGCCAGTGGCAGTATAGCATCTAAGGACACAGACTCAGACAGGCCTGTTAGCACTTTTAGTACACGCGCACACACACACACACACACACACATACACACACACAGTTGTGTCTTCCCTCTACATCCTCATTTATTTCCTCTTTTCTCACTCTCCCTCTTTATCTGTCCTTCACTCGTCCCTGTCACACTTCTTTCCTCACAGGCAATTTATCCATTGATTTACCCTTCAGAGCAAAATGGAAGATTTGACATAGCATATGAAGACAGAATATTTTAAATCAATGTAACAAAACAAGAGCATAATATCCTCACTTTTGTTCCTTTCTTCAGTTTTGCTCTCAAAAATACAACTAAAAATGTAAAACAGTGATTTCTTAAGGTGAAGTTATAATATATATTACTGTACAATACTTTAAAGAGACAATGTGTAACATTTTGGAGGATTTATTAGCAGAAATTGGGCACATGCTCCACAGGGTTGTCACTGTCCCCCCCAGTGCAGCTAACTGGGTTATCAAAGGCCGGCCATGTCTCTCACTGTCTATGGTGAGAGGTTCAGGTAAAAGAACTATTGCTGACCTTTGTTAAGAGTAGCTGCAAAGCCGTCAGCATGTTTTTGTCCCTTGCTAAAGGGTTGCATGAGGAAGGGCATCCGACGTAAAAACCTGTGCCAAATCAAACGTGTGAATCATCATTAGCAGAAATTGGGTAATCATCTATTGGCTGTCTCAGATTGCGCCTGGGTGTGAATGTGAATGGTTAAATGTGTGTTGGCCCTGCAATATACTGACGAGCCTTCCAGGATGTACCCAGCATTTGCCCAGAGTCGGCTGAGATAAGCACCAGTCTTCTCGCGATCCTAATTGAGATTAAGTGGCTTAGAAAATGAAAGAATGCATAATAATAACAATAAATGGGACACTCATGGCATGCAAGGTACCTCCACCACACAGCCTGGATAATGTAGCGATAGACCCTTTAATCACCCATGTGCTCATCTTGTGAACCATGAACCATAATTAGGGGAGGGGGGGGGGGGGTTAACTCTTTTGTTTGCAGGATTATAAGAAAGCTGGTGTTTCACCTCTCAAGTTCAGGCAAGGTCAAAGGTCATTGTCTCATTTGGAGGTCCATAAATGGTTTCAGGTATTTCTTTCAGCACTCCTTTCAAAGCTGTAAGTGCTCTATCTCTAAAATTTGTGACTTTACTCTGACCTTTGACTTTGACATTCTAAAATCAAATCATGTCTGGGACATAGGTGGAGTAGTATCCTCACCAAATTTGATGAAAACAGTTGTAAACAAATTCTAGTGCTTACATTTTCTCTGTAGCAAAGGTCTGTCTGTCTTCCTTTCGGCTTTTTCCCTTTTTCTCGGGAGTCGCCACAGCGAATCATCTGATTCGCACGTTTGATTTGGCAGAGGTTTTTACGTCGGATGCCCTTCCTGACACAACCCTTTTTAGCAAGGGACAGAAACACGCTGACGACTTTGCAGCTACTCTTTACGAAAGTCAGCAATGGTTCTTTTACATGCCTCACAACATAGACAGTGAGAGACATGGCCCGCCTTTGATAACCCAGTTAGCTGCACTGGGGGGACAGTGACAACCTTGTGGGGACTCGAACCCCCAACCTTAGGATCAGCGATTCAGCACCCTAACCACTAGACCACCACTGCCCCTATTATTTTCTCTGTTGCAAAGGTAATAATTATAAACACATTATTATTATTATTTCACCACAGAAATTTGCAGGAACTGCCATTTTTTAAATTTAATTAAAAAAAAAAAAAAAACCTCCACACGAAATGCTTGTAATTGGTTTATAGGTTACATTTACAGAATTGTTTGACCCCCTTATTAAAAGCGCTTTTTACCTTCTCTGTCGGAAGCATATCCACACAACGAAATGGGTCAGGGTCTAAGAATACCATGAAAGTAGTGCTCATTTGAGGTTTTTTTGGCTCAGACACAGCCTTCGTCTGATGTCTCACACAGTGAGGTTACTTATTATTTGTATTTGTTGTGAAACAGCCACAAAGCTCACTCACTCACTCACTGAATCGTTAATCTTATTAATGTTGCAGGAAGACTCAACCCTGAACAGCTCAACAGATCATCACAGGGCCAACAAACAAACAACCGTTCCCACTTACACTCACACCGAGGGGCAATTAGCCCCTAGCCATTTAGCTTAATGTGCATGCTTTTGGACTGCGAGTGGGAGACTAGCGTATCCTGAGAAAATCCACACAAACACAGGGTCCCAGGCCTCACCCTGAGCCACTGACAACCAGGGGTGAATGTTTGGAGAATGCACAGACATACAGATACCTCAGTGTGCAGTTGGATGAAAAACAAGACTTGGACAACCAACACTGATGCACTGTGAAGGAAAGAACAGCGCCGTCTGTACTCCCTCAGCAGGCTAGGATCCTTTAACATCTGCAAAAATCTACAGCAGATGTTTTCCCAGAAGTTTGCAGCAAATGCAATCCTATACATGGTGGTTTGATGGACGCTTCTCGAGTGGACAGACTGATGAGGAAGGCAAGTACAGTTTAACACCTGTGGCAGAGCGATGGCCGTTGAGCAGGCTCCTGTCAATCATGAACAACCCACTGCGTCCACTGCACAACATCATCTCCAAACAGAGAAGGAGCATCAGCAACAGGCTGCTGTAATTGCCCTGCTCCATGGACAGACTGAGGAGATCATTCATCCCCGGGCTTCCAGCAATGGGGGGGACAGGGGGACGGGGGGATGGGGGCACACTAACACACACAGATCCATGCTCTGCACTCCACAGTACTACTCACAACACACCACACACCTTAACTTCTACACATATGTTTGTCCTGGACTTTTTAAATTGTTTGTAATGGACTGGCAATTTGCACCATAACAGTATTACCCACAATTCTTATACCTTTTACTGTGTCTACCTTACGTTCTGTCATTTTTTTAATTTTTAAAATATTTGCTTTTAACTAAAGTTTGTTTTCATAGCATGGGTTTGTGCTGTTTACTGTAAAAGTTGCAGGAAACTGTGAAATTCCCACTGGGATTAATAAAGTATCCATCCATCCATCTATCCATCCATCCATCTATCTAACATGCAAACTCACCACAGAAACACCCTGTCCAAGCTCAGGACTCAAACCCATCTTGCTGTGAAGCGGATGTGTTAATGACTGTGCTACCGAGCCGTATTGTCTACTAACTTGACCAATTTATTTCCTGTTTTCTCTTGAAGTTATAAAAGAAACTGTAAAGTCCTCCCCCGGTGCAGCTAACTGGGTTATCAAAGGCCGGCCATGTCTCTCACTCTCTATGGTGTGAGGTCCATGTACAAGAAGCATTGCTGACTTTCGATCAGAGGAGCTGCAAAGCTGTCACCGTGTTTCCGCCCTGCGATGGCCTGTCAAGCTGTCCAGGGTGTACTCTGCCCTCACCTGGAGTCAGCTGGGATGGGCGCCAGCCTCCCCGTGACCCTAATTAGGATTAAGCTGTTACAGAAAATGATGAACTGAACCGTAAAGTTGTCCATCTTAAAGACTTTCTACTATAAGTTAATATGATAACGACAGAATCAGTGGTGTAGTGGTTAGGACACCCGCCTCACAGCGAGAAGATCCTGGGTACGAATCCTGGGCTCGATGAGGGGGAAAATTTGTGGAGTTTGCACATTCTGTACATGATTGTATAGGTTTCATCTCGACACTCACGTTTTCTACTACAGTGCACATTAGGATAATTGGTGGCTTCAAATTGTCCATAGGTGTGTGTGTGTGTGTGTATAAGTGTAAATGCTTATATGTGTGTTGCCCTGTGATGGATTTGTAAGCTGTGATGTGGCCCACCTTTGCCCAAAGTTGACTGAGATAGGCTCCAGCCATGGTACTGAACAACTGAAATGCTACAATGAGGGCATCAGTGGAAAGCTGAAAGTAAAATGCTTGTCAGAACTGCTTGTCAACACCTTCTGACCAATCAGAATCGAGAACTCAGAAACAGTGTGGTATAAATATAATATACAGTACTTAATAATGTAGTGTTTATTAAAATGATAGGAAAATATTATGTGCATGCGAAGCAATCCGCTACGGTGAGTGTGTGTGAATGTGACTGCTTGTCTTCCATCCCCTGCAGCAGCTGTTCCAGTGGATAAGCTTCAAACTCCAGTGCTTGTCACGACGCTGCTTCTGAGAGTTTACGTCACTCCTCCCTGCAGGCTACAGGGAGCCAACACACACTCACACACACACACACACACACACAGTAATGCTAGAACGGGTTAATCCAAATGTAAAGTGAATCCCAGAATGAAACAGAGATAACAGAGTGTTTTCAATGTGGGGTGTAACTGTAGTTCACATGACAAAGCTCTCCATCTCTTTCTCTCTCTTGTGTGCTCTCTCTTATTCATGCACACACACACACACACACACACACACACACTTTTCTAGAGTAGTGTCTCATGCTGTGTGTCCCCGTTGTGAGCCAGCACACCTAATAATTAATGGATTATTTTAAAGGTGCACAGTCTGTAATTGCTAAAGTGTAGATCAACCCTGGACTTAGAAATGTAAAAATAAATATTATTTAAAGGTACAGTGTGTAATATTTGAATAATCTATAGCATTGTCTTTTTATTTTCCTTTTGGCTTTTTCCATTTTTCAGGGGTCACCACAGCGAATCATCTTTGATTTGGCATAAGTTTTTACGTCAGATGCCTTTCCTGACACAACCCTTTCGCAAGGGACAGAAACACGCTGACGGCTATTCTTTACAAAAGTCAGCAATGGTTCATTTACATGAATCTCTCACCATAGACAGTGAGAGACATGGCCGGCCTTTGATATCCCAGTTATAGCTGCATTGGGGGGGACAGTGACAACCATGTGGAAAGTGGGACTTGAACCCCCAATCTTCAAATAGGAAGCTTCAAATATTTTGTTGCCGGATTTGTAAGCTGTGTGCAACAATGGGAGCCAGGAACCGGGAAGAGAGACTACAGTACAGTACAGTACAGTACAGTACCACCTCATAACGGATAATGTTTGTGTTCTATCCCCAAATAGAGCTACACAAACAAGCGCATATGTAAGCCTATACAGTGTTTATATATATATATTTAATTTTCATAGCAGGGGCAGTGGTGGTCTAGTGGTAAAGGGCGCTGGATCGCTGATCCAAAGTTTGGGGGTTCGAGTCCCACTCTCCACAAGGTTGTCACTGCCCCAGTGCGGCTAACTGGGTTATCAAAGGCGGGCCATGTCTCTCACTGTCTATGGTGAGAGGTTCATGTAAAAGAACCATTGCTGACTTTCGTAAAGAGTAGCTGCAAAGTCGTCAGCGTGTTTCTGTCCCTTGCTAAAAAGGGTTGTGACAGGAAGGGCATCCGACATAAAAACCTCTGCCAAATCAAACGTGCGAATCAGATGATTCGCTGTGGCGACTCCCGAGTAAAAGGGAAAAAAGCCGAAAGGAAGACAGACATTTAATTTTTATCGCATCAATTTTATTTTTGCCGGATGCTACCCCAATGACAATAGCCACCCTAGGCCCTATATAATAATGTATATTTACCTGATACAAAGTGTTCGCTGCATATTCTACTGTATTCTGTAGGATTCCAGTCTTTCCTATTTACTGCTGCGATCCACTTGGCTTTTTTCTCCGGGTCAGATGGAAAACGCTAAAATGACAGTGCAGGCTTTACTCCTCTGTCTATTTGCACAGCCAACAGCACAACACGATATAACCATACAGTACTCACTGGTTATTTTCTATCACTCCCGGGAAGTTAGTAACCGACAAACAACATCCAGTTGGGTCATGTTGAACCACTATTACTTATTTTAAAATGTTTATTTAAGGGACAATGTACAGGAACATTAAGCTCATAGAGACAGAGATGTACTGTACCAGATTATAGCTTAATAGCTAGTTTCCATCTGTAGTCCCTAATTTAGAATGGCCAATTAACCTACAGTGCATGTCTTTGGATTGTGGGAGGAAAGCGGAGCACCCGGAGGAAACCCACACAAGCACGAGGAGAACATGCAAACTCCACACAGAAACGCCCAGGCCGGGAATCGAACCCGGGCCTTCTTGCTGTGAGGCGGACGTGCTAACCACTACGCCACCGTGCCGAGCGCTGTCCGGATCAGGCCGTCCAATATCGCTTATAAACATAAACAACCCTGTGACGTCACGTGCAAAACCTCAATAGCCCAGCAACATGCTGTCTTGCTGTGAACGTGAATATAAAGGTTGAGGTAAATGGTATTTTTTTGAAGTTCATTGATTGGTAATAGCTGCTAAAAACAAATACACAATTTCATACTTACACCAGAAATAGATCACAATTATCTTAATGCTAGATTGTGTCAGCTAGCTTAGCTGTTGTAACTATTTTGTAAATGCCATAGACAGTGAGAGACATGGCCGGCCTTTGATAACCCAGTGACAGTGGGGACAGTGACAACCTGTTGAGAGTAGGGCTTGGACCCCCCCCCAAGCTTGAGATCAATGATCCAGCACCTGGCCACCACTGTGCCGTTCTTTCCTCAGGCTACAGGCAGTATTTAGATACGAATAACAAAGATGCCATGGAGCTAAAGGTTTACATCAGAGTGTCTAATAGATTAAAGGAGATAAGCACAGCCGTCCACCTTGACACCTCCTTTGACAACAGTTTTCCTTGTCTGCCTATGGGTAATCATCAAGCCTCAGGCTTCTAATGTCAAATGCGGAGCCATGCGGAGGCATAATCAAGCCCTGGAAGAGCAAATGGAAATGGTACTGACCGTGGCTCATACTAGCTCGCCCAGCTTTGGATCAATCGCGGAATAGTGGCTGTCGAATCCATGGCACCAGTCAAGCTGCTCCATGATTGAGGGAATGGTTTCGAACATTAATTAATAAATAAATAAACATAAAAATCCTGGAACCTTGTGCTGGCGTGGTGAGCTGTCCAAGGTGTACCCCGCCTTCGCCCAGAGTCAGCTGAGATGGCACCAGCCTCCCTGCGACCCTAACTAAGATTAAGTGATTCATAAAATGAATGAATGAATGAAAAATCCAGAAAACTGACAAAATCTAAGTACAAGCAATCATAATGTTTACTTTACTCAATAACTCTAGTATTGTTCTGATTGTAACAATATTCAGAATTTGGGACAGGTCATCACCTACTCACAACAGAAGCTCTCAATCCTTTATTTGGGCTGAAGGGAGGTTGGAATCCGTATCAGCTGATATTGGATTTTTATTTATTCAGTTATTTATTTCAGATTTAATTATCAGTGACATGGTACAGAACATATAAAAATGTACCAGAATTAGCGGAAAGTTTATTTCACGTCTGAGGTCCCTGGACTGATGGTAGAACATCACCCTAAAAATATAACAACAATGTTTTTATATTTATGGTTAACAAAGAAAGTTCAGTTCATTTTCTGTTACCGCTTAATCCTAATTATGGTCATGGAGAGGCTGGCGGCCATCCTAGCCGACTCCGGGTAGGGTAGAGTACACCCTGGACTGTATGCCAGGTCATCGCAGGCCAGAAACACGCTGACGGCTATGCAGTCGACTCTTGTCGAAAGTCAGCAATGATTCTTTTACACCTCACACCATAACCAGTGAGAGAGGCCGGCCTTTGATGACCCAGTTAGCTGCATTGGGTGAGACAGACATCCGCATCATGAAAAAGTTAAACTAGTGTAGCAGATAAACAGAACTCAAGTAGCATACATTTGCAAAACACAAAAGCAGTGCAATAGCAGAAACAAAACAACAGTGACTTCAACAATAACAGTCACACACAAAAATCAGATAATTCTCTGCATTGACAATTAATATGGCGGCAGGAAACAAATGCATTAACAAGAAAAAAACATCATAAGTATGTACAGTACACACACACACACACACACACACACACACACACAAAAAGAATAATAAGAATAGGTAGGGTGCACCCGGAACAGCTAGCCAGACAATCACAGCATCTGGTACAATTCATGTAAATGGTATATTTGATTTGAATACTGGATTTGTTTTAAATTTTGCATTTTCCGCATCAAGATATGTGGGATGTGACGTGTTTTTCAGGTTTTAAAATCGTTCTTTGCATATGTATATAGTGTATTTGGAATATGACTCCCAGCTGGGTTTTTTTAGGGCGGGTTGGACCTCACAGCCTTTAATCAGTTTAAGATCAGCTGGATGTTGTACACAGACTTATTTGCCATCAATTTAGTACACATAGCCTCATGTAAAAAGAATATTCATTTTTATTAGCCACATCAACAGAGTTAATGTAATTTTTTTACATAAAAAAAAATATATATATATATATATATATATATATATATATATATATATATATATATATATATATATATATATATATATATATATATATATATATATATATCTTCTTCTTTTCTTCTTCTTTTACTTTCGGCTGCTCCTTCAGGGGTCGCCACAGCAAATCATCCGCCTCCACCTCACCCTGTCCTCCGCATCTTCTTTTCTGACTCCAACGACCTTCATGTCTTCCTTCACCACATCCATAAATCTCTTCTTTGGTCTTCCTCGAGGCCTTCTGCCTGGTAGTTCAAACCTCAGCATCCTACTGCCAATATATTCCATATCCCTCCTCTGTACATGTCCAAACCATCTCAATCTAGCCTCTCTGACTTTGTCTCCAAAATATCTTATGTGGGCTGTCCCTCTGATATACTCATTTCTGATCCTATCCATCCTCGTTACTCCCAGAGAGAACCTCAACATTTTCATCTCCGCTACCTCCAGCTCTGCCTCCTGCCTTTTCCTCAGCGCCACTGTTTCTAAGCCATACAACATCGCTGGCCTCAACACCGTCTTGTACACTTTTCCCTTCATTCTTGCTGACACTCTCCTATCGCACATCACACCGGCCACTTTTCTCCAACCATTCCAGCCTGCCTGCACACGCTTCTTCACCTCTTTTCCACACTCTCCATTGCTCTGGATTGTTGAGCCTAAGTACTTAAAATCCTCCACCTTCGTTATCTCTGCTCCCTGTAACATCACCGTTCCTCCTGGGTCCTTCTCATTTACACACATGTATTCTGATTTTCTGAGGCTAACCTTCATTCCTCTCCTTTCCAGGGCATACCTCCACCTCTCTAGATTTTCTTGCACTTGTTCTCTGCTCTCACTACAGATCACAATGTCATCTGCAAACATCATAGTCCATGGAGATTCTTGTTTCACCTCGTCTGTCAGCCTGTCCATGACCATCGCAAACAAGAAGGGGCTCAGAGCTGACCCTTGATGCAGTCCCACCTCCACCTTGAATTCGTCGGTCACACCGACAGCACACCTCACCACTGTCTTACATCTCTCATACATGTCCTGCACCACTCTAACATACTTCTCTGCCACTCCAGACTTCCTCATGCAATACCACAGTTCTTCTCTTGGCACCCTGTCATATGCTTTTTCCAGATCCACAAAGGCACAATGTAGCTCCCTCTGACCTTCTCTGTACTTCTCTATGAACATCCTCAAAGCAAACATTGCATCTGTGGTGCTCTTTCTTGGCATGAAACCAAACTGTTGTTCACAAATGCTGACCTCTGCCCTTAGTCTAGCTTCCACTATTCTTTCCCATAACTTCATCGTATGGCTCATCAACTTTATCCCTCTGTAGTTGCTGCAACCCTGTATGTCTCCCTTGTTCTTAAAAATGGGCACCAGCACACTTCTCCTCCACTCCTCCGGCATCTGCTCACTCTCTAGTACCTTGTTGAATGTTCTTGTCAGAAAATCTACTGCTACCTCTCCTAGACACTTCCATACCTCCACAGGTATATCATCAGGACCAACTGCCTTTCCATTCTTCATCCTCTTCAATGCCCTTCTCACTTCACCCTTACTGATCTTTGCTACATCCTGCTCCTCAATGGTCACCTCTTCTACTCTTTTTTCTCTCTCATTTTCCTCATTCATCAGCTCTTCAAAGTACTCTTTCCATCTTCCCAGCACACTTCTGTCATCAGTCAATACATTTCCCTCTCTGTCCTTTATCAATCTAACTTGCTGCACGTCCTTCCCATCTCTATTTCTCTGCTGTGCCAACCTGTATAGATCATTTTCTCCCTCTTTACTATCCAACCTATCATACAAGTCATCATACGCCCTCTGTTTGGCCTTAGCCACTGCTACTTTCGCCTTACGCTGTGTCTCCCTGTACTCCTGTTTACTCTCTTCGGTCCTCTCGATGTCCCACTTCTTCTTAACTAATCTCTTCCTTTGTACACACTCCTGCACTTCCTCATTCCACCACCAAGTCTCCTTATCTATCTATCTATATATATATATATATATATATATATATATATATATATATATATATATATATATATATATGGTACCTTGACTTACGACTGTCTTTTATAACGCATTTTCTATAATACAAGCTTCGAACCCACCAAAAATCTGTCCCATCCAATGACCAAAATTTTATTTGCATTCTTCTGAGTGTATGCCTCCATGCCTTGTGCAGTGCTTCTTAAATATTTTTCTTTGATGCCCCTGTTTTTTTTTTTTTAACTCTGTTGGGTTTTGACACCTGAGCCGAGTGGCTTAGCCTCATGGCTCATCAGGCCAGTGCTTATCCCCGGTTTCCGTAGCGTGAAGCAACCAGGAGTTCAACTCCCCCTGGATGGGACACTAGTCCATCGCAGGTTACCTTCCCAGTATATTTTACTGGTACCCATTTATACTGCTGGGTGAACAGAGGGACACTTGTGGTTTGTGACCTTGCCCAGGGGTCTTAGCACAGTGAGGGTCTCAGTGGGATTTGAACTCACAACCTCCCGATCATGAGCGCAGCAGCCTAACCTCTACGCCACCGGCCCCACTTTGATGCCCCTGTAGGGAGAAAAAACCCCAAAACATTTCACGTCCCTGCAGCTATAAAGTGTTTACTGCACTTCATATCATCTCCCAGTGCTTTTTCCCTACACCTTAGGGAACACAGTAAGAGCGTCACTGCCACCTACTGTAATTGTGCATCCTCTACAGTTGATGGCAGTGGCACTATCACTGTTTGAACACAGTGAGAGCACCACTGCCACCTACTGTAGAGGATGCGCAATCACACAGTATGGCAAAAAAGCATATTCCCCAGGGTCATACATGCCGCAGGGTCATACATGCCCCCCCCGGCATCACACCATCACCACGAGCCTTTCCTCGCTGGCATTCGTAGGGTGCACGTGTGCAAAATTTTCCTCCTCCTTCTTCTCTGTTACACACCACCTTATGCCTGTCCACCTGACATCTTCGCACTTACATGACATCTTTGCCACAGCAAATGATTGGAAGGGTTTGTTGACTTATTGTTTATTCCTGTTTTATTATTATTTATTATTAATTATTATTAATGTTAATGTACATGTATTATTAATTATTATTATTATTATTATTATTTTTATTATTATTATTATTATTATTATTATGAAATATTGATTGTTTTTACATGTTTATCTTTAATATATTACGTCAAATATACGTGTTTGTGTCAGGTTATATGAGTTTGGGAGCGGGCTGGAATGGATTAATTGGTTTTTCGTTATTTCCTGTGGGAATTTTTGCTTTATCTAACAAACATTTTGATTTACGGCCTTGCCCTCGGAACGGATTAAATTCGTACGTCATGGTACCACTGTATTTATCTTATTAGATCTATTGCTGGCCCTGTGATGGCCTGGCGAGCAATCCAGGGTGTACCCAGCCCTTGCCCAGAGTCGGTTGAGATAGGCACCGGCCTCCCAATGACCCTAATTAGGATTAAGCGGTTCAGAAAAAAAATGAATGAATGCTATACTGTATTGCAAAGACTAAGTGAAGGAATGAAGGATTATATAAAGGATAATATCCATACAGCATAAATATGTGTGAAATTCAGTACTTGTTTCCCATGAAAACGCTGAGTAAAAGAAGAAAAATAGCTCCATTTTTTTGACTTTCAAATGCTTTGGGTTGGATTCAGGTCCTTTGTGCGGTTTTGGAGATGAACTTGGGCTGGAAACTTTGCTGAATTGTCAACTATTGGTGAATAATCCTACCACAAAAGAGAGTTAAACAAAACTTAAAATGATCTGTTTTATTATTAAAATATTATTAATGTCTTCCTGCCACACCAAATGCTCCGGTCATGGGAGAACTTTGAACCCAGAGACAACCCGAACAAAAAACCTTGAGAGGAACCAGAATATAAAAGTGTAACGCATCCTTTTACAGATCGTGCGATTATACTGTGATCATTCCATTTAACTCACACAGTACTGAAGGCCAGATTTAATAAGTAGAGCAAACTAGCACGTGGGCACCAACTTATAATAGCGCCGATAGGTGCGGCCAGTTGTGCAGGTGATCTACAAACAATCCATTCGCAAACAATGTTTTCTAAACAGAGACACAGCTAGTTTATTTCAGTATGACACACCCAATCTACTAAGAACCGCATAATTTAGCACAGGATCCCAAACATTACATTTTATATTTACAGCATTTGGCAGGAGTCTTATTCAGAGTGACTCACATTCATCATTTTTATATAACTGGGTAATTGTGGTTTAAGGGCTTTTCTCAAGTGCCCAACAGTGGCAGCTTGGTGGTGTGAACTTTCAGATCAGTCATCCAGAGCTTTAACCACTGAGTCAACACTGCACCAAACAAACAGATGATATGCAGCTACGGGTAACATACTAAGAGGACATGTACATGAGCATATGCATGTAGTTAGTTACAGTGAAGTAGTGGTTAGCACATCCAGCTCACAGCTAGAAGGTCCTGGGTTCGATTTTCTGGCTCAGGTGTTTACGTATGGAGTTTGGATATTCTTCTCAGGTTTCCTCTGTATCCCATGATTTCCTCCCACAGTCCAAAGACATGCACATTAGGCTAATTGGCTGTTCCAGCAGTGAAAATGTGAATAGTTGTGTATTTGTTGCCCTACAACGGTTTAGCTAGCTGTTCAGGGTGTAGCAGCTGAGATAGGCACCAGCCTCCCAACCCTAGTAGGATTAAAATGTTCAACAAATGAATGAATGATGAATGGAGTTATATACACTTTTCTGTTAAACAGGAGAGTAATGCAAAATAAGGAGAGGTAACTGAAAAATAATATGATCCTTATTTATTTATGTATTTATTTTGTTTTTGCAAATGAAAAGTGGTTGTTTTTACGTCGTGGAAGTTCCTTTCTGCGACTAGAGAAACAAGTTTGCTTGTCAGTCATAATTGCAATAGGCCATGATTCTGATGAAGCATCTCATGATTATGATTTATTGTCTCATTATTATGACTTAGCATTTCATGATTGACTTCGTGTACAGTGGGACCTCACCTTACGAAATTAATCCGTTCCCGAGGCAGTTTTGTAACCTGGATTTTTCGTAAGTAGAACCACATTTTACATGTAAAACGCGTGATTCATTCCAAGGCCCCGAATACTACCCCCTAAACCCTTTAAAAATTATAAAAGCATACCTTTTCAGGTACTTACTTCGTGTTGACCATGTCTTCTTAGCAGAGTTATAATCTTACAAATGTTTATGCAAGGTTAAATGCCTGAGCCAAAAAATAAAGTTGCAATGAGCACACTCGAAAAACTCATGAAACAATAGTAACTCTGTCCTTTACACGAAAAGCATCATGGGTATTATTGAGATACAGCTCCATAATAGCCAATGGGAGGGAGCTGTGTCATCCCTTCTGGCTAATAGGAGGCCAGCGGGGCAGGATGTTAGAAGATAGCCAATAGGAGGGAGCTGCGTCATCTCTCCTAGCCAATGGGAGGCCAGCAGGCCGGGATGTTGGGAGATAGTCAATGGTAGAGCAACTCGTGCATTGTTTGAATTTTTGAGATGGTGCTTTCGTAACGTGAATTTGCTTCATATCCAGAAACAAAAATTTTCGGAAAATATTTTTTGTAATCGGGATTTTTCGTTTGCTGGGACTATTGTAAGGTGAGGTACCACTGTATATCATAATGATGGTTTAGCATTTCGTGATTATGACTTAGCACCTCATAATTATGATTTATTGTCAGCTTATTATAATTTAGCATATCCTCATTATGACAGACTCTCATAATTATGATTATTACCTCATCATTATGACTTACCATCCTATTAGAACTTTCAAGATGACTTTATTTTCTCTAGTGGTTGAAATGGGCTTTCAAGATTTTATATGAGCTTTTGGACAGTTGAGTTTCCCATTGGGGAAGAGTAAAGTATCTATCTATCTATCTATCTTGTATCACCACGGTGTTTAATGAGATAGTGTGTATAACCTCTGTTTATATCTTTTCTGATTACAATCATCAAGCTGTGCTTGTCCTGTTAGTATATTAACTGCAGCTGAATATCACAGGCTTGTTTGCAACCCTGTGCTAAATTACACAGCTCTTGTTAGGCTGGCTGTGTCATAATAAACTGAACTGGCTCCACCTCTGTTTAGGAAACAACAAACTGTTTTTAAAACTGGCCTAAGACATGTTTTTGGTTGTAAATATAGTCACGGTCAGCAGTAAATTGCATGTTGTAAACAGTAGTAAACCAGATTGTGTGCTGTATTTGAATATTCTTCACCCGTATTTCACATATGAAACACAGACATTCGCAAAAATCTCTGAGTCCCCACCTCTCAGGAGCAATCTTGTCAAGACGCCCCCTTGGTAA
Organism: Plotosus lineatus; assembly: GCA_024760905.1. Lineage (NCBI taxonomy): Eukaryota > Metazoa > Chordata > Actinopteri > Siluriformes > Plotosidae > Plotosus > Plotosus lineatus. Next base: position 11,733,628 of record CM045746.1, read on the forward strand.
TTCCAACCATACAGGCTGAATTGGCTCAATTGGCTTGGGAAATATGGCCCTGAAAGCAATGTAATGATGTTCAGGGTCGGATGAGAATCTCAGTAAGTGTCAGGAACTGTTTTTTGGAAGTCAGATTATTACACTGTCCATGCGGGACCATCTACAGCAGCAGGAGGTGAGTCACAAGTGCAGAAAACTCCATGCGGGAAGGGAGGGGGTCATGAAAGACAAGAGGAGAGCAGCCACAACAGAACAAAATACATTAAAGTGCACTGTCGTAATAATAAAGCTTTTTCACCCGCACAGTGTCTTCACTTCTCGGGTCAAAATCATGTCATTATTTCTTATCACAATGATAAGAAAGCCCAGACACACACACACACACACACACACACACATATCACAGGATGTGAAAGTAGAGGCGAAAGATGAGAAGGTTAGCCCACCATGAAGAACAAAAGAACTAAAGAAAGGAAGAAGAAAGACTGAAAGAAAGAGCAGATTTGAAACACATCCTCAATCAAAGCAAAGCTCCCTGGTGCTGTCTTACACATACACTGTGTGTGTGTGTGCATGAGTGTGTGTGTGTGTGTGTGTGTGTGTGTGTGTGTGTGTGTGTGTGGGCCTGATGCATTTGGCACCAGTTCCTACATCTATACACCGATACACTGGAATGCTTTGGATAACATTTTATTGAGGTAACAGGTAATAATACCCTCACGCATAGAACATAGTTCTCACATAAACACCCACTATGTGGAACCTGTTAAAATACACTGCATATGAAGCAAAAGCCTGGTGTTTTTGGCCATACAAAGTTAAATTGTTAACTGTACTATGTGTTGAAATAACTCTTGCGGTGATTGATTAGGACCTACTATATACATATAGCATTACTCAACACTGGAAGCTCTTATGCAACTTCATCCATTCGATCATCCGACTCTGGATGAAGGTGAGGTACACCCTGAACCACCTGTCCATCACATCACAGGCTCAATAAACACAACCATTTACACTCACAGCTAGGGGCAATTTGGAACAGCCAAATAGCCAAATATGCATGGTTTTGGACTGTTGGAGGAAACAGGACTACCTGGTAGAAATCCATAAAGCACGGGGAGAACATGCAAACCTCACAGAGAAACATCATTGAACCCAAGCCCTTCTGCCTGATGCGTGTTCATCATCGTTTGCTGAATCATGTCCTCGCTTGAGCCTACCAGGGATGCAGGAAGGCTGAGCCCATCTTAGCATGTCAAGGCGGGGGCGTGAGCATGCTGTCGCCCCTCCCTGGTTGGTGGTGGTCATGTGATAGGGAAGCCTATACCTGATGGGGGAGAAGCCAAAAAAAAAAAAAGACAATTCATTCAACACACACCCACAAACAACCCTTCATGTCTACAACAGAGAGCAATTTGAAACAGCTAATTGGCCTAATGTGCATGGGTTTGGACTGTGGAAGGAAACCGGACTACCCCGAGAAAACCCACACCGGCACAGGGAGAACACACACTCACACACATTTAGCATGTCTGCGTCATAATAAGAAGGTCTTGAGTTTATGTGTGAGGTTTGCCCCGGGACTTCTACTCTGGTTTCCTCCCACAGTCTGAAGATGTTTACATTAAGCTAACTGGTTGATCAAAATTGCTCCTACATGAGAATCTGAGTTTGAATGGTTGTGTGTTTCAACCCAGTAGCCTTTTAAATTTTGATTTTTATCTATTCCTTGATCCCTAGACCTCATGAAAGTCAATACATGTCCTCATTCTTTGATTCCTTCAGTAAGGGAACTTTGCATTCGTGCCGCATCATGTTTCTACAGTGGTGGCAGGATGGTTAAGGTGTTGGGTTACTGATCAGAAGGTCAGGGGTTCAAGCCCCAATACTATTAAGTTGCCACGTTCATGACCATCAGCAACCCTCCACTGTTGTAAAAATGTAAATTGCTCTGGATTAAGGGTGTACGCAGAATGCTTTAGATAATTAATTAGTTTGTACCCCACTTAATCAGGAGGTCATGGATTACAGTTCGCAAGTCCCTACACAGTCCATTTTCTAAACCGTTTAATCCGTATTAGTGAGGCTGGCACCCATCTCATCCTACTCTGGGTGAAGACAGATTACGCTCTCTACAGGTTGACAAGCCTTCACAGGGCAACACCCACAACCGTTCGCACTCACTCACACCTTTGGAACAGCCAGTTAGCCTACCGTGCATATCTTTAGACTTTCCTTCATTCATTCATTCATTTTCTGAACCGCTTAATCCTAATTAGGGTCACATGGAGGCTGGCGCCCATCTCAGCCTTCTCTGGGCAATGGCAAGGATACACCCTGGACAGCACGCTAGACCAGGGGTCGGGAACCTATGGCTCGAGAGCCAGATGTGGCTCTTTTGATGACTGCATCTGGCTCTCAGATAAATTAGGTGGCCTTTATTAACATAATAACTAATACATAATTTCACTGTCATTTAAATAAATACAGAAAAAAGCCATCAAATAAAACAAAAACAGATAAATAAATCTCATGCATTTTAATCTATAAATCTATTTTCAATGCCACTTGTCACTGTGGCGCGCAGCAGAGAGCCGATCCTTTCTGTACGCCAGTGTGTGGGCGGGGCTGATACCTTGAAACTGTAATTTTATTGGATTATATGCAACAGCTTGTGCCAGTTGATTTTTGGGTTAAGAGGTAAATTTCCCTCATTTTTGATCCTCTCATTTGCACGAAGCCAAGCAGAGCTGGCAAGCAAAACACAAACGGACAGACAAGGATAAACTTCAACCCGCAGACCAGCTGATTGCCAAAACTTGGGACGCGCTTCCTGTCACATAAACACTGCAGCGTGTGAGTCGTGCCATATTGACCACGTTTGGCTCCACATGTGCATGCAAGCAGTCCTTCTGTCTGTCTTCCTTTCGGCTTTTTCCCTTTTACTCGGGAGTTGCCACAGCGAACCATCTGATTCGCACGTTTGATTTGGCAGAGGTTTTTTTTTTTTTACGTCGGATGCCCTTCCTGTCAGAACCCTTTTTAACAAGGGACAGAAACACGCTGATGACTTTGCAGCTACTCTTTACAAAAGTCAGCAATGGTTCTTTTACATGCCTCTCACCATAGACAGTGAGAGACATGGCCTGCCTTTGATAACCCAGTTAGCCGCACTGGGGGGACAGTGACAACCTTGTGGAGAGTGGGACTCGAACCCCCAACCTTTGGATCAGCGATTCAGCACCCTATACCACTAGACCACCACTGCCCGCAGTGCAATGCAAGCAGTCCTTCTCACACGTGAAAAACATCAAGACTAACCTGCGGTGACCAACCTACCTCACCACGTATCAACCAGACTACAAAGCCATCAGCAAAACCATCCAGCACCAGAAGTCGCATCACAATAATAGTAAAAAGTACTTTTCTTATTAATAAATAACTTTGTTATAACAATGTGGTTTAAAATAAATTCAGAATCTTATTGTACTCTAAAATTGTTGATCTTCTTTTTCCATTTAGTTGTATTCAGTATATATATATATATATATATATATATATATATATATATATATATATATATATATATATATATATATATATATATATATATGTGGCGGCTCTCAGAAGATTAGATTTAAAATACTGTATGTGTTTATTTTTGTCTCTCTTAGTCAAAACGGTTCCCGACCCCTGCGCGAGACCATCGCAGGTCCAACACTCTCACAGTAATTTGTAGTCACACTCACACATAGGGGCAATTCTGTGCATGTTTTTGGACTGTGGGAGGAAACCTGGAGTAAGAATATAATTATTTATTGAGGTTTTCGTGAATAAATGTATTTCAAATAAAGATAAAAATTCTCCTTTTTTTCAGATGAAACTACTTCGCTAAAAAGTGGATTTATTTCTATTAATATTCTTCACAAGGAGTGCCAATAATTGTGAGTAGTACAATTAATACATGTGCTGAATGATCTTACTGAGAATTTTGGGATCATGACTTTGGTAGTTCCTGTAGCTCAAAAGGGGTTGTTATGGAACTCAAAGGGCCCTCGGCAGTGCCCTCTGTTGCCCAATGCGATGTAATACAGTTAAGTATTATTCATTCATTAATTCATTGATTTTCTAAGCCCTTAATCCTAATTAGGGTCATGGCGCCTATCTTTGCCCACTCTGGGTGATGGTGGGGTACACCCTTGGACAGCTCGAAAGGCAAACACACGCACACACACACACACACACTCCTAATTACGTACCACACAACTATTTACATTCACACTCTCACCTAGGGGTGACCTGGAACAGTTGATTACGATAAGAGATGTTTATCTTTATTTGTAAAAAAAAAAAAAAAAAAAAAAAATCCACAAAAGACAACGAAGGGACTACATGTGCATACACCTATACATATTATATAACTATATGTATACCAATACAGTATATACATATATCTTATACAGGGCAGTGGGCAGGTCTTTTGGACCTTTGATGAGGTTAGGCGTCGCAGCCACCATGAGTCTCCACTGTTATGTGTCCATGCCACAAGGCAGTTTGTAAGAGTAGGACCTGTCTACCTATGCATGCAAAGACTGGGTCCAGCTGATTGTGTAGAAGAAACCACCAAATTGGTTCAGCGGACAAGAAGGTGGACCCAGCGGAGCATCGTGGAGTGCAACCAGAGCACAATGAGACACACAAGACACTGCTGGCCATCCAGTGCATCCTGACCTATCTCTAGCTGTCTCGACTATGTCGTGCCAATGGACTCAGATAGACCGGGACGAGAGAGTGAGGCTGACGATCTGCACAACTCTCCCTCACTTAAATCCAAGTCAAGCGCAAGTCATGACTTCACCCATACTGCAGATTATCGATCTGACATGAAGTCATGGTCATCTTCGACCTCCAAGGACGAACGTCATCATATCTTATGTACACATATACAGTACATTGATTCACATAGTCTCACACACACACACACACACACACACAAGGGTGCATGATTCAACTGAATAATTTAGAGTTAAGGGCCTTGCTCAAGGGCCCAACAGTGGTGACAGTGGGAATTGAATCGCTGACTTTCGAGTTAGCAACCAGCTTAGAAATAAAATCAGCCTTGATGTGTTTTCGAAACCATTTGCTTACTCCTGTACGCATGCATCAAAAGCTTCGTACCAGGTGCAATAATATTAATAAACATCACCATCTAGAGGAAAGCCCGCGCGTGCGCGAGAGAGAGACAGAGACAGAGAGCGAGAGAGAGAGAGAGAGAGAGCACAGAACACTTGAGTTCCAAAATGAAGTGAAAACACATAAGCTATTCATTCGTGATTGTGCTCCTAATACAATGAGGGTGGAAAATTTAATTAATAAAAATTAATTAAAAACCTGCTTTTCTTCTTTCTTTATTTCACATGGTGGGCTCAGTTCTGTTCATTTTCTGCAACCGCTTAATCCTAATTAGGGTCGCGGGGAGGCTGGTGCCCATCCCAGCTGACGCTGGGCGAGGGCAGAATACACCCTGGACAGCTCGCCAGGCCATCGCAGGGCAGAAACACACTGACGGCTATGCAGCTTCTCTTGTCGAAAGTCAGCAATGGTTCTTTTACATGAACCTCACACCATAGACAGTGAGAGACATGGCTGGCCTTTGATAACCCAGTTAGCTATACTGGGGGGGGCAGTGACAACCTTGTGGAGAGTGGGGCTTGAACCCCCAAATTTAGGATCAGCGATCCAGCACCTTTACCACCAGGCCACCACTGCCCAGATGGTGGGATTTGTCACCTATGGAATATTGTAAATATTGCACAGGGTTGAATGTGTCGAGGCAACAAGGTTAGGTCAACGTTTTGGGTTTCAAGCATGAGGAAGAGGGAAAGAGAGAGAGAGAGAGAGAGAGAGAGAGAGAGAGAGAGAGAGAGAGAGAAAGAGAGAGAATCAGAGCGCAAGACCAAAGTGCAAAAGAAGTTTCTGCAGTCCAAAAATAATTGCCCAGTAAAAACTATGGACTGTTGTATAATTCATTTCATTAGCAATGGAGGTTATGACTCGAGGGATTTTGTGGCTTGTGTTTATTTTTAACTTTAATTAAACACGATTCAGTGCTATTCTTACCATGGCGTGCTTACTGCAATGAGCAGAGCATATTGCTTACTTTACGGATTCTGTAAATCCCACTAGGCCGAGAGCCGAGCTGCACTCCAGCATCGTCTCCATCCTAATCAATGTTATTGATCCTAGCCACCCTGACAGGCAAGAGAAGAATAATGAGGGCAGTTGTTTAGATCTGCTTTGCCAGCATCCCACCAGGCCCCCCTGACAAGAAACCTATATGTACCTCTGGAACTAAGTAAATAAATGCTGTAATAGAAATTGACAGGAGAAGTTTATAATGTTACTTTACTTAAAGTCTGAAACTTGGGTCCTGGTGAATTTATTGGTTTTGGTGGTCACGTAAAATAAATATTTATATTTGCCTACCGTGTCTAATATTGTAGTTATTAAGTAAGGGTAACACACAATGTGAAAAACTTAAAGTATGATAACTGTAAAGCTCAAGATTTTGGCATATTACACAATGCATCATTCATTCATTCATTTTCTGAACTATTTAATCCTGATTGGGGTCACGGGAGGCTGGTGCCTATATCAGCCGACTTTGGGTGAGGGCAGGTGGACAGCTTGCCAGACCATTGCAGGACCTACACAATACATAATTAGGATGGTAGATTTTAGTATTTTATATTTGTCTGTGCTGTTTGTCCGTAATTCCATATCAAGAACATTCTACAGGCCTTCCTGACCGTGCTTCAACTATTTCAACATTTGTGCTATTTTTTTCCACTTGTAAAATATAAATAAGTAAATAAATAAATAAATAAATACATGAGGCCTATTTTGACATAATTATATAGGATACATAACTTGCTACTATTAGCAGTATGTCCAAGTCTACTTAACATACACTTTCCCTTAAAATGTTATCATTACGATTCTTCATAAATTCTATAATTTCATTGTGAAATCAATGACTCATTTTTAAAATCAATAGAATGGCTTTAATGTTTATTATTGTAACTGTTAATTCAATGCAGCAAAGCCAAGGACACCAACAGTCCCAGTGGTTCTTAAGACTTGGCCATGCGGTTCAGAAGGTACATGAATGTGGTCCATTGGTGGTACTGATGCTCGCTCTCAATGTACAAATGTGAATTTTGGTGAACATAATCAGTGGACCACCCCTAACCAGTGTGCCAAATTTCAAAGATTTTAAGCACATGGTTCTGAGTGCCTAACCTCAACACCTCACATACCTTTGTTCATTAATGCGAAATCAGTTGAACAGCTCGTGCTTAAAGCATCATTTCCATGTGAGAAAAATATATATTAATTTCACAACATTTACTTAATTCTGTTCAGCCCACATAAAAAAATTGAAATATTATTCAATTCATGTTCAAACGTAAGCCATATCACCCACCATTTATAAAAACTATGGGGAAAGAAAGGTAAATACTATCTCCTGTTTGTTCTTTACTTTTTTGAAGCAATGTTGTTATTTTGACTTGTGAGGTCAGCCTAAGAGCAACCAGTTACCTGAATCTGTAAATTGCACCTCCCCATCCATCCATCATCTGTACAGCCATTATCCACTGGTGCCAAGCTGGAAGCAATCCCAACTGATTTCAGATGAGAAATGGAGTACACACTGAACACGCCTCCAGTCTATTGCAAGACTAATACACACACCAAAAAAACACACCGACCTTCACACCCAACGGCAATTTGCAGTAGCCAGTTAGCACGAATATTCATGGAAACGCATTCAAACTCCATACAGAAATGTCCATATTGCCTGTGAGGTTTGAACCCAGAACCTTCTCACTGATAAGGAACAGTGATATCCACCTAGACATTGATTTGCCAATAAATAAATGCAATAAATTCAATCAATATAATATTAATTTCCATTGATTAACCACAGACATTGCATATGCTAATTGAATAACAATAAAAAAAATCCTGAACTACCACCTGGTAATTATACAGGTCCTTCTCAAAAAAATTAGCATATTGTGATCAAGTTCATTATTTTCTGTAATGTACTGATAAAAATTAAACTTTCATATATTTTAGATTCATTGCACACCAACTGAAATATTTCAGGTCTTTTATTGTTTTAATGCTGATGATTTTGGCATACAGCTCATGAAAACCAAAAATTCCTAGCTCAAAAAATTAGCATATGATGTTCAGGTAGTCTAAACGAGCTATTAACCTAATCATCTGAATCAACCAATTAACTCTAAACACCTGCAAAAGATTCCTGAGGCTTTTAAAAACTCCCAGCCTGGTTCATTACTCAAAACCGCAATCATGGGTAAGACTGCCAACCTGATTGCTGTCCAGAAGGCCATCATTGACACCCTCAAGCAAGAGGGTAAGACACAGAAAGAAATCTCTGAGCGAATAGGCTGTTTCCAGAGTGCTCTATCAAGGCACCTCAGTGGGACGTCTGTGGGAAGGAAAAAGTGTGGCAGAAAACGCTGCACAACCAGAAGAGGTGACCGGACCCTGAGGAAGAGTGTGGAGAAGGGCCGATTCCAGACCTTGGGGGACCTGTGGAAGCAGTGGACTGGGCTACAGGTGCCACATCCCCCAAGTCAAGCTACTTTTGAACCAGAAACAGTGGCAGAAGCGCCTGACCTGGGCTACAGAGAAGCAGCACTGGACTGTTGCTCAGTGGTCCAAACTACTTTTTGTGGATGAAAGCAAATTTTGCATGTCATTCGGAAATCGCGGTGCCAGAGTCTGGAGGAAGACTGGGGAGAAGGAAATGCCAAAATGCCCGAAGTCCAGTGTCAAGTCCCCACAGTCAGTGATGGTCTGGGGTGCCATGTCAGCTGCTGGTGTTGGTCCACTGTGTTTTATCAAGGGCGGGGTCAATGCAGCGAGCTATCAGGAGATTTTGGAGCACTTCATGCTTCCATCTGATGAAAAGCTTTATGGAGATGAAGATTTCATTTTTCAGTACGACCTGGCACCTGCTCACAGTGTTGAGTGCATAACTGAACATAATTATTTGAAGGTTGACTTTTTGGTATTAAAAGCATTTTTTTTAATTGGTCGGATGAAATCTGCTAATTTTTTGAGAAGGACTAGTATGCCTTCTTCTTTTCCTTTCAGCTGTACCCTTCAGGGGTCGCCACAGCAAATCATCTGCCTCCATCTCACCCTATCCTTTGCATCTTCCTCTTTCGCCAACTACCTTCATGTCTTCCTTCACCACATCCATAAATCTCTTCTTTGGTCTTCCTCCAGGCCTTCTACCTGGTAGTTCCAACCTCAGCATCCTACTACCAATATACTCACTATCCCTCCTCTGTACATGTCCAAACCATCTCAATCTAGCCTCTCTGACTTTGTCTCCAAAACATCTTACATGTGCTGTCCCTCTGATGTGCTCATTCCTGATCCTATCCATCCTCGTTACTCCCAAAGAGAACCTCAACAATTTCATCTCTGCTACCTCCAACTCTGCCTCCTGTCTTTTCCTCAGCGCCACTGTTTCTAAACCATACAACATCACTGGCCTCATCACCGTCTTGTACACTTTTCCTTTCATTCTTGCGAATACCTTCCTATCACACGTCACACCGGACACTTTTCTCCAACCTTTGCAACCTGCCTGCACACGCTTCTTCACCTCTTTTCCACACTCTCCATTGCTCTGGATTGTTGAGCCTAAGTACTTAAAATCCTCCACCTTCCTTATCTCTGCTGCCTGTATCCTCACTGTTCCTCTTGGGTCCTTCTCATTCACACACATGTATTCTGTCTTACTGAGGCTAACCTTCATTCCTCTTCTTTTCAGGGCATACCTCCACCTCTCTAGATTTTCCTGCACTTGTTCTCTGCTCTCACGACAGATCACGATGTCATACACGTGGTTAAAAAAAACAATACCCTTGACCTTTGATGTATGACCTCTAAAATCTAAACAGCTTGATTGTTGAATCAAGGTGGACATTAGTCCAAAGTTTGAAAACTGCAGTATTTTTATTTATTTATTTATTTGTTTTGTGATTTCCCCCCATTTTTCTCAATAATTTAATTATATCCAATTCGCACCCATCAGTATTACCTTCCCTATCACAAGGCCACCACCGACCAGGGAGGGGCATGCACACACCCCCTCCATGACATGCAATGTAATCCACCTGCCTGTTTTCGAACTACAGCGCATGAGTATTTGGGGGTGGTCTAACACACTCGGAGGGAAAGCATTATCCGTCCCTTCATCCGAATTAGCTGACAGTTGCCTGTGATTGCCTGGCAATTGCTGTGAGTGACAGGAAAGTGAGCGCATGCAATCTTTCCCTCCCGTGAGAGTTTGGCCAATTAGCTTCCATGGACTTACGCTTATGGATGGCTGTGACATTAAACCGGATTCGAACTTGCGATCTCTGCGCTATAGTCGCGTACCGTGTTGATGCGACACTGTGGAGCCAAAACCTCTTGAGGCAGCATGTCTTCAATAATGGTTCATGTGAGGCTGTAGTGGCCTTGACCTTTGACCCATGACCTCCAGAATGTAATCAGCTCATCTTTAGGTCAGAGCCGACCTCCATGCAAAGTTTGAAGAAAATCCCTCGTGGAATATCATGTTCCAAGAGAATAGCCTGGACGGGTGAACGAATGGACGTATACACTGAAAACCCAAAAATGTAATGCCGTGGTCCTGTCTGTTGCTGGCATTGAGGCATAAACATGGCAATGGGTGCTTTTACAGGGATTTTTACAGACAATACCATTCAAAAGTTAAAGTCAAAATCATTATTTAAGTAAAAATATCTTTTTTTTTTCCTTGACAATATTTTATATTCATTTCAAAACTCATTTTAATGTGTTTTCATAGAAGATGTGAATTTTTGGAGCGATAACCAAATATTTTTAATGGTAGCGTGCATTCATTTTTGTGGAACTTCCATTCCCTATTATCGGCGGCACGGTGGCGTAGTGGTTAGCACGTTGGCCTCACAGCAAGAAGGGCCGGGTTCGATTCCAGGCCTGGGTGTTTCTGTGTGGAGTTTACATGTTCTCCCCGTGCTTGTGGAGGTTTCCTCAGGGTACTCTGGTTTTCTCCCACAGTCCAAAAACAAGCACACTAGGTTAACTGGCTGTTCCAAATTGTCCGTAGGTGTGAGTGAGCCTGTATATGGCCTGGTGAACCAATCAGTAGATCACTGTGATCACAGCCATGACAATACCTGTATGAGCATCATTCAAGCTTCAGGGATCGACGTCCATTCCTCGTGATTGGATGTAGATGTAGATAGATAGATAGACCCTGTTGTCACTCATGTTATAACAGCTTTGTATTCTTGCTCACCCACCCTGTGCAATTTGTTACAACAGAAAAAAAATAAAGATACAAGCAGAAAATCCCGGGGTTCGATCCAAGAGACTAGAGAAGAGTCCGAGTGGTGATGATAAGGAGAGAAGAAACGGAGGATGAACAGTGATGATGTCACTGAGAGTTGGTAGAATCAATGAACAACAGGGATCATGCCCAGGTGGGCAAGAACCCTTTCATTCGTATTCCATAATAATACGAGAATGACTGTTCAGTTTATCAGTTCATTTTCTGTAACCGCTTCATCCTAATTAGGGTCACGGGGAGGCTGGTGCCCATCCCAGCCAACTCAGGGCGAGGGCAGAGTACACCCTGGACAGCTCGCCAGGCCATCGCAGGGCGGAAACACGCTGACTGCTTTGCAGCCTACTCTTTACGAAAGTCAGCAATGGTGCTTTTACATGCCTCACACCATAGACAGCGAGAGACATGGCCGGCCTTTGATAACCCAGTTAGCTATACTGGGGGGCAGTGACAACCTTGTGGAGAGTGGGACTCGAACCCCCAACCTTTGGATCAGCGATCCAGCGCCTTATACCACTAGACCATCACTGCCCATGAGAATGACTGTGTTACTGTAAAAACGAGTCAGAGCTGCTGTTGTACAAAAGGAATCCACCAATCACAGCCAAGAATTTAACTGCACTGGTGGGGTAAGAATACTAAATGTGGGTATAAGTCAGAAGATAGACAGGAGAGAAAAGATTGGCAGCTGTAAGGGAAGTTTAATTTGTTGGTATTCATTTTGATCAGCAGTACATTCATATGCACGACTTGATATATGACGAACCAGTTTGGAGCATGAACAGGATGTGTGCGCTTCAGGCTGATCGCATTAAGATGTACAGTACAGTAATATGGATGAATTAGAAGTATGGCTGAAATAGACTTCTGTTAAGCCATAGCATGCGTTAACCCAGAGAGGCAGGTCTGGTTTTAATTATACAGACAGAGGAAGGGCAAAAAAACAGAGTTACAGTGTTTATTTAATAAAGACTGCTGATTGGTATCTCTTACACATTTGTGCATTGTGGCTTTGTTTACAAAATCATCACATTTGTGCCATTATTTTTCGTTACAGTAAATTCTTTATATAAGTGTGCCTTGAGTTTAGGAATATACACTATATCATATCAGTTTATAACTCTAATAGAATTATTCCTTATAGTATATAGATCTGATAATAAAAGAGTTCACTAAGAACCTCTCGAGCGTTCCCCAGGATTCAATTCAATATTTTGTATCATAAAACTAGACGGGTTCACTGATGCAACTCCTTTTAAAATAGCAACAACATGATCAACAATATCAACAACAATAACAACAACAAAAATATTTCACACAACAATGTATGACCAGAGACGGAAAGCGTAAATAGGATGTCGAGTTGTGTATATCTGTGCCAGTCTTATTTAATTATCGTCGTAATCAACAGCGATCGATATTATTCTTATCTGACACATCCATTCATTCACTACACAGTGCTTCCTGTTCGGGTGGCAATAAAGCAGCTCACAAGAACAACGCTGAAAAGGAAAGATAGAGTACATCATCTGCATTATTTACTTCTTCTGTGTGTGTGTGTGTGTGTGTGTGTGTGTGTGTGTGTGTGTGTGTATATATATATATATATATATATATATATATATATATATAGATATATATATACACACACACACACACACATACCTGCAGACTGTGTGTATATCCATACACATCTATAAGCTAAATGCCTGTTTTCATCTTCTTTCTGTACTGATACATATTCTTTTAGAAAAAACCCAGTGTTCTGTGTTTGTGTCACAAAGTTAAGCATTTTATTCCACATGTAGGGCTCCTAAAAAAGCTACTATAATGTAAATGAGCACACATACAACATCGATTAAATATATTACACCCACTATGCTCAGTCAAATCAGTAACTGCTTTGGATTTCCAGTTTTTAGAAGTTCAGGGTCTCTGACATCATCTTCCACCAATCCATAAGCTCCTCCTTCTCCTCCTCCTTCCGTTCTTCTAGGGATTCCAACTCAAAATCGAGCTGCCACAAAAGACAGTGTCAGAATGAATACGTCCTTAAAACAACATGTCTTCACCCCACAGCAACTTTATTCATTAAATAAAAACTTCTCAATAGTTAAGCCATGGTTAACCCTTTTCAGCTATAAATTTTATAATTATACTTCTACCATTAATCATAATAATAATGATGATAATAAAGTATATGGGGTGGCACGGTGGTGTAGTGGTTAGCATGTCCGCCTCATAGTAAGAACGTCCTGGGTTTGAGGCCCAGGTTTGGTAGGGGCGTTTCTGTGTGGAGTTCTCGATGTGGTTTCTTCAGATATTTCAGTTTCTTCCCACACTCCAAAGACATGACCCCAGGAGTGAATGTGAATAATTTTGAATGTTTTGGCCCTGTGATGCATTGGTGAGCTGCTTAGCGTGCACTCTGCCTTCACCAAGTGTCAGATCAGAAAGGCACCAGCCTAATCACGACCCCATGACCCTAGTTGGATTAAGCGTTTTGGCAACTGAGTGAGACTATATATATATATATATATATATATATATATATATATATATATATATATATATATATATATATACACACATGTGTGTGTGTGTGTGTGTGTGTATGTATATATATATATACACACACACACACACACACACACACACATACATATACATACAGTCATACACATTTATGAAATTAATCCGTTCCAGAGCCCTTTTCTTATTGTGGGGATTTCAGAAGTAGGGGTTGCATCTTACATGTTAAACACCTAATTCGGTCCAAGTCTCCAGTCCTTGGACTGGCTAAACCCCATAAACCCTTTAGAAATTATAAAAGTACACCAATTTTGTATAAAATATGTGTTAAAAGTAAAAGAAAATTATTTATTAAACCATTAAACTATTTTATTAGCATATTTATTAATTAAACCATTATTAAACATTTTTATTAACACACACACACACCTCTCTCTCTCTCTCTCTCTCTCTCTCTCTGTCCTGGGCCATGCTCACAAGACATGAATTCAAAGCGCATTCCCTGCTTCACCATTTACTGAATTAAAACAACTGAAAACTAAACTAAAAACTAAAGCATTATTCTTTCTCTCTCTCGCTCTCTCTCTCTCGCTCATGCGCGCACGCTGCGGGTCACGCCCACAAGACGTGAATTCAAAGCGCATTCCCTGCTTGACAAACTCAACTTTAATTTGATTCCTTGAGAGATCGGAATTCCAGATGAGCTCAAATGCACCCACATTTATTAAACATTTACTGAATTAAACAACTTAAAAAACTAAACTAAAAACTAAAGAGTGAAGCTTCCTTCTGTCTCTATCTGGGAGGCCAACGGGACGGGATGTTGACAGACAGACAATGAGAGAGCAACGCGTTTGAATTTGTCATAAGAAGGGGTTGTTTTGTATTTCGGGGACAGAAACTCAAGAAAATTTTTTTCGTAATCCGGGGATTTCGTACAAAGGGGTCTTTGTAAATTGGGGGCCGACTGTGTATATATATATATATATATATATATATATATATATATATATATATATATATATATATATATATATATATATAGGGATACCTCACTTTCCGTCTTTAATGGGGACTGTGACTGCTGATTTCTGCAAAGTAGGATCGACTCCCCTGACTGATGTATACTTACATGTATATGTGTACAGTATATAATATCAACAAATACATATTCAATGCTCTAAATGCTTATAATAACAATTAAACATTCAAAAATAATGTATAAGATGTAAATAAAATATAAATACACACACATACAGATGTGCGTGCACGCACTCAGATGTGCACCTCACATAAAAATGCGAGTAGTTTTGTTGGGGGGTTTTGGATTGGGGTTTTTTTTTTGGAGTTTTTTGCATAATTGGCCTTGTTTTGCAGCATTTTCCTTCACATTTCCCCAATTTTCCTTAATTTCCTTATTTATTTATATTTCGATGAATATTTTTGAAAAACCCACGAAGCACTGAAGCTGCAGAAACTGAGGCATGAAGTAGCAAGGGATCACTGTATGTGTGTGTGTCTGTATACATGTGTATATATATATATATATATATGCGTCTGATTACGTAAATGGTACTGAAATGTGTAACACTGACCTTTTACATTTTCTGCAGATTTAGAAAAAATAATCTTTCCCATTTTTAATGTATTAGGCCAGCATGCATTAAATCATGGTAGATGCAGGATAACATTCATTGAAGAAGTATCATCATCAAATTATCAGTAGGACGAGTCAGAAGGCCAGTAACTAACATGGACAGAATGATTAGCCTTTTATACAATAATAATAGCTTTAGATAATAATTTTGTGATTAGCTGCACTGTGCTGACTGATGGTGTTTGACATGTTCAACTTTTCTTTATCTAAAGTTAATAAATGCTGATACATTAGTGATCAATGGGAGCACAAGATGCTCGATGTAACATGGAGAGGAAAAATCACGTACATCATCGATCCCGTTTTAAGTCTGGTGCTTTTTTCCATTTTTGCCACACATATTTAAATTCCGTGTTTCACTGTGCGTGCACCTGTGCTCTGATTCATGTGGTTATTGGACCTGTGGAGACCTTAGCAGAGGCTCAGCAGAACGTGAAAATAATGAGGTCTTTCCCTTGTCATAAAACTGAGCCTGAAAAAAGGTGTAAACCAGAAAGTATTTGCTCATCATTCATTTTCTGTAACTGCTTAATCCTAATTAGGGTCACGGGGAGGCTGGAGCCCATCCCAGCCAACTCCAGGCGAGGGCAGAGTACACCCTGGACAGCTCGCCAGGCCATCTCAGGGTGGAAACACACTGATGGCTATGCAGCAACTCTTATTGAGTTCTTTTACATGCCTCACACCATAGACCACCATAGACAGTGAGAGACATGGCCGGCCTTTGATAACCCAATTAGCTGCACTAGGGGGACAGTGACAACCCGTGGACAGTGGGGCTTGAACCCCCAACCTTACAATCAGCGATCCAGCACCTTTACCACTAGACCACCATTGCCCTAAGAAGAATTTGAATTATTAAAAAAAATTGTTCACCTTAAGTTCATATTTTGATTTTACATTATCTCCCAGGCATGCACTAAAGATTTTGATGTATTGATTCGCAAATAAAATTGGACATGGAAATATTTATTCAAGGTAGAAATGTGCTATTTGAAAAATGTATGCATGCTTATAATGGTTCTAAAACTGTGTTTCCAAAGAAAATCTGTGGGTGTGGGTGTTTACCCGAACAGCAGGGCTGTGTGGAATAGCCACTTTCTTGGTGACTGTAAGATATCCAGGAGCTGAGGCTGAAACTTTGTAGTTACCAGGTGCCAATAGGCGCCAATAATCACCGTCCTTAGCTACAGAAACAAAAAAATGTGTATTATAAATAAAACAGAACACTTAATTTAGAATTATATATATATATATATATATATATATATATATATATATATATATATATATATATATATATATATATATATATTACCTACCATATATTACTCTACCATTCCAAATGTTTTAAAATGGCTTTAAATATCATCAATATTACAAGGAACACGCAAAATCTTTAACAAGAAAACTTCTGTTTGTTCTTGGAAAAAGTCAAATTGGACCTTGAGAAATGGAGACCGCTTCACCTGTCCTTAGCAGGAAAAGTGAATTGTATTGAAATGAATGTACTTGCCAAATTTACCTGTTTCATTGTATCCCACTTTATCGCCTAATTTTTTAATATATTAATACATTTTCATTTCATTTATTTCCTCTTCCAAGTTTGTGTTATTATTTGGCCTCAAATGTTCAAAAAATTGTATATTGGCTTCACACCCCTGACTCCGACTGGGGCCACGGATGAAGCCACATCTTGCATCTGAACCTCTCACTTCTCAATCTGACAGTACATTAATAATCACTCTGGATTTGATACTGTGTAGTCACCTTTTCCCCACAGCTAGATTAGACTCTGATTTCACCCCTTTGGCATTAAATAATGTTAAAGATATGTTCATAAACTGGCCTTCTAATTAGGATTAAGTGGCTTTTAAAAATCAGTGAATGATTGTACATAAACTCAACTTCTGTAAGCTTTGACAAGTTGTCGAGCGAGTTTGGTCTGCTTCAATTGAGCTTATTTTGATATTTCCAAGTCTGTCACTTTCTTCAGCAGAATGACTCCAACTTCCCATATATACCATAACCGTCTCGTTTAGAGGTTCTGTTAGAGTCTCCCTTCAACACTAAAAGACTTATCTAAAGGATTACTGACTCTACAGGATCTTTTAAAAACATAATACTCACAAAGACCAGGGCAGACTGGGTGGATGAGTTGGGGGAGGACTTGGAGGAGGACATATGAGACAGCACCCAATTCAGAGTAAATGAGAGCACTTCCTGCGCTAAATTTAGCATAATACAATTCAAGGACTTACATCGTATCCACTACTCCAAAGTAAGACGGGTTAAAATAAATTCCAACATTGATACAGGCTGAGGCACGTGTGGAAGTTCTCCTGCCAATTTAACCCATGTTTTTTTTCCATGTCCAGCCCGAACAGACTATAGGTCTATGATCTTTAAAACATAGTTAGAGGCATTTAGTATCGAGCTCTGTGTGGGGTTGGGCAACAAAAGAAATGTTGTGAGCACTATTGAGAGCCTAAGAGCCTGCTTGTTTGTTTATTAACCTAATGTATATACAGGCATCCCTCACTTTCCACGGTTAATGGGGACCGAGCCCCCCGCCCCGCGACCACCGATTTCCGCGAAGTAGGATTGACCCTCCTGACTGACGTATATGTACATGTATATGTGTATATAATATCAATAAATACAAATTCAATGCTATACATGCTTATAATTACAATTAAACATTCAAAAATAATGCATTAGATGTAAATAAAATATAAATACACACATACGGATGCGTGCGCACATACACACAGATGCGCAACTCACATAAAAATGTAAGTAGTTTTGATGGGGGTTTTGGCTTGTTTTTTTGCAGAATTGGCCTTGTTTTGCAGCATTTTCCTTAACTTTTTATCTATTTTAACTTAATTTCCTTATTTTTTTATTTTTTCGATTAATATTTTTGAAAAACCTGCGATGCCCTTAAGCCGCAGAAACTGAAACACGGAGTAGCGAGGGATCAAGGGATCACTGTATATACAGGGATCCTTCACTACTTTGCGCTTCAATTCATGCAGCTTCAGTGCATCGCTGAAAAAACAACAACCCCGAAACAAACAAAACAAAAAAACAACCCAAAATCCCCCATCAAAACTAGTTACACTGTTGCATCTGTGTGTGCACGCGTATCTGCACGTGTCTCTATGTCTGTTGTCTTCTTCTCATGCAATACAATGTGTATGTGGGTGTATTTATACAGTCATACCTCACCTCACGAAATTAATCTGTTCCAGAAGTAATTTCGTAGCCTGATTTTTTCATAAGTGGAGTAGCGTTTCACATGGAAAAGGCTTGATTCGTTCCAAGGCCCCCGATACTACCCCCTAAACCTTTTAAAAATTATAAAAGTATACCTTTTAAGGCCTCCTTCTGCTTCAATATTGTACCAATGGTAGACGAGTTTCGGCCATATTTCTTTGTGATATCACTCAACCGCATGCCACGAGCCCGCTTCTTCTTTTCACTCGCACCGGGAATCACTTTCTTGGGGCCCATGATAAATGATGAAAAATAAAGTTGCCATGAGCACACTTAAAAAACTCACAAAACAACAGTAACTCTGTCCTTTACGTGTGTTAGAACTCTGTGACGAACAATGGGTCGAAGGCACACAAAAAGCATCATGGGTATTATGGAGATACAGCTTCCTCCTAGCCAATGGTCGAGGGCACACGAAAAGCATCATGGGTATTATGGAGATGCAGCTCCCTTCTAGCCAATGGTCAAAGGCACACGAAAAGCATCATGGGTATTATGGAGATACAGCCAATGGGAGGCCAGCGGGGTGGGGTGTTTGGAGATAGCCAATGGGAGAGCAACTAGCACATTGTTTGAATTTTTGAGATGGCGCGTTTCGTAATGTGAATTTTTTTTGTATCCAGAGATGGATATTTTAGGTAAATGCGTTTCGTAACATATTTTATGTTTGTTGGGTCTTTCGTAAGGTGAGGTACCACTGTATTTTATTTACATCTTCTGTTTTTATTGAATATTTAATTGTTATTATAAGAATTTATAGCATTGAATATGTATTTATTGATATTATATATGCACATATACATGTATGCATACATCAGTCAGGGTGGTTGGGGGTGATCCTACTTTGCAGATTTCGATGGTCGCGTGGGGATCTCAGTCCCAATTAACCGCAGAAAGTGAGGGATCCCTGTGTATATATATATATATATATATCTTCTTCTTTTCCTTTCGCTTTTCCCTTTTTCCCTTCAGGGGTCGCCACAGTGAATCATCTGCCTTCATCTCACCCTATCCTTTGCATCTTCTTCTCTTACACCAACGACCTTCATGTCCTCCTTCACCACATCCATGAATCGTCTCTTTGGTCTTCCTCTAGGCCTTTTGCCTGGTAGTTCCAGCCTCAGCATCCTATTACCAATATACTCACTATCCCTCTGTACATGTCCAAACCATCTCAATCTAGCCTCTCTGACTTTGTCTCCAAAACGTCTTATGTGTGCAGTCCCTCTGATGTGCTCATTCCTAATCCTGTCCATCCTTGTTACTCCCAAAGAGAACCTCAACATTTTCATCTCTGCTACCTCCAGCTCTGCCTCCTGTCTTTTCCCCAGGGCCACTGTTTCTAACCCATACAACATCGTTGGCCTCAACACCGTCTTATACACTTTTCCTTTCATTCTTGCCGATACTCTCCTATCACACATCACACCGGACACTTTTCTCCAACCATTCCAACCTGCCTGCACACGTTTCTTCACCTCTTTTCCACACTCTCCATTGCTCTGGATTGTTGAGCCTAAGTACTTAAAATCCTCCACCTTTCTTATCTCTGCTCCCTGTAATCTCACCGTTCCTCTTGGGTGCTTGTCATTCATGCACATGTATTCTGTCTTACTGAGGCTAATCTTCATTCCCCTCCTTTCCAGGGCATACCTCCACCTCTCTAGATTTTCCTGCACTTGTTCTCTGCTCTCACTACAGATCACAATGTCATCTGCAAACATCATAGTCCATGGGAATCTTGTCTAACCTCGTCTGTCAGCCTGTCCATCACCATAGCAAACAAGAAGGGGCTGAGAGCTGACCCTTGATGCAGTCCCACCTCCACCTTGAACTCTTGTGTCACACCGACAGCACACCTCACCACTGTCTTACATCTCTCATACATGTCCTGCACCACTCTAACATACCTCTCCGCCACTCCAGACTTCCCCATGCAATACCACAGTTCTTCTCTCGGCCCCCTGTCATATGCTTTCTCCAGATCCACAAAGGCACAATGCAGCGCCCTCTGACCTTCTCTGTACTTCTCCATTAACATCCTCAAGGCAAACACTGCATCTGTGGTGCTCTTTCTTGGCATGAAACCAAACTGTTGTTCACAAATGCTGACCTCTGCCCTTAGTCTAGCTTCCACAATTCTTTCCCATAACTTCATCTTATGGCTCATCAACTTTATCCCTCTGTAGTTGCCACAACTCTGCACGTCTCCCTTGTTCTTAAAAATGGGCACCAGCACACTTCTCCTCCATTCCTCTGGCATCCTCTCACTCTCTAAGACCTTGTTAAATGTTCTTGTCAAAAAATCTACTGCTACCTCTCCTAGACACTTCCATACCTACACCGGTATGTCATCAGGACCAACTGCCTTTCCATTCTTCATCCTCTTCAATGCCCTCCTCACTTCACCCTTACTAATCTTTGCTACTTCCTGGTCCTCAACAGTCACCTCTTCTACTCTTTTTTCTCTCTCATTTTCCTCATTCATCAGCTCTTCAAAGTACTCTTTCCATCTTCCCAGCACACTTCTGTCATCAGTCAATACATTTCCCTCTCTGTCCTTTATCAATCTAACTTGCTGCACATCCTTCCCATCTCTATTTCTCTGCTGTGCCAACCTGTATTGATCATTTTCTCCCTCTTTACTTTCCAACTGAGCATACAAGTCATCAAACGGGCTCTGTTTGGCCTCTGACACCGCTACCTTTGCCTTACGCTGTGTATCCCTGTACTCCTGTTTACTCTCTTCGGTTTTCTCAATGTCCCACTTCTTCTTAGCTAACCTCTTCCTTTGTACACACTCCTGCACTTCCTCATTCCACCACCAAGTCTCCTTATCTACTTTCCTTGCAGATGACACACCAAGTATTCTCCTACCTGTCTCCCTAATCACATTAGCTTTAGTTGTCCAGTCATCTGGAAGCATTTCCTGACCACCCAAAGCCTGTTTCAACTCCTCCTTGAAGACAACCCGACACTCTTCCTTTTTCAACTTCCACCACTTTGTCTTCTGCTCTGCCTTTGCCTTCTTCACCTTCTTCACCATCAGCATCATCCTGCACACCACCATCCTATGCTGTTTGGCAACACTCTCACCCACTACTACTTTGCAGTCACTGACTTCCTTTAAATTACGTCACCTGCACAAGATGTAGTCTACCTGTGTGCTCCTACCTCCACTTTTATAAGTCATCCTATGCTCCTCTCTCTTCTGGAAGAAAGTATTCACCACAGCCATTTCCATCCTTTTTGCAAAATCTACCAACATCTGTCCTTCTGCGTTCTTGTCCTGGATAACAAACCTCCCCATCACTTCCTCGTCCCCTCTGTTTCCTGCACCAACATGTCCATTGAAGTCTGACCCAATGACCACTCTTTGACCTCTGGGGGTACTCTGCATCACTTCATCTAACTCCCTCCAGAATCTCTCCTTCTCTTCTCGCTCACATCCTGTCTGTGGGGCATAAGCACTAACAACATTGACCATCACGCCTTCAATTTCTAACTTGAGACTCATCACTCTGTCTGACACTCTTTTCACTTCTAGAACATTCCTGACAAACTCCTCCTTCAAGATCACTCCGACTCCATTTCTCTTCCCATCCACACCATGATAAAACAGCTTAGACCCTGCTCCTATGCTTCTAGCCTTGTTACCTTTCCACCTGGTCTCCTGAACACACAGTATGTCCACCTTCCTCCTCTGCATCATGTCAGCCAACTCTCTACCTTTTCCTGCCATAGTTCCAACGTTCAAAGTCCCTACTTTCAGTCCTAGACTCATGCCTTTCCTCTCCTCTCTCTGGCAACGGACACGCCTCCCGCCTCTCCTTCTTCGACGTCTTCGACCAACAGTAGTCCAATTGCCATCAGCACCCTGTTGGTTGACGGCACTGATGGCGGTCGTTGTTAATCCGGGCCTTGACCGGTCCGGTATGTCATTCTTTCTTGTCATTCGCATAGTTTATTTGGCATTTGTTTTACGCCGGATGCCCTTCCTGACGCAACCCTCTGCATTTATCCGGGCTTGGGACCAAGCAAAGAACAAGACACTGGTTTGTGCCCCCCCTCACGGCTGCATTATGAGATACCACTGTGTATATACATACATATATATATATATATATATATATATATATATATATATATATGTATATGTATGTATGTATACACACAGTGGTATCTCACTTTATGCAAGTCTCACCAAATGAAAAATGCAGGTTACGAAACACATTTTTCTAACATTTTTGTCTCTGTATACAAAAGAAGTTCACGTTACGAAAGCGGCATCTTAAAAATTCAAACGCGCTATTCAAACATTAAAACGCACCATTCAAATAATGCACGAGATGCTCACCCATCAATGACGTTCAAACATCCCGCCCCGCTGGCCACTCGAGCGCCATCTTGGACAGGTCCACATGATGCCA